>JARHVA010001239.1:3175000-3714631 GCA_037957365.1 Torreya grandis | reverse complement strand
AGTGACTAGCTAACTTGGATGACTAGTTTAGCACAATTGAGGGATATATTATATGTATAAACATTAATTTACATGAAAAATTAGTCTCAATATTCATCCTCCATTAATTTTTAGACTTTGAATTGGTTAACTATGATTGCTATAGTAAATCTTAAAGAAATGTTCATTTTCTTGTATGGTCTACTCATACACCTAACAACTCAATCACACTCTAAGGTGTTTTTAAGAGTTTAATACAACCTAAAATATATTTTTACAGTCATTTTAGACCATTATGGGTTGTTTTTAACAAAATATTCAGCATCAAATCCTTATTAAGGTTCTAAGAGGGTTTAAACTAATTTCCATTCTTAACAATCATTCATAAAACATAGCACCTCAATATTAAAAAAAAGCCTATAATTTTGATATAGGACCCTTAACCATATAAAATAAATATATTATATTCCAATTTAGAAGTTTAACAAGATAATTATTATAATAAAAACCTTCTTGGGTAGAGAACCCTTCATTTTGTGTACTCAAGAGACCTTAGAACACATTTTCATGCCTTTTCTTACAAACATGACCTCAAAATTTGTGAAAATTCTTAAAACAAAATATCATACCTTTTTCAATTATCACATATGAAAACTTGTCTTAAAATCTGATCATGACCACTCATTAGGCATCTCTCTCTCTCTCTCTCTCTCTCTCTCTCTCTCTCTCTCTCTCTCTCTCTCTCTCTCTCTCTCTCTCTTCTCTCTCTCTCTCTCTCTCATCTCTCTCTCTCTCTCTCCTCTCTCTCTCTCTCTCTCTCTCTCTGTGCTCTCTAGACCTTGACTTGTAACTCACATTAGGCCTTAAAAATAACTTTCATGTTTGTTTCCATGTGATTTAAACCTTAATAACATACTAAAAAAACCTATATAATTATTAAATAATGACATACATCATTCATATGCCTTAAAAATAGATCATGATGCCTCATTAGGCCAAGTAGGGTCAAGAAGTGGTCTAGTTGCATACTTGATATATAGATCCTACCCCTGTAGGCTCACCCTAAGACTCTCATGAGTGATACAATGACTTAAATTCATTCTCAATCAACATTATACATACATTCATTCCTATGTACACTAATCTCACCAATCAATCATATTCATACCTTCTCACAAGGTCTCTTCATGTTATGACTAGTGCCATGACTAGGTTTCATAAGCACTTGAAACTTGACAACTAACCTTTAAACACTTATGAATGTTATCTACACTCTCTTTCATAATCAAACAATGAAAAAAAAATATCAAAATATTTTTTTTTACTTTATTCACCAAACTTCATTATGCACACCTTTTCAAAGGGTCTAGTTTAGGCTTTTCAAGATACCTCATACTCAAGAACTAGTACTCAAATATGATTTAAAGCTCACTTGACCTGAACTTTAACATCAATTAATATAAGAATCATTATGTTACCTCAAAATTATCTCTTATCACATGGATTCCTTATGACATCGAGCACATAAGCTCATACCTCAAAGACTACTCACCATGCATCTTCACTAGATGCACCTTAACATCAATGACATCAACCTTGACATCAATGACAACACTTCTCAACAAAATCCCCATTTGTCATTTATGGAAAAAAAATTATTCAATATGATTACTCTCATCTCCCCCAATCTATTCAATCTTCCTTCTTTAACTTTCTCCCTCTTTGACATTAATGAAAAAGGGTCATATACACTACAACTTCTAAAACCACTCATTCTCCCTCTTTGGCAACTACTCTTAAAAACTGTAAAAAACTAAGAGATACCAAGCTCCACCTTTCAATTCAAAAATTTAACTCATAAAATGAATCAACAAAATTATCAAACCATATATAACACAAGTCATTCTCAACTACCAACTGCTAGAAACATAAAACAACATAGCTTACCTATTTTATGCTTGTCAACAACTACACTTGGAGATTATGAACAAACTGAATATCTCCCCCTCACACCACACATAAACCATGATTCTATTAATTGAAGAGTGTATCCATGAAGGCTAATGGGTCACCACTTTCCATAGGGCGCTAAAACAACACAAAATCATGAGATTCCTAGATTTTCATGCTCTCACAAGACTAAATGTCCTTCAGGATCCTTTTAGGCTTGATTAGTCTCTTTGGCTTGACCTCTTCATCATTCATGGTGGTTAATAATCTAAGATAATAATGAACATTCCTAACTTGATTTCATATCTAAACTATGCTTTATCATATAAAACATTCCACTTGGGCTTGTAGACTGATCATGACTCAACTTTATTGTCTTTGGTTTCCACACATTTATTTGCATTTTTTCTTTCACTCTAGGGGCTTAGTTTTTTTTTGACTTGATGGCCTTCCAACTCTATTAGGATAAAATATTGCAATATGTCCCACATTATGACAATTGTATCAAACAAACCCATTCATACCTCTTAACTAATGATTTCTTTCATAGTTCCATGCATATTCATTTTTAAAGGGTCTTCTACACTCTCTTACTCTATGACCAAATTGATTACATGTAAAATAGTAACCATTGAAATAATTAGCATGCCTCATAACATTAGGCTATCTAATTGGTCTTTCAATGTTGACCTTCTTGTCTTCATTAACCTTCTCCTTCACTTGAGTTGACTAATTTTTGTCTTGTTTAAATCCAAGACATGTCTTGTCACTTATAGACTTATGACTACTCAAGATGTTATCTAAAGCATCATTACAATTTTCAAACTTCAAAAAGGTCTTTAACTTGTTAAATGCTTGATCCAACTCAGCTTTTAAGGATTCCATGTTAGTTCCATACCTAGTGCATTCTTCTTCTTTATCTTTTAAGTTAGTCATGACTATCTCCATCTATGCTTCAATTAGATTGATGATATCATCATACTCCTTATATGTGTTACTTAGTCTCTCCTAAAATTAAAAAAATTGCTTTTCATAGTCCTTAAGTAATGATCTTAGTTTATGAGTCTTCCTTATTTTGAACTTCAACTCCTCTAGAGCACTCACCAATTTTGCCTCAAGGTTCACTTTAGCTTATTCTTCATTTGATTCTTCATCATACAAAAGTCTTTTCCCATTTGATAAACCCTCATTATCTATTTATATATCCATGAATAAAGTTTCATAATTGTCATGTTCATGTTCATTACTATCATCATCACTCTTAGATGTGCTTGTGTCACTTACATCAGATGAGTTATTATCCTCTTTGGTATAGAAACTTGTCTTGTTCTTAAATGACCTTTTCCTACCTTCATACTTCCTAAAAAGTTTATTTTTTTGTTAGAATTATATAATTTCTTATTATATCCATGATGTTCATAATGTTATTCATCATGTTCAAAATTATCTTTGTTATGACACTTAGATGCAAATGACTAATCTTACCAAAGTTGAAACAATTGAAAGATAACTTACCCTTGTACTTACTAGATTCAAACCTTAGTTTCTTATCAAACATGGCTAGAATTTCATTATCATAAAAATTTGAATGTAAATCATCCTTTACCTTATTGGATTGTGAATTCTTAGCTTTTAATGTTTATTCTTTCTTAAGAGGTCATCCTTGATCTATTCTCATCTCATAGATAGTCAATATTCCATGAAACCCATCTATTTTTAGCTTGTTCAAATCTTGCATCTCTTATACTATAGACACATTAGAATCAAACTTAGGAGATTTAGTGATCTCAATACCTTTTGAACAATTTTACAATATTTAACTTCTTCTCCCAATCCTCTAATGACATTGAAAACCTCATCAACCTTCAATAAGTAAGATGTAAAGGTTTCATCTTCATTCATCTTTAGACTTTTAAACTCTCTTTGGTGGGTATGTAACTTGGCCATCTTCACCTTGGTGTTTCCTTCATAGATAGTCTTACTTTTTTCCCATACCACCTTGGATAAATAATAGTGCATTACCTTCACAAACTCTACCTCTGATAGGCCACATAGAATAACATTCATTACCTTGAAATTTCTCTCACTTTCCTTTTTGCCTACTGTACTAGTTGGTGGTATATGATACAAAATATATCCATACATAATTTATTGGTATATGTCATGGCCCATTGAAATTATATATCTCCTCATTATGATGCTCCAAAAATCATAATTAGTCCCATTGAAAAATGGAGCCTTACTAGTAGATAAACCACCTTGAGCTTGCTAACTAGCCATCCTTACTTCTAGGATCTCCTTTAGGATACTAGGCCTACATAAAAAGACCTAATATGATACCAAATGTTTGAAGCACAATAATTAAGATGGGGAGGAATGAATCATGTATTAATTTTTCAATTCCTCTTTAGCAATCCTAAACCATCACATCAACATATAGATCAAGTAATGTATAAACAATCATCCATACAAGAATAAATCAAGATTAAATAAGAGAACACAATATATATGTGGGAAATCCTAAAAGAGAATAAAAAACATTGATTTATTAAAATGGAATATAGTAATACAAGACAAAAATCATGTTTAGTGAAGCACCAATTTCACATGGAGCACCAACCCCAACTATCCAAGCACCTACTTGAAATGAGGCACCAACCCCCTAGATGAATTATCACCAAATAATCCAATTTATTTATTTGATCACATTTATAACACCTTGTTTCTCAAAATACTGATTATTATCACCTCTTCTGGTCTTCACACTCTTATCCCTCTCAAATTGCTTTCTAGGCCTCTTCACTCAATTAGGTCTTTTCAAGACAAACTAGGCCATATAACCTTGATATCTATATGAAAACACACTATCAGATCTTCAAGACTATTCCTATATACTCTAATAATTGTATAAAATTCCACCTTATACTAAAAAATGTGTTATTTCATTTTCATACACTCTATACACACTCAACTAGCCCAAATAGGCCTAATTATCCTTGTTATTATACTAGGATCTTACTCATACAGATATTGGTAAGCCATACACACTTTCCCAACAATATTTTAAAAAAAAGAATTAGGACATGATATAAACATGAATATATCATTAAATTAGTTCATCCATAACTCAAATAGATTAAATCTTTCTTTAGGTCTCATGGAGACTTAATTCCATTAAGCCTTCTTTAGGACATGTTGCCCTTTGATGTCCTTGGAAAATATTAAAACTCAAAAAATGATATGAAAACTTTATATAAAATTGAAATATAACCAAAATAATCTCATATTAGGTCCATGATACTTTTTATCTCCAACCACCATTTGAAGCACGCTAGTTGTACTATTCACAATTAGGCATTCTCATACACAAAAAGTCTATCTTGAACTATTGAGGATTGAACACAAATTATATAGAAAATCATGGAAATAAATAAAATATAAAATATATTTATTAACTTTAGGTAATCACCATATGATTTATACTTCACAAACAAGGACAAAAGGACTCAAACCCTAATCTACAAATAGCCCACTCATAACTACCAAAACACTCCAAAACCTAGTAATGAACAACCTAATATTCAAAACATGAAATAACACTTAACATGACCAATTATATATTTAAAATATAATTTTAAATATATATATCACTAAAAAATATAAAAATAACAATTTTTAATGTCAAATATTGGTCTTGCAAACCAATCTTTTGATCTCACTACACACACTCAACCTAGAACCAGACAAGTCATTTTGGCTTCAACATTTCAACCAATTTAACTGATTATAAAAAAATCTACAAATCATGTATAAGACATAAAATTACCAAAAAAATAATAACATTTCCACTATATAATTCAACTTAATTCATAGAGCGTCAAACTCATTACTGTAACTTGCTTACCGAAAACTGCCAATTTACCTTAAAGCATAGTCATGATGACTCAAACCATTAACACTTGTGTAGACATATTAAAGGAATTTTTATGAATGTATATGATACTATGATATCATTATACTATTATTTGATAGAAATATAATATATTCAAATATCAAATATTAATCTTGTAGACCAATCTTATGATCTTACTGTACACAAACCTCATTGAGCTAGACAAAGTCAACTTGTGAGAAAATTTTAACCATATACACTGATCTCCAATATTTATAACAAACACTATCATGTATTTCAGGTCCTAAAAACATCTCCATAATCTTTTTTTCATCACTATTACATGATAACACATTCCTAGTCATCTTCTCACTACTACCAAGGTTTTTCTCTATTTCTTCCATTAGGCCTACTAGTGACTGGCTAACTTGGATGAATATTTTAGAACACTTTATGGATATATTATATACAAAAATATTCATGTAAATTAAACATGAGTCTCAAGATTCATATTTCATCCATTTTAAAACTTTAACTTGGTTAGCTCTGACTGCTACAACAAATCCTTGAGAAATGTGCATTTTCTTATATGGTTTACTCATACACTGAATAACTTAATCACATATGGAGGTTCTTGGATGATTTTAATACAACCTAAAATATCTTTTCTAGTCATTTGATACCATTCTAGGTTTTTTTGAACAACATCTTCAACATTAGTTCCATATTAGGGTTCTAAGAGGGTTTAAACCTATTTCCATTCTTAACAAATCATTCATAAATCATAACCCCTCGATCCCAAAAAAATTCCTAGAATTTTTATCTATGACCCTTCCAAATATACCATGAATATCTTAGGTTCACATGTAGAGGTTTTTTGATCTAATGGGCATAAATAAAACCTTCTCAGGTAGAGAATCCTTCATTTTATGCACTCGATAGACCTTAAAACACATTTTCATTCCTTGTCTTAAAAAACATGACCTAAATTTTTTTTTAAATTATTTAAATAACATATCATATCTATTTTCATGATCACATATGTAAAATTGTCTTGAAAATTGATCATGAACCCTCATTAGGCCACACTCTCTTTGCTCTCTAGACCTTGACTTTCAAATCACATTATGCCTTGAAACTAACCTTAATGTTTATTTCCATGTTATTTAAACTTAAATGACATAATCAATAAAACTCTCTAATTATTAAAAATTTCCATACATCCTTCACATTCCTTGACAATAGATCATGATGCCTCATTAGGCTAAGCAGGGTCTAGAAGTAGTCTAGTTGCATACTTAATCTATAGATCTTACCCCTATAGGATCACATTGAGACTCTCATGAGTGATATAATTCCTCACATTAATTATTAAAAAACCTTATACATCCATTCAAACCTATGTGTACTCATCTCACCAAACCATCGTACTCATTCCTTCTCACAAAGTCTCTTCATGACATGACTAGTGCCATGACTAGGCTTCTTAAGCACTTGAAACTTGATAAATAGCATTGAAACACTTATTAAAATATATAAAATTCTCTTTAATGATAAAACAATGTTAAATAACCTCTCACAATATAGTATGTACTTACTTCGCGAAACTTCACTATGCACACTTCTCATAGGGTCTAGACTAGGCTTCTTAAGACACCTTATACTCAAGAAATAGTAATGAAACATGCTTTATTTCCCACTTGACCTGAACCTTGATATCAACCAATAGAATAATAATTAGTTTTCCTTAAAATTCTCTCTCAATAGAGAGACATTAGGTTGCCTTCAAAGCCTCTCTTGTCACATTACTTCATTGTCACATCAAGTGCTTAAGCTCATGCCTCAAAGACCACTCACCATGAATCGTCAATAGATGAACCTTTAAATTAATGACATAAAACTTGACATTGATGACAAAAATCATCAATAAATAATGCATTCAATAAGCATATCCTTTATAGCAACCTAAACCAAATCAACAAACATAACAATCATTACCTTTGTAAACCCATCCTCTAAGAAGGAATAATCCTAATCATCGAGTCTTTAGTGGTCTTGGAGAGCATATTGAATCCACGTTTCTCAAGATAGACATAACTAACATGATTAGTTCACCAATTTTAAAACACTATCCTAAGGACATTCTATATCTAGACTAGTATAGATAGAATGAGTTTTGTGAATACTATCATGTTTACGAACATAATCTACGTCATTATTTGTAGATCAAACACCTCATTAAAAATATTTTGGAAAATGGAGAGATTACATTGGATAATAGATCATCTACATCTAATCAAATCTTGGGCATCTACTGAAACCCTTTTTCATAACATAATAATAACAACCAAAAACATCAATAATAAAATCTAGATTAAAAGTAACAATAATATCAATAGCTACAACAACAATAACATTACCAAAAACAATAAAAATAGCATCAACTAAATGTAATTAACCATGGCCATAATAATTCTAATACCCAATAGACATACCATGTAGTTGCACATGATTATAATAAAGTTGTAGGTCATATTGTGAGAGGTCATATTTTCACCATCACCATTAATCCAAGACTAATTAATAGTAGAATATGACTATTTATAAATAGTTATAATCAACCCATATATGCTAGTGATCCTTCCTTGACCTAGCTAGGACCATAAATAGATGCACCAAAAACTAGGGATTATAACTTTTCATTGCCCTATGACCACAAACAAATGTACCAATAATCAAGACTTATCCTATTTATTACCCTCCATCATCATATTATAGAAACAATGGTCCCATATCTAATCTTAATTGTGAAAACATAACTCAATGGTAAAATATTACCATTCTAGGACCATAACCACCTACCACCAAACTTATCAACCCATTATCCTATCTAAGAATAAGCCATATACCATTGTTAAGGAAAAAATATTAGACATTATGGAATAGCTTTAGAAGATACCTATACAAATATCCATTTTGGATTTATTTCATAGATATACTATCCACAAGAACATCTTAATAGAATTCCTAGATTAATACCAAGTTCCCAATGATGTAATCCCAAAAAAATTCTAAGCTTTGGTTGGGAATCTAGTCCCAGGCCAATATTTAAGCTTCCACCAAAGTGATATGTCATCCCTTGGCTCTCTCCATAATAATATGGTGTACATTAAATTTGTCATAAAATAACATAAATTCAAATGTGTCCTCATAGATAATTGGTTGGGATTGAATATTATGTCTTTGAAGATTTTCATGCATCTCAAATATACAATAGTTGATCTATAACAAAAAGTAATCACTATCAAGGCCTTTTATAATGAAGAGTGAGAATCACAAGTCACCATTAGCTTGCTAGTTATTATTGGGCCCTTAAACCATTATACACTTTTCCATGTGTTAGACTTAGATTTTTCATACAATTTTCTTCTAGGAAAACCTTGGATACATGAAATTTGGTTAATCCCTTGATCATTACACCATTGTCTCAAGTTCTCTCATTTGGGCATGAAAGTCACTATTAATAGAGGTTTGAATCCCTATGAGAATTATAAAAATTTTGAGGCCAAGTATGAGAGTTATAATTACCATATTGGCTTATATCTAGTTCTAAAAAGGGATAAAGGAAAATAAATATTTGTTGACTTACCAGAAGCCAATTGTATTGACCCAGATAACCTTGATTCATTTATGTATATGCCGCCTCCTAAATTTCTTAATAATTTTTCCATCTTGACCAATGCCCCAGGGGAGTATTTGAATCATGAGACATTTCAACTTTCCAAGATTCCACATAACCCAAAGTCCTATGAAATACCTAAACCCAAGCCAAATTGTATGGAATGGAAATGAAAAGGAAAGGGCAAACTTCGTAGTCTAGCTCTTATTATTTTCAAATCAACCATTGGACAAGAAGAGGACCCACTTTATAATGATGAATCCTAATTATACAATGAAAAATTGGTCAACTTATACAAAATACCAAGTATCCCACTCTTAACCAAATCATAGATAACCAATCCTATGAAGGAGGAAGACTCAAGCCAAAATAGTAGGGAACACAAGAGCCAATTTATACAACTCAGAACAAAGGAACCTATGCTCTCACATTTAAACCACCTAGGGGTAACCCCACATATATTATTCATTTTCCAATGCCAATGACTAGTGATAATTTCACTTCCAATGAATCAGAGTTTGATCACAATATTTATGACTACCTTTCTAATACTAATATATTTGACACCCATGCCATTTTTACCCTTACCCTAATTATCTAATGTAACCCACTTCTTCTATATCACCCTCAACTTATAGATTTCAACTATCAAAAATCCATAGTACCTATAGATGAGTTTGAGAATGATGAGGCCTTTTGTGAATTTTTAGGCCTAAGAGACAATTTTCCATTGAGAGACCATAAACAAGGTTTCTCTATCAAATTGGATCTTTTAGCCTATTTTGGAGAGTAGGTGAACACCTTTAGCCAAAAACAAATAAATAAAACATTGAGGTCCCATCGTGGAAACCTCTTTGAGTCAATTTTATACCAAGGTAAAAGTAAAGAGAAAGGATAGTCATCTGGTGAAAACCTATTTTATGCACCATTTGATAGAGGTGTTCACCTTTTATCAAATTAATATCATGATAGCACCAACAACAAACTTGTATTTAGGTCTGAGTTTAGTTCTAAATAATAGCATGCCTTTAATTAAATTGCCTAGGAATTTTCAACAATGTTTGTCACATGGCCATCCTTACCATTTGGAGATTATGCTCATCTTATTTAAGAGAACTTGATCACTTGTCAAAATAGAGGATTTTATAGTTATAGACCAATTCAAATCATGTATAACCATTTATAGAAGATGGATTGACTATCCTTGTAGAGGACACTATGAAAGTCAACATCAAGACTACAAATAACCCAAAAAGGATAAAAATAGGCACGTCTCTCATAGAGAAGGAACATGAAATATTTACAACCCTTTTGAGGGAATTTGTTGACATTTTTACTTGGGGCTACTTAGACATCCTAGGTTTGGACCCCACCTTGGTTTTACACCATATTATTGTACATCTTAATGTCAAACCAATGAAGTAGAAATTACACAAGATGCATCCTTGAATTTTTGTATTATTAAAGAAAGAGTTGGAAAATATCTTAGAAGCGAGATGTATTTGACCAATTGACTACTCAGATTGGATCTCAAAAGCTATGCTAGTTAGTAAAAACTTGAAAGAATAAAAATATATACTAAAATTAGAGATATAAATAAGGCCTACCCCAAGGATGAATTCCCTCTACCAAACATTGATATGATAGTTGACTCCATAGCAAGATACAAAATGATTTCACTTATAGATGGATTTTTAGGATACAACTAGATATAAATTGTACCAAAAGGCCAACTTAAAAAAAAATTCACCACTCCATGGGGAATGTTTTGTTATTAGGTTATGTCATTTGGTCTCAAATGTTTGGGACATATACCAAATATCCATGACCATCATATTTCATGATATGATTCATGACATTGTTTAAGACTATGTCAACAACATATTAGGAAAATCAAAGACCCGAGTTGATCATCCAATTACACTACATAGAATATTTGAGAGGCTTCATGAATATAAAGTCAAACTCAATCCAAATGAGTGCATATTTGGTGTTATTTTTGGCAAATTATTAGGCTTCATCATCTCTCATAGAGGCATTGAATTTGATCTGACCAAAGTATAAGACATTATAGAGATGTTTCCACCTTCTAATTTGAATCAAAATAATAGTTTATAGGGAAATATCTAGTCTATTAGATGCTTAATATATCAATTATCTAACAAATTCCATCCATTTACACACTTTTTGAAGAATTGTGTCACATTTCATTAGGATTAAAAATGATAGAAAGCCTTCCAACATTAAAGGACTATCTTGCCAATCTGCCTATTTTATTACCACCTATGCCAAGAAAGTCATTCCTACTATACCTATCTATCATAGACAAAGCCCTAGGGGCACTTATAGCTCAACATGATGATAATGGAAAAGAACATGTTGTGTGTTATCTATCTAAGCCATAAATTGGTTGCATATGAACTCAACTATATGCCCATACAAAAATCCTATTTAACTATGGTATTTTTAGCCTAGAAACAATGGCATTAGATGCTTAACAACAAGACCATAGCCATTTATAAATTAGATCCACTCAAGTATCTAATATCCAAGATAACTTTACAAGTCCACATGGCTAAATGGATCATGTTTCTGAGTGAGTTTGAGATAGATTATGTCAACCAAAAAGCTATCAAGGGACAAGTACTTGTTGATCAAATGGTTGAAGCTCTCCTTGAAGATATCAAACCACTGACTTTTTAATTCCCAGACAATTCCATCATTACCACCATTGAAACACCTCCTAAGGAGTAACACTAGAAGCTATATTTTGATGGGTCATTCACATCACATAGATCGAGGGAAGGCTTATTATTTATTACACCATAGGGGTATCTTATCCATAAATCATTTTATATCAAATTTTCTTGTACTAATAACATGTCTGAATATGAATCACTCATTATAGGGATTCACTATACATCACAATGTAATATTCATCATCTAATAGTTTATGGTGATTCTCAGTTAATCATTAATCAAGTTATAAATGACTTTCAGATCAAAGATGACAAGATGGTTCCATACAAATGCATGATTGATGTCTCAAATAATAGATCATTAATATATAGTTTGAACACATACTTAGGGCTAGTAACAAGACAACAAATTCCATGGCCAACATTGACTCTTTGATTCATCATCTAGACAAGGAAAAATAATATCAATTTCTCATTTAAAATCTTCTATTGCCTATTCATGAACCTTTAACCATTACAATGATCTATGATATTATTGGTCCCAGATCTATATGGTATTTATAACTATTTACCTACCTTCATGACCATATTATGACATAAAACCTATCATGAAAATAACTATGTAAATTTATCCACTAAACCTCACACTATACCTTACTTGGACCAACCCTTTACTACCACAAATTTGATGGAACTGTGCTTCACTTTTTAACTTTGGTAAAAGTAACATTACAAGTTCATGAAAGAGTATGTGTATACCACACCAATAAGGATGTCCTAGCCAAAAGGGTCCTATATACTATACATTATTAGCCAACTATGGATGCATATATGGCTACTTATGTCAAAAGGTGTGAAAAATGTCAAAGGCATGCTAATCTAGTTCATGCATTAGATAAAAAACTAAAATTTATGCTTACACCATGGCTATTTATAACATGGGGACTCAATATCATTATTAAGATTAAACCTACCTCATTTAATGTCCATAAACACATCTTTACCATTATTGAATATTTCACTAAGTGGGTTGAAGCTATACTACTCACTTACATGACTAGAAAACAAATTTCCTAGTTCATATTCAATCATCTCATTTATCATTATGGTATACCATCTGACATTACATCTAATAATGTTAGATTGTTTAAGAACAAGGATTTCAAAATGATGTGTATCAAGTATAATATCACTCAACATGTTTCTATTGCATATTACCCTTAAGGTAATGGCCAAGTAGAGGCATCCAAAAAAACTATTATTAACATCCTTAAAAAGATTGTCAATGATGCCAACCATAATTGGCACCTTGAAATATTTTATGCCCTCTAGGCATACCTCACTATTTACCTTAACCTGATAAGAGCAACTCCATATTCCTTAGTTTATGGCACTGAGGCCATTTTTCCCATCAAGGTTGAATTATCTTCTCTATGTATCTTATTGAAACATGTCTTTGATGATGAAGATTATCTAGTAGCTCAGCTACAAGATCTAGAGTTTATTGATGAAAAAAACATGGCCACTATCAACAACCTTCAAGCATATAACAAATAACTCCATGGCCATTATAACTGGTGAGTTAAATGTAGAGAATTTGAGCTTGGTGATCTTTTTTTTAAAGAAAACCAAAAGAACACCATGGCTAAGAAGAAGAAGAAAGGAAATTTCAAACCCAATTGGATAGGCCCTTATATAATTATTTCAAATTGTGGCTTTAGAGCATACAAGCTTGCTACACCAGATGGAGATGAACGTGATGACCGATGAACATCATACAACTAAAGCATTACTTTACTTGAGAGAATTCAAGTATTGTCAATGAGGCACATTTTATTTGTCTAATAATATCATCATCCTTATTTTTACCATATATTATACCATTATACCATACCTTTCATATCAACAAAAGTTATTTCTACCCTCTCTACCAAAACCCATTTTGACCTTGGTTCGATTCCATTGTTGTCAAGCACCTTTAGCGATGGGATTTATACCAAGTTTTAGTAATTGATTTAGTATTCTATACCAAAGTATTATTTTAGAGTAGTATGATAGTGGTTTGGTAGTGGAAAATTTCATTTCTTATTTCATTTCTTTTTGAGTGTTCTTGATTCTAACTACGTTTAGGAAAATTAGTATCCCCCTACCTACTACTAATTATAGCCACCTTTGGGAAAATTAGTATCATTAACCTATGGAAAAATTAAGAACATCTTCATCATGCCTTGAAGTCCTACATTGCCATTCCTATGTTATACTATGCCATTTTTCTAATTTGAAAACTTGATGTTACCTAGTTAGATTCCTCCACTGTAAGACAAAATATAGTGACTTTATGTCCCATCTTAAGAATATGAAAGAAGCACTTAATTTACATTACGATCAAATTATTAAACCTTTTATCATGATCTTTCTATTTTATGAGCATTTCCAAGTTTGAATGCTCTCACCATTTAGTGATTTGGACCATTTAGTATCTCATTATTCTCAATCGAGTTGAGTTGCTTATAAAAATGTAAAAACATCTGAAAACTATCTAAAAAATTCTATAAATCACCAAATTAACCACTTCTTTACCTTAAGGATTTTGTCAGCCCTAGGTAAGTTATAAGAATCCACTTGTCCTTTAGTTTCCCCATACCTGTTAGCTCCTTAAGCCTTACACTCTTCCCATTTTGTAATTTTTCATATTGTGCATTATGTATTCAACTTTAATACATCAATGGCCTATAGTATTCACCTCATGTTCTCACCATTTTATGATACCACTCCCATATTCCTCTATAATACAATAATGTTTTATTTATCATCATTTGGCTTGGGAGAACTAAATTTATCCTAACGTTTATGATGGTTTGTTCTATTCCCCCATTTTGTTTATGTCATTATCTCCTATAGCTTAGGGGCATTGTTTATTCTTTTGTTTGTGGTGTTGTGTCATTTACACTAACATTATGATTACCCATTGATGTCTTTATTTATTTTTGTTCTTGTTGTTTGGTTTTATTTTATGCTTGATAGTTTATTACTATTTTGTATCCTTGTTTCTTTGTTTGCTTATTTTTTTTTGATTTTTTTGTTGTGCCTTGACTTAGTATCTCTACGTTCACTGGGTAATTCCTTGTGCATTATACTTAATTCCATCCATATTCATCCATCAACATTTTCATCATGGATTTTAACATTGGTAAATTATTTTAAATTATTTATTGCATCCCATTTTAGTCCTTATGCATATCTAGGATAAGTTATCATGGTGTTTTATCATGCTGCCACCATCACATGATATAACAAAACTTATCTTAGTAAATATTAGAAATAATGTGACCATGATACTTATCCTTTACACATAAATAATTCCCATTCTAACCAAATAATTTCACAAATATAAATTAATTAAATCACTAAATAATTTTATTCCTTACTAGTTAGGACATGCATCTCTATACTAGCAAGCTACCGAAATTCATATTTGTCCTCTATACCATCTTAATCTTACTCCATGAGTATAGATTTAGTATGTAAGCCCTTTATTCTAATTTTACATATTACTCCCATTATTATGCCAATGATTATAACCACCTTTGGGAAAATCATTGTGTATCATCCCACCCATTGTACTAATGATTATATATTTCTTTAGGCAAATCATTGTGTTTCAATTCCAACTACCCTAATAGTGATTATAACTACCCTTAGGAAAATAATTAATTTTATATCTATATTGATGTTAAAGATTATAACTATGATCATAGGAATCCAAGAATGGAGGTTAGTAACATGTTATTTCAGGTAAACAAAACCCAAATAAGCATGCTAACACTAACACTTATAAGCCTAAATTTTAGGGGTGAACCTATTTAACAAAATATAAATGGAAACATAAATAATATGCAAAGAACATAAATCCTTACCTTCCTTTATGGATTCAAATACATTATTGAGTGGATTTCTTGGTTTTTGCTTCAAAGAGTATTTGGCAATGGAGGTGTGTAACTCCTCTCCTTGGCACCATTGGATTGTGTTATATTTATGTATCTTAGATCAATATTTTGGCATTATAACATTATTTAAATGAATATCATACAATAAAATCTACATTATAAATCTATAATTTCTAAGCTTAGAATTCAATAGGCAAGGGCTTTTATTTATGGGCTTAGGAACTAACCCCAACCCAAGGTGAGTTTATTAGTGTAGGTTTTTATTTTTCCCTATTTATTAATTAGGGAAATTGTATTTCTTGTGCATACATGGAGTTTTCCTACATTTGTGGGATAGGCTAGCTTATGTGGAGGTGTGTGTCATAGATGTGTCATAGGTGTCATAAGAATGTCATAAGTAACTCCGTTGATGGGAGTTACTTCTCTATTCCTAGCACCTTGTCACCACCTTTCATGGAGGAGTTATATTCTATTCTTGGGGTGCCTTGTCCACCTTTTGTGGAGGAGTTACTTACGTATTCTCCTATTTGTATTCCTCACGTTGGCCATCTCATGCTAATCAGATTTTGGTTTTCTCCATTTTGTCTTGTGCAATTTCTCTTATTGTGTTATTTTCAAATTACTTTAGCATCTATGTGGTGTGCACTTAATTCAACTTGTGTGATCACATCTCCATTGCACTCGTATTATCTAAATTCTAGAAACAACTTCGATATGGTATCAAATCTTTCCTACTAATCTTGTGTGTGATTATGCTTTTAGCTTATTTTGAAATCAAAAGGAGTGGAGTTATTTTTTTAATTCTAGATTTGGTATGAAATTAAAAGAATATATCACTTCTGGTTAGTTTTCTTGGAAATCCTTGGCCTTTGGGTGTCTTTTGTTTTATGGAGTAGCAAAGGGAGGAGCTAAATTTGTTGCAAGCCTCTTCATACTATTGTGAGCTGCCTGCTGAGTTATTTTATTTGGTGAGGGCACTGGAAACTCCTCTGGTAGAGCATATTTTCTACTATTATCCTTCCAGCAAGCAAGGCACCTCCAGAAAGCATTCAGTTCTACCACAGGCCATACGGCGTGCCATTTTGGTCAACCTTCTGTACCTACCTCCTTTTCTATCCATGCCACAGTCTTTTCTTGCCTAGCAAGGAGCCAAGCAGGCCATACGGCGCATCCAAAATAGGCTATTTTTTTGTGAAAATGGCACATTTTTTTTGGTCTTCTCTGCTGCGTTGAAACTTGCCTGATTTGCGTTGGGATATGTTAGGTTTGCAATTTTAGTATCTCTGAATTTTCTTGCTTAGAAAATTAGAAATACACCTTGTTTTTTGGTGAAAATATTCTGCTATTTTTTGTCTTTTCTGCAAGTAAAATTTTGAAATGTGTTTTTGGCACCCTCTCCTTGCTTGGTGTCCCATGTGGACACTTAGATGCTTAGCCAACAGGTTAATTTTGTCTATGATTCAATTTTTTTAGTTAAAATTGAATTGATAAAACAAAAATTAGTCAATTTGATTGAATTTTAAGGTTTTTAGACAGTTTTGTATTTTGGGGATTTTTAATTAAAACTTGTATCTTCGACCTACGAAGACGAAGGGTGAGGCCCGGGTTGGCAAGAGGCCAATTCACCCTCACAAAAACCTCCTTTGAATTCCTCATTCTATGTCAAATCTAATGAGTGTTTGGAATGCCACTTTCTCTCCCCATAATAGGCATTTTTTTAATGTTTTAGTGCTTTTTTTTGTAAAAACACTAGTTTATGGGAAAATTGTAACTTTAATATCTTGCAAATGGTAGCTCAGTTTTGGGTGCCATTTTTTGAAAAATTACTTGTAATTCAATTATCCATAGCATATACTTGTTATTTTTCAAAAATTCACTAGTTTATAAAGTGCCAAAAATTTGGGTCTCCTCGGATGCATTTTCGGCTGAGTCCGATGTCCTGTTTGCTTTAGTCTTGCACTGATTGCTCTAAGATGCATTTTCAGCTGAGTCTAACATATTTTGAGCATGCAATTGAATATTTTGGGGGGGATAAATATTTCAAGGAGGTATGATTTATTTTCACAACATGCTTTCATTCTCTTTTCTGCATACATTCACAACTTGTAATCAACACAACTTCACCTAAATTCAGCTAAAAAATGGATTCTTTTCAACTTAAACCCCTAACACCCTTAAACTATCATGAATGGAAATTTAAAATGTCAATCATTCTTAGAAGCAAAGATTTATATAGGATCACCATGGGTACATAAGTAGAACCCAACACAGATGTTGAAAAGGTCAAGTGGTACAACCGTAGTGATGAAGCCTTTGGGTTACTAAGCTTGTCCATGTCTCTAGAACTTATCTTCCACTTATAATCCTCCCAAAATCCTAATGACATATGGGACACATTAGAAAATTTGTTTGGGAAGCTTGATGAGATGAGAGGTCATGAGCTCAAAAATGAACTCATAAGTCTAAGTCCTAGCAACTTTGACACCCTACAGGACTTTTTCACTAAGTTTAAGGCCCTTAGATTTCAATTGAAAGAGTCTGGGATAGAGAAGAAAGATGATCAACTCATTCTTTTTATTCTCACAAAGTTAGGTCCAAGCTATTCAGTCTTTGTCTCCACTTTCCATGCCACAAAAAGTGCCCTTGGCACTACATGGAAAATGCCTTATTTGGATTCATTCATTGCCTACTTGACTGGGGAGCAAGATAAGCTAATTCAAATGGGCACAATGAAATATACTCAACCCCAAGATTTGATAGTTGGAAATGGTAAGGATAAGACTTCAACAATGGAGAAGAAGAAGAAAAAGAATAAGGAGCAGGAGAAGAAGAAAGAAAGTACCAATCCTACCAAAAAAAACACTGAGACTTCCCCTTCCAAT
This sequence comes from Torreya grandis, assembly GCA_037957365.1. Classification (NCBI taxonomy): domain Eukaryota; kingdom Viridiplantae; phylum Streptophyta; class Pinopsida; order Cupressales; family Taxaceae; genus Torreya; species Torreya grandis. Next base: position 3,695,603 of record JARHVA010001239.1, on the reverse strand, counting down.
GCTAAACCTAAGAAGGAGAAGGTTAAGTGTGCCTATTGTAAAAATATAGGGCATGATGAGCACAAGTTCATGAAGAAACAAATAGATCACCTAACTCATCTTCTAGAGAAGAACAACCTAGGTGTTCTAGAGTCCATCAAGCAGAATTCATCTACCTAAGATTCTACTAAGGCAAAAGGCAAGGGTAAGGAGAAAGAAAAGGGTAAGGCCCTTATAGCTACAGTATCTTCCACATCTTCATGGGTCATCAACTCAGGTTCTTCTCACCACATGTGCTCTTCACTAGTTGAGTTTTCATCTTTAGAGCCTTGTAGCATTACTTCAATTAGTTTGGGTGATGACACATCAGTTTCCGTTGTAGGGAGAGGGTTAGTTGAAATGGAAGGAGGAACATTCAATAATGTTCTAAGTGTTCCTTCTCTTTCAACCAATCTCCTATCAGTGTACCAAATCAATCACATTGATTGGGGCATGAGAGTTGACTTTTCACCAAATTCAGTGTCTATCAGGGAGTTGCATAGTGATACTATAGTGGTAGTGGGTAGGGAAAATCACCAAGTAAGGTTATACACGTCACATTTTGCATTATATTCTTCTCCCACAACATTGCTACCTCATTTAGATGGAGTTAGAAAATTGTGGCATGGGTGGTTTGGCCACCTTAACTACCACTATCTTGAGCAACTTTGCAAAAATGACATGGTCATTGGCTTGCCTCAAGTCCAATTCTTAAAAGGACTTTGCGAGGGGTGCTCCCTTAGGAAGCATCCCAAAGCAAAATTTGACAAAGGCAAAGCTTGGAGGGCTTCACAACCTTTGGAGTTAGTCCACAGTGATGTATCAGGACCCTTTCCCAAACCATCTTTTATAAGGGCCAAGTACATCCTCACTTTCATTGATGATTTCTCTAGGTACACTTGGATATATTTTCTCAAACAAAAGTCTAAAGTGTTTGAAAATTTTCTAGACTTCAAGGCTCTTGTTGAGAAATAGAGTGAGAAATCCATCAAGGTTCTTCGAACTGATAATAGAGAGGAGTATGTCAGCATTAGGTTTGAGCAATTTTGCACCACAGAGGGGATTGATTTATAGTGCACAGTCACCTATAGTCCTTCATAGAATGGGGTTGTAGAACACAAGAATAGGTTCTTGAAAGAGATGGGTAGCTGTATGATTCACTCCAAATCCCTAGCACCACAGTACTAGGTCGAAGCTATCAATTGTGCTTGCTACATTCAAAATAGGGTTCCTCACAAAGCTTTAAAATGGATAACACCCTTTGAAGCTTGGCATAAAAGGAAACCTAATGTTGAGCACCTTAGAGTTTTTGGATCCCTAGCTATGGCCCACATTCTAAATAAGAAATTCAAAGCTATGGAACGTTAGTCTAAGCCTTGCATCTTTGTAGGATATCTAAATGGTATTAAGGGATATCGCCTTTTAATCCAGTCACTCATGAGTTGTTCATCAAGAGAATTGTCCATTTTTAGGAGAGTCCTAAAGACTTAACACTTCTTCTCCCTCATCAGATCTACTTCTTCATGATGATTCCTCATCAGATTCAGATCAGCCATAATAGGTTCTTAAGCCAGAGACATCATCTTATTCTTTGATTTTAGATAGTGAGGATAGTGATGTAGAGTCATCCACCTCTAGTCAGTCAGAGGATGAGTAGTTAGCACCTAACTCACCCACTTTTGGGCCACTTTAGGCCAGATAGACACTTGAGAGTGCTGGCACTTGGGTAGGAGATCCCGTAGATGACAGACATACTAGGGGGGTTTTCAGAGAGATCCACATGCCTTCTTTGCTTTAATTTTGGATCCATAGACTTTTTGAGAGGCATCAGGGGTACCTAAGTGGGATAATGCTATGGAGGAAGATTATTCTTCCTTAATAAAAAATCACACTTGATATTTGACTTCACTTCCTAAGGGAAGAAAGATGGTTTGATGTAGGTGGATATATCAGACCAAGTTTGCAGTAGATGGGTCGGTCGATAAGTATAAGGTGTGATTGGTTGCCAAGGGTTTCTCACAGGTGGTAGGCATTGACTACTGAGAGATATTTTTACCCATTAAAAAGATGACTTCTATATTACTCACCTTGGCTATTTCCGTAGCACATGGTTGGGATGTCTATCAGATGGATGTGAAGAGTGTCTTTCTTCATGGAGACCTAGAGGAGGATATCTACATGGAGCAGCTACCAGGATTTGTTTAGGATTCTTCCTTAGTATGCAGACTTAGGAAATCTATCTATGGCCTCAAACAGGTCCCTCGAGCTTGGTATGCCAAGATGGATTCCTTCCTTCTCATAGTAGGTTTCACTAGATGCCATTCTAATCCCAATGTCTACTTCTTATGGCAGGATGATTCACTCTTGATTTTGGTTCTATATGTTGATGACCTTTTGATCACTGGGAGTTCTTCATTATCTATTGTAGTGGTGAAGGCATCTCTTTAGGATAGATTTGACATGATAGACTTGGGTTTGTTGCACTACTTCCTTGGCATCAAGATCTCATAATCAGATTCAGGGATTTCTCTTGCACAGCCTCAATATGCTCTTGACTTATTGGCTCAGTTTAACATGGCTGATTACAAGCCATCTCTGACTCCCTTTCTATCAGGAGTCAAGCTTGAGGCTGATTGTTCTTCACCATTGGTTGATTCCACTTGATATCGACAACTTATTGGTAGTCTTATCTACTTGACTCACACCAGGCCCAACATATCATATACAGTGGGACTTGTCTCCAGATTCATGCAAGAACCACATGAGCTACATTGGAAAGTAGCTAAGAGGATCTTGCATTACATACAGGGTTCACATATATATGGGATTTATTATAGATTTGGCATAGATGTTGACTTGGTTAGATATATAGATTTAGACTGGGCTAGTGATTCACAGACTTACAAGTCCACTTTTGGTTACAGTTTCTCTCTATGTTCTGGTCCTATCAATTGGTCTAGCAAGAATCAAAATGCTATTGCTATATCATCCATAGAGGCAGAGTACAGGGGAGCTATTAATTTAGCTACTAAGGCTATTTGGCTTTAAGGGATACTTTTTGAGTTTGGCATTCCTATCAGGTAGCTAACCATCATTTATTGTGACAACCAGAGTACCATTCAAATTTTTAATAATCCAGTTTAGCACCAATGAACCAAGCACATAGAGATTCACGTGAATTTCATTTAGGAGCTTATTCATAGATAGGTTATTGACTTGATATTTTGCTAGTCTTCAAAGCAGGTTGCAAACATCTTCACCAAACCTTTCACTGAGAGTAAGTTCATTCATCTATGAGCTCTTCTTGGGGTATGGTCCACATCTATAGTAACATCATCTTTAGGGGGGGGCTTCTAGCCTCTTCCTTCTTTTATGTCTCTCTTTTGGGAGGGAGTTTTTTTCCTATGGGTTTTCTCTTTTTCTCTATCTTATGGGAGATTGCATTTATACATGGGTACCTCATCAGGCCTAGTTGTAGGGACCCATTTTCTATTTCCACACTGCCCACCTAAGCTACGCTTATGGGGGGTATTAGTGTAGGTTTTTATTTTTTCCCTATTTATTAATTAGGGAAATTATATTTCTTGTGCATACATAGAGTTTTCCTACATTTGCGGGATAGGCTAGCTTATGTGGAGGTGTGTGTCATAGATGTGTCATAGGTGTCATAATAATGTCATAAGTAACTCCCTTGATGGGAGTTACTTCTCTATTCTTAGCACCTTGTCACCACCTTTCATGGAGGAGTTACATTCTATTCTTGGGGTGCCTTGTCCACCTTTTGTGAAGGAGTTACTTATGTACTCTCCTATTTGTATTCCTCACTTTGGCCATCTCATGCTAATCAAATTTTGGTTTTCTCCATTTTTTCTTGTGAAATTTATCTTATTGTGTTATTTTAAAATTGCTTTAGCATCTATGTGGTGTGCACATGCTTCAATTTGTGTGATCACGTCTCCATTGCACTCATATTATCTGGATTCTAGCAACAACTCTGATAGAGTTAAGGTGGAGTTTAAACATGGAATGAGTTTAAGCCTAGCATAAGTGAGTAAATAAACCTAATATAGTTAATATTTATCAAGTAATAATTATTTTTAATGAATAGGCGTGGGTCTCCAAAATGAGATATTTTAGGATATTTTCAAAGGGCTTGACAACTCACAAAGGTAGTCATAAAAATCTAGGATGTTTCATATTTTTGAAATTCCTTTTTTATATATTCATTAATTGCATATGGATAATTCAATTATGCATTTAATTTGGTTTAGATTATTAATTAATACTGATTAGTCATTTATCTATTTCAATATTTGATTTATGTGTGCAAGTACCACACTTAATAGGTCCATAGGTGAAATTGACTATTGTGATATTCCAGTATGATTAGGGATGAATCTATGAGAGGTTATTGTTGAATATGGTAGGATAACCCAATTAAGTATGTATAAACATGATTATAATCTTTGATGAATGATGCATAAGTAAATTTGGGATGTTCAATGATTCATAGGCTTAATTTGCAATGGTTGGTAGAAACTAATTTAAAGTCTAATCAAAGGCCAGTGGTGGATAGTTTTAGGTGTCTATAGTTTTCCCATATTTTGGAAGGCATTACAAGGTATAGTCATAGTAACATATTCTCAAATAATGAAAAGGTATTGTATGCCTATGGATTTAATGATAATTGATGAACTATAGGTTCCCCCTCGAGGGAGTAGTTGAAATAGGGGTCAACAATCAGTCCCTCAAAAAGAGGAAATGATTAGACCAAAAAGATGAAATGGGGTGGAAAATATTTATTTGCCTAGAGGTGGTTATAATTAGTGGTATATAGATATACCGTGGTTAGGAAGACAAATAAGATTATTTGCCCATAAGGGGTTATAATCATTGGTATAGGTGGGACAAAAAAGATTATTATTTACCCAAAGGAGGTTATAATAATTGAAAAGGGATTAAGGTAACAAGAGAATGATTTTCCCAAAGTAAGTTATAATCATTAAATGGAAAACAATGATTTACTCAGAGGTTATAGAATCATTGGTAGGATAAAAACATGCCCTAGGTGGGTGGATAGAGATAATGATTTTCCCAAATGTAATTATAAGCATTATCACAATGAAAATGTTTCCTAATTAGATATAAAAAATATAATTATTTTACCATAGGTGGTTATAATCATTAACCTTCAAATTGAGGGTTTCATAATGATTTTCTAGATTGGTTTTCAAATGTTTTTAGAGTTTTCTAAGTATTTCAACTCAATTGATAATGATGAGATACTAAATGGTCCAGGATTGTAAAATGGTGAGAGAATTTAGACTTAAAATTACTTACTCATAGAATGATGAGACTGTGGTAAAGGGGTGATTGAGTTGACCTCAATGTAAATTTAACACTACCTACATGGTACTAGGATGGGACCTCAAGTCACTATAGTTCTACCTGACAACAAAGAAATATGACTAGGTAGTAGCAAATTCAAACAAATAGGTAAAGTTGGCAAATGGAATAGTGTGGCATAAGAATGGCATGGTGGTACTTCAATGTTTGATAAAAAAGTGTTTCTCCTAATTTTACCATATGTATTTATATTAGGAAACAATGACATAGGTCAATTATATTAATTTGCCCATAGGCAATTATAATTAGTAGTATGATGGTGAGACACTAGTTTTCCCAAAGGTTATTATAATTAGGCCCACATGGTATAAAATGGAATAAAAAATGAAGGATACAACTACTAAACCTCTATCATACTACTCAAATTACTAGATCTATCTATAATATTGAAATAACTATTAAAACTTGATCTAAATCCTCATGCTAAAAGCATCTATGAAACTAATGGAATGGAAGCAAGGTCAATTGGCTAGGTAAGGAGGGTGAGAATAAATTGATCAAAATGAAAGGTATGGAAAATGGTTGTTACAAAGAATAATATTGATATTATGGTACAACTAAAATTGGACTCATATAATATACACTAGGTCTCTTACGTGAAATAACACTTGAGGTGTATAATGTCCATCATATCATCAAGTTCATCCCTTATGGTGGAGAGAGTTTGTATGCTCTAGCACCATAGTTTTCAATAATGATGAAAGGGCCTATCTAGTTAGGTTTGAACTTACCATTGTTTTTCTTCTTGGTTTTGGTATTCTATTGGCTTTATTTAAGGACAATATCACCAAGCTCAAACTCTATGTATTTGATGCACTAATTATAGTGTCCACAGAGTCATTTTTTATATGATTGAAGGTTATTAACTACGGCCATACATTTCTCATCAAGTAATTATATCCCTTGAAATTGAGCTACTCGATAGTATTCATCAGCTAGGATATGCTTCAAATATATGTGCAAAGAAGGTAATTTGACCTTAATGGGAATAATGTTCTTAGTTCCATAAATAAGAGAATATGGAGTGGCTCCCATTGAAGTATGGTAATTGGTACAATATGACCAGAGGGTGTGGAATATTTGGAGGTGTGAATCATATATGACATCATTGATAATATTTTTGAATATGTTGACAATGGTTTTATTAGATTCTTCTGTCTAGTTATTACCTTTAGGGTAATATGCCATGGAAAAAAAATGAGTAATTTTTAACTCAACACATAGTGATTTGACATATTTTTTTAGAATGTTACATGATTATAATATATAATGTCAGAGGGGATACCATAGTGACAAATGAGATTCTTAAATATGAATTTGGAGATTTAGTTTCTAGTCACGTAAGTGAAGGGTATAACTTCAACCCTCTTAGTAAAGTATTCAATGGTAGTAAGGATATGTTTGTGGCCATTAAATGAGATGGAGTTTATATTAATAATGATATCAAGACCCCATGTATTAAATATCCATTTAATAATCATTGATTTTATATTCTTTGATAGGTCATGAACTATATTGGCATGCCTTTGACATTTGTCACACTTTTTGACATATGCAGCTACATAGGCATCCATCATTCACAAATAATACGTAGTACATAGGATATTTTTGGATAGGATGGCCTAACTTGTATGGGATACACATAAACCTTCATTAAATTCTCATAACATTAATGTATATTAAACCTAAGTTCAACAATGAAGCATAGTTTCATAAAAACTGTGATAATATAGGGTTGGTTCGAGTAAGGTCTATAATATGGGTTGGTTGATAAAGGCATTGGATTATTTACAGTATAAGTATAGTGGAATTATTTGGTCATGAAGATATGTGTAAAGGTATAAATACCATATATATTTTAGACCAAAAATATCACAAATCATTATGATGGTTAAAGGTTCATGAGATAGCAATAACATATTTTCAACAAGAAATTATTATTCTTTGACCATATCTGTATGTCGAATCAAATATATAATGGTGGCCATGACATCTATCATTATATTACTAGTACTTGATATATGTTAAAATTTTACATCAGCAATCTACTAATTGAAAATGTCGACCATGGCCTTGTGTGGTACCAACATGTCATCCTTGGTCTAAAAATGGTCTATAACCTGATTAATGATTAACTAAGAATCACCATAGATGTTTAGATGTTTTATATTACATTTTACTACCTAAAAAATACATATAATGAGCTATTATTATTCAAACATGTTTTTAGTACAAGGAAAGTTTATCTAAAATGATTTAGGGTTTAGATGCCCTTGTGGTGTAATGAACAAAAGGCCTACCCTTGATCCATATGATATGAATAATCCATAAAAATATAGATTCCATTACTAATCATAAAGAGGAGTTTTGATGATGGTAATAATCAATTCATATAAGAATTAGAATGTTAGTGGCTCTATATCTACAAGGGTTGATTCAGCAAGCTAATCTACAAGAACTTGCCCATTGATGGATTTCTGGTTGATGTATTCTATCTCAAACTCACTTAAGAGCATGATCCATTTAGCCATCAAACATTATAAATATTTTTATATGGTAGATACTTGAGCATATATTCTTTGAAAAGGACCATGGTCTTGTTGTTTAACATGTAATAGCATAGTTTTTGAGTTATGAAGACCATGGCTAAATAGGTTTTCTCAATGGGCATATAATTGTGCTCATACGTAACTAGTGTATAGATTAGATAATACACACCATGATCCTTTAAATTATCATCATGTTGAGATAGAATTTCCCCTAGGATTTATCTATAGTTGATAGGTATAATAATAATGGATTTCTTGGCATTGGTGATAATAAAATAGGTGGATTTGATAGATAGTATTTCAGTTGGAAAATTTCTAACATTTATCATCCCAATGAAATATGAAACCCTTCTTCAACAAATGTGTAAAATTATGGAAATTATTGGCTGAATAATATATGAAGCATTTGATAGACTAGATCTTGACCTATGAACTATGAAGCTAATTTAAATTGGTCAGTGGTTACATCTAAGTTATGGCTTGTGCTTTGGCTAGATTGACTTCAATGCTTCAATGATACATAATAAAGCCAATAAATTTGCCTAAATTAACTCCAAAAACACACTTATTAGTATTTATATTGAATTTATATTCATTCAATTTTTCAAATATATTTTTTAGTGCTCCTAGATAATTGGCCCTAGTCTTTTATTTACCTAGGATGTTGTTGGTGCAGTCTTCAACAATATCATGCATCATATCATGAAATATTATGGTCATGGCTCTTTGGTATGTTGCCCCAATATTTTTGAGACCAAATGGCATAACTTAATAACAAAACATTATCCATGAAGTTTTGAATGCTATTTTATGTTGGTATTTTGGTGTAATCCAAACCTAGTTGTACCCTAAAAATCTATCCATGAGTGAAATCATTTCATAACCCACCATGGAGTCAACTATCATTTTAATGTTTGGTAGAGGAAACTCATCCTTGGGGTAGGCCTTATTTATGTATCTAAAATTGGTGCATATCCTAATTCCTTTTATCTTCTTATTGACTCATACAACATTTGAGATTAACTTTGAGTAGTCAGTCAATCGAATACATCTTTCTTTCAAGAGTTTTTCCAACTCTTTCTTCACTAATATAGAAATGAAAAGATGCATCTTGTGTAATTTTTATTTTATATGTTTGGCATGAGGATGTACCACAAGGTGATGTAAAACTAAGGTGAGGTCCAAACCTAGCATGTCAAAATAGGCCCAAAAAAATATATCAACAAACTCCTACAATAAGGTGGTAAAGACTTCACATTCCTCCTTAGTGAGGGATGTGCCTAATTTGATCCGTTTTAGGTCATCTAGAGTCTTGATGTTAAATTCTATAGTTTTCTTTAAAATAAGTGTTGAACCATCTTCTAAAATGGTTAAAAAAAATTTGAATTGGCCTAAAATAGTAGAGTCCTTTGTTAGGATGGGCTCTTTAAGTTCTCATAGGCATGATGAATCATAATCCCCTAATGGTAGGGATGGCCATGTGATAAATACTATTGGTAACTCTTGGATGATTCAATCAAAAATATTTTATTCTTCAAAATTTAACTTAGACCCATAGGCAAGTTCATCATTGGTGGTCTCTTGAGATATGTTAGAATAAGGTTGAACACCCCTATTTAATGGTGCCTAAAACAGGGTTTCACCATTAGACTATCCTTTCTATTTACTATTTCCCTAGTCCAAAAGTGCCTTAAATGGGTTTTCACTTTTGAACCTAATTGTTTTATTTAATTATTTATAGCTAAGGGTGTTTAACCATTCTCTAAAATAGACTTTAGGATTCAACTTGATTGAGAACCCTTGTTTGTGGTCTCCTAATAGAACATTGTCCCTCAGGCCTAGAAAATCATAGAAGGCCTCATAATTTTAAAACTCATAAATTGGTCCTATTGATTCTTGATGGTCCTAGTACATAAGTTGAGGATAATATAATGGAAGTGGATTATAGTGTATAAATAGTCTAAGGGTATAAATGGCATTGGTATGAAACAAACTGATGTTGGATAGGTCATCAAAAGGGATATGATCACATTTTTATTTATTATGGGCATCATTATCACTATTCATTGGTGTTGGAACACAAATAAGGTATATGGGGTCACCCCCATATGGTTTAAATCTAAGACCATATGTTCCTTTGTATTGACAGGTAGAAATTGGTTCAAGTGAAGCTTGTTAATTTAGCCCAAGGTATCCTCCTTCATAAGCATGATTCTCCATGATTTTGTTTGAAATAGGATACTTGGAATTTACGTAAAATTCATCTAGTTTGTCATTATACAACCAAGATTCATCACCTTTAAGTAGGTCATGTTTTTAACTAGTGACCAATATGAAAATGGTAGGTGCTAGACTATGTAGTTTGCCTTTTCCTTTCTTTGTCATTCTATGCAAGGTGGTTTGGCTTTAGGTCTTCCATATGACTTGGGGTTATGTGGAAGGTTGGAAATGTGAAATGTATCATGGGTAAAATATTCTCCGAGTCTATTAGTTGAGATAGTATAATTATTATATATTTTAGGAGGTAGCATATGGGATAATGAATCAATGGTATTTGGGTCAATAAAATTGGCCTCTAGGGAATCAATAAGTATTTATTTTCCTTTATCCTTCTTAAGAACTAGATTCAAGCCAAAATAGTAGTTATGGCTTTGGTACTCATCTTTCAAATGCTTGTAATGTTTGTATGGATTTAAATCCCCATGGATAGTAACCTCCATACTTGAAATGGAGAACTTGATACACTGGTGCAATCTTGAAGAGATTGTATGAATATCATGTATCCAATGTCTACCAAAAATCATATTATATGAAAAATAAAGGTCTAACACATGTCATAGTGTATCATGGGTCAAGAGACTAATGATAATTTTTAATTTGATGGTGCCTTTTGATTCCCATTCTTCATTGTTATAGACCTTGATTTTGATTGTTTCTAGTTGGAGATCGATTTTGGTATACCTGAGAAGCTTGATGAGCTTGAAAGACATAATATTTAGACCTTATCCATTGTATATGAGGACACATTTCACTTTGTGAAACATTATGACAAATTTTATATATAATGGTTTATTATGTAGAGGTCTAAGACATGAAATGTCACTTTGGTTAAAGGTTAATCATTGGCTTGGGGCTAGATGTCCAACCAAATATTGGAATTTATCTAGAGATATGTCATTGGGAACTTGGGATTAGCCAAATAAATCTCTCAAGATGTCTTTGAAGATGGTGAATGTACACAATATATCCAAAATGGATATTTGTGTGATCATCTTCTATAGCTTTTCCATAATATCGAGTGTCTTTTCTTGCACATTGGTAAATAGCTTGTTTTGAGCCATAATGGTTAGTTGGATGGGTGAAGTGGTAGATGGATATGGGCTTAGTATGATATTATTTGACTTTCAAGTTGTGATTACACACTTGAAATTAGATATAGGACCATTTTTGCTTATAAATGATGGAGGTGAATGGCCATATATGATAAGTCTTGATTGTCAGTGCACTTATGTGTGGTCATGAGGCAAGGACAAGTTATCAGTATGAAGTCCAAAAATAGTAATATTTATTTGTTGGCACACTTGTATGTAGTCCTAGGTCAAGGAAAGATCACCAACATGGGTTGGTTGATTGGAATGTACTAGCAATGGTATTGTTTGATTGGTGTTTGGTCTCAAATTAGTGGAGATGGTGGAAATGCGACCTCTCTCAATATGGCCTACAACTTTGATATAGTCATGTGTAACTACATTGTAGGTCTATTGGTTGTTAGCATTTTTTGGCCCTTGGTTTCATCCATTTGGCTTAAATTGGTTATGTTATCAATTATTTTATTGTTTTCATGGTTGTTTATAATGTTTTTGTTGTTCTAGCCTTTATTGTTATTATTGTTGATTGTTATGTTGTGGAAAAGGGATTTGATAGATATTGAGGTTCTGATTGGATGTGGAAGCTCCATTATCTAATGTTATCTCTCTATTTTCTAACATATTCTCAATCAAATATTTAATTTTCACACAATGATGCAAATTATGTCTATTAACTTGATGACACAAAATTAATTTTGTCAGTACAAATCTAGATAAAGATTACCCTTAGGATAGTGTTCTAGAATATGACAACTAATCAGATTAGTAGTAGTAAGCTTAAAAAAATAGATTTAATGGGTTCTAAAAGATCACTAAAGACATTATGAGTAGGAAAATTTATCCTTGGAGGAGGGGTTTGAAAAGGAAAATGTTTTAATGTTTGTTGCACTATTCTAAATTACTACACTTGTTGTTTTTGCTAAAGAGGTTATTAGTTAGGAGTAATTTCCATATGTGGCATAGGTTGAATAGATAGTGTTTTCACAATTTGGACATGTTGTGACTAAATTATTATATTTCCAAAAACATTCTTCTTATGATTGAATGGCTTGGAATTTTCATAATTATTGGCTTGTGCAGGTTGCGATGCTTATAATTAGATTTGGTTCTAATTTTTGTTTTATCTATTTCCTTAGTTTTTAGTTTGGTTCTAATTTTATGATGTAATATTGATGATCCCTTTGTTAATAATGGATCTTTCAATCAGCAAACCTTTATCAATGATCTCCTTTAAAGTGTGTGCACACTATAGTTATAGGTGGTAAGATATCTCATTGTGCAAATTCTTGGTAAAAATAATGGATAATTATTTGTCTAGTAAACTATGGGTGAATATAATAGTAAGTGCTCTACATCACTATAGATAACTTCCAAAACATTCAACAAAATTCTATTTGGCTTGCATCAAATCTACTATTGAAATCTCATGCTCAAGAATATAGGAGAAATGTTACACAAACTTATCTAAAAGATCATCAAAGTCAAATACTAAATTCTTAGGCAATTTTAGAAACTACTCCAATGCTTTTCTTGTGAGACTCTTTAGAAATAATAGTAGGAGGTATATGTCTCCATAGACCACTCAATAGAAAGCAATAAATAATTCCATTAAATGGGATTTTGAATCTCCTTTAGCCTTATATTTGTTAAATTTTGGTTGTTTTTAGCCTAGAGGAAATAGTATTCGTAAATACTCCATGTTAAAAGGGTAGGAACACACATCATCCAACTTAATTTTTTTAAAAAAATTTCCCAGCTTGGATGGTTGTAATTTCATCCTTCATTTGTTATAGTTCTTGTGCTAGGAAACCGAAGGGAACGTTAGTCTATGGTGGAGGTTGGGTAGTCAAAAGTGGATCACTTTTAATAGGTATAGTGAAGGTATGGTATATCTATGGAACTAACTAGGAATATGTATTCATAGATTAGGATGTGATTATTGTAATTGTACGCATTGTTATATGATATTCTAGTTAGGATTTGGTATATGGGCCTAGTTTTGGGGAAATTGTGGTTGAGATGGAAGGATATGGATGGTGGTGATGTACTGTGCTTATGGAGGTTGATTAGGGATTTGTTATCAATTAGAAAAAACTTGTTTATTAAGGGGAAATTATTAACCAAGGCATTATTATTGAGTTTGTAGCATGTTTGGAACAAAAGTCATTTTTTTCCTAGTTGGTACTTTCAGAACATTAGAACTTCTTGGTTACACAAATCCTTATTGAGAAGTAGATGCATGTGAAGGGTTTGACATTTATTAATAACCAATACTCATACATTATTTATTAGACATAATTTTTCATTGTAATGGTATATTAGTCTATGACTAAAGAGGTATGTCTGTAACTACCTAGCAAGGTGGAACATTGGTTTCCCCCTATTGAGGTGTCAAGATGTTTTGCCTCTACTATGTGGATATATTGGAAGGTACTTGTTATTTTCGAATTTTAGTCATAACCTATTGAGTTGGAGTTACATTTGTTACATTCTATTGAGGTATGGCACTAGCTGTGGCTTGGATACTTAATCCTTGTGGTTGTGTGCTTGAAGAAGTAACTAGTTGAGGATTAGAAGTCATTTGTTGTGGTTGGGAGGTAGAAGTTCATATCCTCTATGCTTTTTAACCACTCATAGTGTTAACTAAAGGCATGTTTTGTTGTGGACTAGTTTGGGAATCACACCACTTTGGTATGGATTGGATGATACTTGCATATTGTCTATTATATTTGGCTCACTATTCTACATAGAATCAAAAGACACTTACTCAATAGCTAGGGAAGTAAACATGTCTCTAATTGATGTGCTTAATGTGAATTGGTCTACAACCTAATTTTATTGACCTATCAATTTAATTAGGACTCCTATTAAAGGTTGTATTTCAATAAGAGGAACATTTGACATGGTCATATTTTTGAAGTTGCACATTAAGTTTAAATAGGTCTAGTATTCTATCTCCATCTATATGAAGTGGTCCTCCATAAGTCATTTTCCTATGACAAGAGTATGAGGGTCCTAATATGAAACTAACACTAGATCTTGAGTATTTATAGAAGAGGTTTGTTTAATGTTTTGATTATAAGTAATGTTGTAAGGTACTCTTACTAAAATTGGAAAATTTTCATGGAGGAAGTCTTCTTAAAACTTACCCCTACCTCTATATCTCTAATTATGAATTCATCCTTATTTGAAAACAAGTGATGATAAAAAAAATAAGGGTAATAGGTTGATGACATTATAATTTAGTACAATTATTGTTTTACTTATTCTACAACTAAAGGTATGCTAGCTAGGTATTATGTTGTTTACTATTCATCTCGCTATGAGTATAGAGATGTGTTGACCAAATAGTGGTAAAATGGATCTTGGATTTGATCCCCCAATTGAGTTTTGCAAGGTGGATAAGGATCCATCTCAATAATGACACCATCTCCATAGGGGTCTTGAATAAAGTCTTCTTGTGAGACCACATTACTATACCCTAAATTGTACATGATACAACTATGAGTACAGTGAGACATGTTTGAATCAATTATAAATGCTTCATTATAAAAGGGATTAGAGTTCTAAAAACTCTAAAAAAATTATAAATATACAAATGGTTCAAAATTTATCTAACTTGGTCAAAGGATGGAGATGCATCTCCAAAAAGGGTTTTATGATAAAACTTGGTATAAAATAAACTAGTGTGAAATGTCTAACACAAAAAGGTCAAGTGGATAAACTAAAACTAGATTGCTAAACTCTAGGTTCAAAGTGTTCCAAATAAGTCTAATCTAGGAAAATAAAGGTTTTTAGGTCTTTTGGCCAAATTCAGTGATAAAATATAGGCTCAAACAAAGGGGTATGATTTAATCTACCAAATCTAAAAAATGTTGGCATAGACTAGGCACTCAACTTTAGGCATGAATTTTGACTAAATTGGAATAAGGAACAAAACTAAAAGGCACTTGGAGATAGACTATTTTCTCCCAAATAAAGGCACAAATAACAATTTTCAAAGTGGGTAATGAATTAAATTAAGTTACACAACCCAAAAGAGAAAGATCAGTGCCTAATCCCAAATTAGACAAGGAATAAATAGAAATTAATCAATGTTTAGATTTGAACTTATCAAATTTAATTGAAAACTCAACTTAGGAAAATAGGGATTCTTTGATCAATGAGCTATAAAAAGGTGAATGCCATAACGGCACTATAAAATGACCCAAATATCACATGTGGTTTGGTTAAAAATTGAAATTTTGGACAAAAGACAAAATAAGTCTATGAAATGGTTATAGAAGAATAATGGCATTATCACTCTCTAAAGGTGTTATCAATGGTTTATTTCAAGACTCCAAGGCACATAACTTGAAATGGATTGGGCATCATAACATTACCCTTTCCAATTAAATGACACACACATAGTTTTCAAAAGACTAAGGCAAAGGTATGGTGTCAAATGGATGGCATAAATCCTCCCCAAACAATAGATTGATGTGGACATAAAAATTATTTTGATGTGGAAGGGAAACCAAATATATTTAGACTTATAAAGCAAAAAAACTAAAGGAAAAATGATAAAATAAATCTAAGTATAACATCCAAATCCCTAAAATTAACAAGGTTACATTAAATTGCTAAATTTCATCTATATACATGCTCTTGGGAGAATTTTAAGTGTTAATCCAAAAATAAATGAGCATGAAGTAGTATGGTTTTTACAGCCCCCTTATCCCAAGAGATTATATGGTGACATGGAACTTTAGGCTACTCACCCTGCATCAACAATATGTCCACAACAAGTGGGGTTATTCTAAAACTAAATTTTTGATCATCTAGATGGTCCCAAGTATGGTTAGCACTAGAGATGATTAATATAATTTGAGTTCATACTAGATAACTTACTATGTTAGGGTTTATTCCTTTTCATGATAATTCCATCCCTGTACTTCTTAGTAAAATCCCTTGGTTATCCAGACTTGACTCAGGTTTTTATTATGATTTGAGAGGCTAGTCACTCAACTCCCTAGAAATCATAGTATACATGACCTAATTTATATACCCTATTATAGATCAGGGTTGAAACAATGATAAGAAATTAATTCCTAGGTTAAATTTTCCCTAAGAACTCATGAGGAGGCTATGAACTTACACTCACAAGCCAAGTTGCATAAAATTAATGACCAAGTGAAAAGACTTTAAAGGTTGTTTTTAGATCAGCTACACAATATGGGTTTTAGGGAGAGACTTAACAAAATTATTTTCATGCCTTCAACAAGGCACAAATTTCAAGGAAGAAGTGATTTTAGTCATCTGAGTTGCCTAAAGTGGATGGGGGATAACATACATACATTCTTCATTTTTAAAAAAATAAACAAGTATAAATATCTAACATAAAATAAACACTTTTAAAAAAAATTCAATCTAAGTGAGTGTTAATTTTATGCACCAAAGCTAAGTACTTTTGAATTTATTTTGGCCCCTTGGACTTAGATTCAAACTTGTAAAACTTTCACAAAATAACTAAACATAAACACCTAGGTTCTTTTTAAGTACTAAAATAAAATGTTTGAGACTTAATTAAATTCCTTTTAGGTACCAATACAAAATGTTTAAGAGTTAGCACTTGTAAATTTATGCCCTCTTTACCAATTTGGTCATAAAAATTTTAGATGGTTTTGGCCTACATTAAATCACTTTCATGAATGATAAAATACAATTTGAAAATAAGCTCTTGGGTTTCTCTATTTTTGTTATATAGAGACTGACATTAGTCCATAAAGATTGAATTCGATTACAAGATAACTGATGTTGATTATAATAGAACCAATGTTGGTTGAATTAAAACTAATTTTGGTTACCTATAGATCATTATCAAAAATAAAATTTCTTTAAAATTTATTTTTAGCCCAAAAAAATCATAATAATAGAACAATTCTCTGGATCCTACAATAAAAGAACTAGACAAGGACTTTTCAAGTTCTAAAACCATGAATGACAACCTAAAAATTTCAAGGAAATTAAAAAACCAAGTTTTTATATCATGTTTTTCCCTACATAGGGACTAATTCTATTTAAGATAAGGTGTCAATTAAGATAGGACCAATTTTGGTTTGTTAAAACCGATGTTGATCTTTGTGTAATCTATGTAACACTAAAAATAGAATAAGTAAAAACAAAGTAAAAACTCAAAATTTTAAGATGATCAAGCATTCATTTAAAAAACTAAGAGATTCACTTTGGTCACCTTGATATGTGAGATGATTTAGGTCTAATTGGGCATGCCATTTGTGATTATAGGAATCCAAAAATGGGGGTTAGTAACATGTTATTTCAAGCAAACAAATTTTAAATAAGTATACTAACACTAACACTTACAAGCCTAGATGTTAGGGGTGAGATTAGTTAACCAAAAACAAATAGATACACAACTAAAATGAAAATACCATAAATCCTTAGCTTCCTTGGGAGCTCCAAATTCATTGTTGAGTGGCTTGCTTGGTTTGTTCTTCAAAGAGTCTTTGGCAATGGAGGTGTGTAACTCCTTATCTCCTTGGTACCATTGGCTTGTGTTGGCTTGATGTGGCTTAGCTCAATATTTTGGCATTGTAACATTATTGATATGAATCTCATGCAAAAAAACTTGAATTATAAATCTATTATTTCCAATATTAGAATTTAATAGGCAAGGTTTTATATTTATAGGCTTAAGAACTAACCTCAACACAAGGTGAATTAATGTGGAGTTTAAACGTGGAATGAGTTAAAACCTAACCTAAGTGAGTCAAGACTAACCCCAATAGAGATAATAGTTTTTAATTAATAATGATTTGAAATGAATAGGCATAGATCTCCAAAATCAGATATTTTAGGATATTTCCAAAGGGTTTTATAGCTCACAAAGGCAATCATGAAAAACTAAGATATTTCATATTTTTAATTTCCATTTTGATTATTCAATAATTGCATATAGATAATTCAACCAGGCATTTAATTTGGTTTAGCTTATTAATTAATTTTGGTTTATTATTTAGCTCTTTCAAGATCTAATTTATGTGTGTATGTTCCCCACTTAATAGGTCCATAAGGCAAATTGACTATTGTGATGTCACATGATCATTAGGGATGAATTTGTGAGAGGTTATTATTGAATATAGTAGGATACCCCAATTAGGGATGTATCAACATGATTTTGAGATTTTATGAATGATGAATAATAAAATTTGGTATGTTGAGTGATTAATAAGCTTAATTTTCAATGGTTGGTAGAAAATAGTCTGAAGTCTGGATAAAGGATAGTGGTGGCTAGTTTTAGGTGTCTACAATAAACACCTTTGGGAAAATACTTATCATTATTTTTCCCAAAAAGGGCATGTTTTCATATGGAAATTATTATAATTTTGTTTGGGTAAATCATTATCTCTATCCACCCACATAGGGCATGTTTTTATCCTACCAATGATTATAACTGCATGTGGATAAATCTTTATTTTCCTTTTAATGAGTATAAATACCTTTGGTAAAATCATTCTCTTATTACCCTTATATTTTGGTTAATTATTATAACCACCTATGGGAAAATTACTATATTTTTACCCTATTATGATGATGATTATAACTATTTTTAGGCAAATCATCCTTTTTTTCTGCCCAATTAGAGAAGATCACTTTGCCACTGATTATAGATACCTATGGGAAAATTAGTCTTTTTTCAACACTTTTACCTTTTGATCGAGTCATTTTCCTTATTTCAAGGGATGGATCATTGACCTTCTTAAAAAATTACTCCCTTGAGGGGGAATCTAGGGCTTATCCATTACCATTGGGGTAATACACATACAAGACCTTTTCATTTTTTGAGAAGATGTTATTGTGCCTATATCTTGTAATGCTTTTACAAATAGGGGAAAATTTTAGACATCCAATTTTGGACACAACTAGCTTTTAATAGGGCTTCAAATTGATTCCTACCAACCATTGTAGATTAAGCCTAGAAATAATCAAATGCCCCAATTTTGGTTATGTATTATACATCAATGCTCAAAATCATGTTGAGGCATCCCTATTTAGGATACTAGCCTATATTTAATAATAACCTCTCAAAAATTCATCCCTAATCACCTTGCAACATAACAACTATCAATTTGGCCTATGGATTTATTAAGTGGGGCACTTTATCAAATCTTAAAAGAGTTAAAATGTTAATCAAATTGAATTAACTAATTGAAAAAGATTAAATTATTAGTTAAATTATGTATTTTTAATTAATGAATATCTATTAATGTAAATTCCAAAAATCAAAATATCAAGTCTTTTCATCATTACCTATATCAGTTGTCAAGCTCTTCCAAAATATCCCAAAATATCTAATTTGAGAGTCATGCCTAGTAATTAAAAATCATAATTACATGACAAATTTTAACTCAACTAGAGTTAGTATCAAATCACCTAGGGTTAATTTTAACCCATTCCATGTTTAAACTTAACCTTAACTCACCTTGGATGAGAGTTAATTCTTGAGGTTATAAATATAAGGTCATGCTTATTTATTTTTAAGCTATTTTGGTGTATTATGCACAAATATCTTAAACAATATCTCTTGTTGTAAAGTTATTATTCATAAATGACTTCAAATATTTGATATTATAGTGATATAATGCTAATTTAGAGAGAGAATATTCATGCAAGTAGTGTTACCATTCCAAATTTTAAAGTCAAGGTGTCATGGAAAGGTGAAGCCAATAAAGCTCCATTTATGAATTTTTCATTATGCATAATTTTAAATATCCACTTAAACAAGCCATTTAGAGCTCCAAGGAAGGTAAACAGGTGAATTATTTTATGTTTTAGTTGTGCTCTCACTTGTATGCTTATTACCTATACTCTCCTTAGTGTCTAGGCTAGAGGTGTTAGGATTTTAGTGTGTTATTTTGATTTGATTTATTGGAATAACACAAGAATAACCTCCTCTATATTTTATTCCTTGTTAAAACCATTAAAATATCTCTTTCATAGGTATCGTATTCTCTCTGATGTCAAGATGAGTTTTCCAAGCTTTGCAAACCACTGCCACTTCCCACTAGAATTATGTGACTCATGGAGTAATAAAATGCAAGTGAAAACTTTATGTCCCCCCACCTCCCTCATTCTTCTAGTGAAAAGAGTAGTTTATCCATTAATTCACTTGACCATTATCTTCCCTATGAATCCATTCAAGCTCCAAAGACCTCGTAATGGTGGAAAATCTTCTAAGAATATTGTGGTGATATTAAGGGGTTTCAACCTAGCTAGACATTGTTAGGTTGAAATTATGACCCACTTAGAGATTATTATTTAATTAAGTCTTATGAGTGGACAAGAGTATATTATATCACATAAGATAAATTACCATCATTTTTAGGAATTTTTAATTATCCAAGGGCCAATAAAATCTAAAATATATAACATAGGTAAGATGTGATTGTTTACAATGAAGGTTCAAATGGTTTCCTCAAAGGTATTTAGGTTCTCACTATTGGTTCCTTTAAAAAATGGGATATTTATAATGTATTAGATGAGATATTCATAGAAAAATTTAAAATGGAGATTAGAGTAAATAAAAAAAGAGATAAATCCATTTATTGAGACATGTCTTCCAATACTAAAAAAATAGATTATTGTGGGATGCAATTAAATCACCAAGCATCAAGTCTAGGTACTGCATAAACTAAAAGACCACAATGAGCAAGATTGAAAGAAAAATTATGTGAACATGAAATATATAAATCTATTTGAAAAAATCCATTACATAATTTTATATTTATTTTCCTATCATGAATAATGTAAGACTAAAAATATCTAAATGAGATCTCAAATCTAATTAAATTAGTTTTTACATAATCTAATTGTATATTGACTTTCACATCAACAAAATCCAACAAATTATTTCTATATATTACTTATTAATTCAATATGTTTGGAAAAAAACCAATGCAAAACAATGAGGAAAGGAAAGTGAAATCCTGATTCAATCTTAGTAGAGTTTTGGTAGTCAAATCTGTTGAGCCTTTCAAAATGGTAAGAAATTATGCTTGTATAGACAATGCTAGTTAGCTAGTTGATTGTGCTGGACAAATAATATTAACTTACATTGATATAAAAATTAACTTAATAATTGATCATAGTTAAAATTTATGTGATAACACATCAAGAAGCAAAAGGATAAGGCTAATCTAGTCATGTCATAATTTTCCTAATGTAACAAAATTTTAGATGAGAGGGATACAATCCTTAATATACTGCAAGCTCTCATGGCCCAATAAGCTTGATAATGTTTTTCCATTGGTTTATTATTGATCAAATAGAAAGAGACACTTTATTTCAATCCAATCCCAATGATAAGGATGTTGATTCATGCACTAGCTTTGTCCATTCCCAATTTTGTCTGTTTATCCTCAAAATAGTAAAATTCTTTCTAGAGTTGTCATTTCTTTATTGAATGATGATAACCATTAAATATTGGAACATTTGATTATTAAAATATAGAAATATTTCAACCCTAACTATGAACATTTTTTTGGATCAGTTCTAACATGGCTCTGGTTCATGTTTTACTTTTCCCATGATGCTAAGGAGAAAACTTTGGTATGAGCTATTTTAACTATACAACACATCTCTATTGGTCACATGCAGTCAACATATATAGATGTACAATATATCTTTTGATTGTTCTCTCCAATAGGATTTTATGTACTATGAAACAATTTCACTTGATTTTTATTTAATTCTAATTTTGTGTTGGGCTTCACCAATCATTTTCCATTCTACTCACTATCATTACCATTTGAAAACCTCACTACAAACTCTTGTAATGGATTCTAGGTTATGGCTACTACTTGAGATCTTCAAGTTCATGATTTGATAGTTCATTGATGTGTCCAATTATACTCCCTCTTTTTTAGGCATTTTCATTCATAGTCAAGCTCAAAATTTACATTTATCCTTCTCTTAATCTTTACCCTAGATATAAAATTTAGTTCATTATTTTCCTACTTAGACATATGTGTGGTCATCTTTAGGTACATTGAAACACATTTTTTATTTTGGTTGACTCTAGTGATTGAAATGTCAATCTATCATTAGCTCAATCTCTACTTTATTCTCCTTTACATCTCCTATTTTTTCCACTTTTTATTCATTCGACCCTTATTATGGTGTAGGATCTATACACATAATATTTTCAAACTTTATCAATTACTTAAGCTTTATCTCTTACAAAAACCTATCAAGTCTTAATAACTTTGAGTGCATGACTTAAAGGGTGGACCAAAAATGGTTAGATAGACCATTAGTTATTTTTAATATTTTTTCCCCTATACCATGACTTGAAACTAACACAAACCTCTCATATACACTCACCTAAGCTTTGACACCTCCCATGCACACTCTTCTAAGTAACTCACAACCTTAAATATCCCCTACCTAATCCAAAAACTAATTTTTACATTTATTAAACAAATTCAGCATGGGAAGACCCTATACTTAAAATATATTAGCACATTACAAGATAAGGCTAGCCTTGGTCAACCTAGTCAGGACCTAACTTGATGTTATTAATTAATGATACAAGATTGACTAGGTTAAATATAGTTAATAAAATTTTAGAAGGGTTTAGGGTTAGATATAGATATATATACACATCTCTTCCACCATTTCTTAGAGAGGGATGAAGAATAACATCATTATTTGTGCATCTACTTATCCACCATTCTACTTGAGGAACATTACTTAGGGTTTTAATACTACATTTAGAGATACAGATCTTGTCTTGTAGGGAAGTATTTTGGATGCATATGAGAAATTATGTAGCCTAGATCTAACTTATATTTATTATCCTTATATTATATAATAACCTATTGCAAAGCACCTTGGACAAGGTAGAGATTGGGGCTAGATAGGGTCATCTTCAAAGGTATGTATTTTTAACTCTTGATCCTCCTTGTTAAAGTAGATATATTTGTATTTGTTAGCTTATATGCTTATCCCTCCCATGCATTAGGATTTCTTCTACATTGGATTATGTATATATATATATATATATATATGTATATATATATATATATATATACATATCTATATATATATATATACATATATATATGCATACATATATATATATATATATATATATATATATATATATGTATATATATATGTATATATATATATATACATATACATATATATATACATATATATGTGTATATATATGTATGTATATATATATATATATGTATATATATGTATATATATATATATATATATGCATTTTTAATTTTATGTTTATTACCCCCATTTTTTGCCACAAGATTTGGTGAGCACTAGGTTAGGTTTTACATTACTTTATACTTAATTAGTAAATAAGATAACATAGGATGTAGCCAGGGTTATCACATGTTGTTTCTTGACTAGAGGATTTAGAACCCTCTCTAGTGATATTATTTTTTTAAGGGACCCATTGGTTAGGTTTAGCAGATCCATCTTCATTATGACCCTGATTATCTAAATGTACCAACAAGTAGAAGGGTAAGTGTGATTTATCTTATTTGAGATATGATTGATTTTTAGATCAGATTCACTTTCCCTTATATACATTCTGGTGAACTAGATGTGAATATAACCTTTCAAACTTTTCTTTCATGTAATCATTTATTATAATCTATTATATATTTATATTTTATTAGTATTGTATCAAACCTATCGATATAATCTAACATTTTACATGTAAGTTTAACACACAATCACTCTACTTGACTATGCATTTCTCTATATGGGTCTTCTTCAACAATGAGTAATTTGATAGATCACCTCCACTTAGTTATCTTATTTAACCATAGGTGTGTAGACTCAGTTGACCTAGTTGATTTTGTTAGTAAGTCATTTTCAACATATATATTTTACATACTTTGTCAACATAGTCAAATCTATTAGTAGAATATAAAAATCAGCATTTGAGAAACATAGCCTAAAAATATAAATGTATCATCTTCAAAAATTATCATTTTTCATTCTTACCTTCTTAATCATTTTTATTCTTCATTTACAGTCTTTTCTTTTCATAAATTTTAGTCTATAAAATTATAACCCTATAATGAAGTAGGTCAACTAGATCGATACAATTCCTTAGCTTACTTTCATATCTATAAAACTCAGTCAACTTGTTCTACTATGTTCTTTTAGATATTTCTTCCACATATAAAATTAACCATGTCAACTGTGTTATATCCTATTTGCATATGTTATTGCCTAAATTGACTTTATATTCTTTAAAAATAAAGGAATTAACCTATCTTTATATTAATTATTTAACTTTTCATTTTTATTGCTTGTTTATTTGGAGTAACAAACATAGACTAAATAGAAGGACTTTAATCTACCTATTTAGTCACACTATTTTTATTTTTCACACACTTCCAAATCACATAACACCAAAAATCATTAAACAATTTATTCACAAGGTCTACCTACTTGGATTTCATCACTAAAGGGGAAGCTAACTTGATTTTCTAGCCAAGTATAAATACATGGGTGATGGTATATATTGACAAAGAACTCAAAACCCTTATAAATTCATGATTATTAAGTGAGGGGGTAGGCCCCAATACTGACCCAGTACCATTACCAATACAAATCCATTTCAGCTTAAACTACCTGAAACTATATTTTAATTGATTTTCTAGTTCCTTCTTATAACCAACTCCATATCACATTAATTTCAAAATTTATTTTAACTTAAGAACATTTAGGAATGACCACCTAGATTTATTTATATTTTTGTTGCTTGATCTTTGATAATTATATGTTGTATTGAATAACTTTTACTAACCAACATAGGTAAATGGTTTTTGTTGTGTGTTATAACTAGATCAAACACATTGATCTAATTTCTTTTGTGTTCAATTAAATTTTGTTAACTATTATATAGAAAAAAACACTTATCTTCATAACGTAGTCAAACCTATTGGCTTATTCTCTTACAAGCTACTTTTTATATTTATCTTCAACACACAATCAAGATATCTAACTATGTGTCATACACTTATCTTCATAACATAGTCAAACCTATTGAATTACTCTCTTACAAGCTACTTGTTATATTTATCTTCAGTACACAATCAAGATATCTAACTATGTGTCTTTTAAAATCCTTTACTTTCTCCATCTATAACACATAGTCAACCAATTTAAATGTGTCTTTTATATCCTATTTTGTTTATAGTTTTATAGGACATTGTCGATTGATTTGACTCCGTATCTTACCGTTTGATATTTATTTCCATCAAGTTTATAATATCATTCCATCATGAATTTCTTATTTGATGACAATATATAATTGAATCAATCAAACATGATGAGTTTTTCCAACCCTAATAGGTTCCCTAAGACACATTTTGTGGCACCTACCATGGATCAAAGTAGTTTCCATATTTCTACTTACACCACCAACTATGAGACTCTTCCTCATTCATCCTCAACACTTAACCCTTTATTCTCACTAGAATATTAGTGTGATTTAGAGTATACATCTAAAATTATCTTTTTCATCAATGAATACCCTCAACATAGAGTAAAACATCCCACAACCATTTATAGTCTCATGATGGGTCCTTATCATTCACCCTCCCCTACCTTTTCCCATGGATTTGAGGGAACCACTTTATTTGCATCTCAACCATTCCATTTTATTATGTCTCCTTTGCATACCATGACATCATATTTTTTCTTCTTCAACTTCTATGCCTAGTATTTCTACCAATATGGTAGGTTGAACTTCTAGTGGGATTCTTCAAAAAACCCATATCCTTAACCATGCTACTAGTGCATCTTTTGAAGATAATGTTTTTCATGACACTAATAATTATTTCTATACCAATTCTACTCATGTCACTAGTGTGGTGCATGATACTACATTCTCACACACTAATAGTGCATCTCAAGCTCCTAATACCTCACATGACACTAATAAATTACATATTGTGTTCACTAGTCAAAATTTTTTCTCAAACTAACTAGCTCCTATTAAAAATTTTAATCAAATGCATATATTTCAAACCAACAATGTAAATCAAATGATGTATATGTAGAATCATCTCATTCATCTCCAAAACTAACCTCAATACATTTCATGCGGAGTGAAAAATAATAATTCCCCCATCCCCCCCTTAGGGACTCCCATGGTAACCTTATCCCAAAATTTCCATGTAGCAATAAAACCATCAAGCATATAAAAAACAACCCTCTAGTACCTCAAATTTATAAAATTTACATAGGAAGTATCACACTCAACATCACCTATAATAAATTCACTGATCCTACTTTGAATTCAAAAACATTTGATAAACTTTATAAAGATTTGGTTAAGCTTAACACCTTTGTTGTTACCAAACTATTATCTAAAACACTCTCAAGATATGCTTTAGATTGGTACAATCAATTAAAAACCCACTTTATCACTAGATTCAAATACTTGGTCAACTCACTAATCCAAGAATTTCAAAATAATGATATTATCAAGAACAACTTAGACCACTTTATAAATTGCCAACAGCTCAAAATTGAAATAACACGAGCCTTAATCAAATGATGGAGAAATCTGTCTAACAAATGTTAGCATAATATGGTAGATGACAACCTCTTCAAACTATTCACTAATTATCTATACCCCAAATTACAATATAGGGTTAGGAACCTCTATCTAAAAACTTTGGAAGAAGCTCTTGACTAGGCCAAATGACAAGACTTCCTCATGCATCAATTTGAACCATTTCTACCTACAAGGGGCACTTGTATACTCATCAAAAATAGAAACCATCATACAACCAATTTTGGTTTTATTGACACCTATGAAATTATACATACCATCTAATAAACTACTCCAAATAATGATATGGAACATGATCCCCCTACTAAAAACACTCCTACTCCCACATTTTAACATCATAACCACACTATTTTGCACAAACCATTATCCCTAGTAAAACTTCAAAAAAATATTCCAAGGCCTCTCCCACAAGATCTTTACCACATCCATCTTAGGAAATCATGGTATGATCCAAATAATTTGTTTTGGTTTTGTACAATTTGGGGCCATTTTCATGAGGCTTTATACAATTACACAATATTGATAAATATTTTATTATTTGTCATAATTTTTATCATGAAATCCTTATTCAAAATCATCAACAATATTATGACATGTCTTTTAAAACTCATGAAACACAAACTAAAAACAAATATTTAAACAAAACTAATGCTTATCTTGCTATCTATAAATATCCTCTTCCTAACCACCAAGATAACATCAAAAAAACCTACTCTTTATACTAACAATTTTGAAAGTCTTATATACATTACTACCAATGATGAAAATTTGGTTAATATGACTAAAATGAGAAGATTATTTTATTTTATTGATATAAATCCAACACCTACACATCATACCTATCAACCATTCTACATCATTCAAGACACTTACCATCCCATCTAATGGAATTAGGGCAATATGAACCTATACCCATTTAATAACCACTCTCAACAACACAACTTGATTATAAATTTTATATCATTTATAATCTTACCCCAACATCCACATAACAATGCAACATACACCAAACTTCTAATAGTATTTATTCTACCCATCCACGAGAAATAATTCAACCAACCACCACATCACCTAAAGTAACTCAACCCATTTGTAATCAACCTAAACCAACCATAACCTATCAAAACAAGTTTAATAGTACCTCTAACCCTCCTTAAAAATATATCTTTTAACATTATACACCTTTATATTACAATCTTCCCATGAGTTATGATGAATGGGATCTCATTGAAAAACTTTCACATGTCCTATCTTAAATACCTTTATTATAATTAATGAGAATTTCTCCCCATTATCAAAACCACCTAATGTAATTTTTATTCAAAATGAACATCCCTCATCCTCATTTAATAGGATATGAAGCTACCTTATCTGGATCTATATATAGTATTCTTCAACAATGTGAAGAGATGTTCATCCATGTTTGTGAAATAGTGAAAACTTCTCTCTAACTTAAGTTGCCTATCACTTTCATGATTCTTGATGAGATAATATTTGTCTAAATGATCCTCCTCTATTCATTAGAATAAAAAATGGTTATATCCATGTCAAACATGCCTTATTTTATGAAGGTTAAGTAAATTATGCTACCTCTCTTGAACTCATTAAGACACTTGGATATTTTGAATGCAAATTTAAATCTACATGTAGTACATGTCAAGGATATGATAGAAGGAAAATTCCACCTCTAGGTTGTGTTTGGCTTCCCATTACTATTTATTTCTATTACCATACATTTGAAAGTTATGATATTTAGCTTTCCACTTTCTTAAAACATCTTACTCAGTCGATCTTGGATACATTGTATCAGAGTATTCTCCTCATCCACATGTCAAAGAGTCAAATTATCTCACAATGGAGATATCTACAATATTCTAGGAGAAACAAACCCTTAGAATTTAGAATAATTCCAAGAACATGGTGTATTTATAATTCTCACCATTTAAACCTTGCTTAGTGTCCCATTTTGGGAATCCCAACTCTTTAACTATCCAATCAATTCCACTTAAGGTTATAATGGTCACATTTTTTTAATTGGGAATATTCAACCTAACCTCTTAGATTATGATGATGATGAACCAGATGAGATAATCCTCAAGATAAAAACTTCTAATATTTCCCCTCATATCATCACCCAAATTATTCCTTCTTTGCAACCTCACTCCCATCATCCACTTTCTGATGACATACATGTTAACTTAGCCATAACTATATAATCTATCCATCATGCTTCCTCTAATGATAAAGTAATTCATACATGTACCATCAACTTTCATACACCTAATTATGATGATTTTTATTTTTTAGATGACCCATTTTTAGCTAGATTTGTCTAAGCTATATATCCATAAGTTCTTTGATATCACTCTTCTTTATTTCAATATTTTTGTTTGTCTTTTATCATTCCTTTCTTTATAGACTAATACTAGTATTTATATTATTTTTCATAGGGTAGAGATGGATCATTCACATGGTACACTTAAATCATAGTATATCCCCTCAAGTGTATGCTCATGGATCATGTCATGACATGACCTTATCACTTTTATAAATACCATGACCCTTATAGTCTACTTATTCTAGAGATGTTATCCATTGTACTTAAAATTGCTACATAGCCAACATTGCTTACCAATGAGCCTAGTCTAGTTTCCACTCCATCCCCAATTTTACTTGGTGATGACCTTCTTCCCTTATCATAACTTGATTGCATTCTTGCACAATCAGTATATTATCCTTATTTTGATATACACAAAGTTGTCATTCATTGGACCAAATATTTCCATTTATATCATCCACCCTAAGCTTCTGCATCCACCCCTTCAACTAGTAGAACTTCATAGTCTACTAATATCTATATTTATTTATTTCATGGGATAGATAAACACTCTTATACCCATTGATAAAAATTTAGGCATTACATCAACATATTTCACTTAGTCACTACTCAACCCAGAGATAAGTCTATACCTCCTCCTAACCTATTAACCAAGTATATTCCTAACTATGGGGAAGTATACTATCTTTGGAACTAGTATGGTACAAATCATATTGATTATTTCCAAGTTATTCAATAACATATATATGACTTCCCATAATCAATACCCATACTAGTTGGTATTCCTTCTATAGGTCATACATGTAAGAAGGCTCCTCCTTCTTTGGTTACACATCCTTCTATCCCTACTAATACTATTCCAATCGATAAATCCATTCCTCTCATTAAGTATGATAATCAAGAGATACCACATGAAAATTAGTATTTATTACATACACCTACCTTTTTAGTTGATATGATATGGAATGAAGTATTTGCATAACTTTTTATGAATATTGATGAGACTCTGAATAGCATCATAATTCAACTTAATAGAGATGTTTTGGATGTTGTGGATAATATTTGTGGTCAAATATATTAGTATTTGTGACCATGACATGGTGTTCTTTTACATTATTCTATGTTATTATTTGGATTGGATTCATGATCCATTTTTATATCTCTTATACACTTGATTATGTGTCAAATTTGATTTCACTTATATATATATATATATATATATATATATATATATATATATATATATATAATGTTTTATGTGTTTTATATGGTTTCATTTTATTTCACATTTTATTATGGACTCTTATAATTTTTTTCATGAATGCACAACTTATGATTATGATTTTACTTCTTTCATGGATTTTTTTATGTTCTTTTTACAATGAGTTTTTGCTATCTTATTACACTAAAAAATTAGTTAAATATTATTGTGACTTGGTTATACAACCTGAATTCCTTTGTTATTTTATCTCTACCATATGATCAGTTAGTAAACAAGACTTCTCATTGTATTACTACCATATACCAATGTATTTTGGATCTCCTTTATTCCTTTATTTTCCTTTAACCTAATAAACATACATATGGTTGAAACTTGATATTAAATATTGGTTCATAAGTAAGCCTAAGTGTTTAGTCAATCATATATTTGGTTATTTGGCCTTGTTTAAATCAAATTCTAAAGCTCATTCATGTGTATCACTTTTATCACTCATGTTGGTTATTCCAAATTTTTATGGAGGAGGAATAACAAAACCAATTAAAAAGTTAAAATCCAAATCATTTAAACAAAAGACAATGATTTAAAAGGCAACATAACAGTTCAAAAATCAAATCACACCAAAAGATATAATTCACAACACATATCCTATTCCTAATCAAATATCAAATTCTAAATTTATCCTCATGATGGAGTCAAGGTCCATTGGGGTGTGGTAGGACATTAGATTGGGATAAAATAACCAAAAAAATATTAAAGTGCTACCTACTTTATCACATAAGTACCCAATATTCATAGTAGAATAATGGATCTGTAAGAGGTCATGAGGAATAGGGAACATGTTATGGGAAGGTAGGTCCTTTTTAATTTTATTTTTCATATAAAATGCATGAGTTTATATTAGTATGTAACCTATTTACCTATATAATTTTGTGATTGTTTTGAAAATGTATCCCTTATATTTTGATGGTCACTAGAGTCTTCATGTCTCTCCTTTGTACCTAGTATGCCTCATGTTTCCTACAGTTTTCTCATAGATGCATATGTCATACTTTTTACATTCCTTATTTCATTAAAAAAATCCTAGTATTACCCCTTGAGGAATATTATTTTGTTAACTGATCATTCATCCAAGGACTTCCCTTTGTGAGTTATATTGTAAAACCATGGATAGGACTATGCTCTCCTTACAAATTACCACAATAAAACATTTCCTTATTTTACCCTTATTACCATTCACCTCATTGGTGTTCCCCTTGTGAATTTTAGTGTAAAACTATGTATAAGACTAGGATATACTCACAAATTAACACATTAAAACATTTATAATTATTCCCATAGTTGTTTTCACCTCATTGGTGTTCCCTTTATGAGTTATAGTGTAATACATTGGATAGGACTAGGCCTTCCTATAAAAATATTCCAATACCTAGTTCATACTATAACTAGTTCACAATAAAATTAAATGTTTCAAATTTGAGATAATTTGTGTTACATTATGATTTGCATGTCATTCACATACTTCCCATATTGATTTAGTATGTTTTATGCTTAATTCATAGGAACTCCACTTTTATGATTGCATGTATGTTTACAACCATCGTAATAATTTTTTAATACTTCCCATTTTGTTTTAGTATGACTAATTTGATTTACACTTATTTTTTATTTTATTTTCATACTTCTCATCTTGATTTAGTATGATTGATTTAATTTATTGTTTTTCTATACCATTGATTTTCATGTGTCTTCCATTTTATTATAAATTTTCATACTTCCCAATGTGATATAGTATGATTTTTATTTTATTTTTAATTTGGTGAAAATATTTTACATGGGTTGAAAACATTTGTTACCCTTTTTAATTTACCATTTTGGTTTCTTATATTTATTCATCTTTTATTTTGACACATTTCCCATCATGATATAGTGTGTATTACATTTGTTTTGATTATTTATAATTTTCCAAATCACATTTTCCTTTTATTTTTAACCATGAATGTGTATCACATAATGGTAGAAAATAAAACATACATCACACATTTCCCATAGCATATACAACCAAATTAAATACATGTGCCAAAAAATAAATATATCCATACATCCATCGACATACAAGTATAAATTAGAGACCAATGAAATATCCATATCAATTTATATATATTGCTAATATATGATGAGTTTAATAAAATACAAGTATAAAATAAAATAGATATAGCTCTAAGGTTATGTTCCATCATGCCTATCTTTCGGCCTTGCCATGATACTTATGGATTCCTATGATTTACCCCTCTGAATTGTGTACTTTAAGAAGGTAGCTTGGGATCTCAAGATATAAACTTGACCCTGTAAGTTATCCAATTGGGAATGAACCTATATTATCTATAGTATGGTCTCCATGTGAGCATCTCACTCATGCATCAAATCCTACCAAGCCTAATCCTCTCCAACTCCTACCCTTACAAGTGCCTCTGAACCATCTCCTTATGCCTATAGCTATTGAGAAACCTCTCCCACTAGTCTAAAAAAACTATCATGAGTTGGGAAAGATGGTACCACCTGATCAACCAAAGTTTAAGATTCATAATGTGACAACACCCCATAAAAAATATCATGGTGTGTAGCCATAATTAGGGCTCCCCATTTGATCTCCTCTATAATATTATTTTTAAAATGAGAATCCAAATATACATCATATCTCATGTGTGTGTGTGTGTGTGTGTGTGTGTGTGTGTGTGTGTATATGATTTTAAATATATATATATATATATATATATATATATAATGATACAACTAGTGATATATGTCAAAAACATAACCTTAATTAAGACATTTATCACTAGTATTGGTATCACTAACTACAATATCTTTATTTTCTCACCTACGAAGCACCTCCTCTATCGATTTCCTTTACTTAAGTTCAAAACCAAGAGTCACCACTTAAGCTTATCATGGACCCCTCATTAATGGATTATATATAGACCAACTATGTTTTATAACCACTATAAGATCACCTTGTGTGACTACCAATACCTGTGTCTCCTCTTATTGATAGTTTCTCTATCTCTAATGAGATTGTGATAGCCATTAGCACCTCTAAAATGGTCTCATTTTCACCTCTATTGCATCAACATCTATGGCATCATCTCATCCATACATATTTTCCTCTTTCTAACATGCCTAACTAACCCATGGTATTTATTATTAAAGCCTAATCATAGGTATCTTGATCGGCACCCATGCACCTCCTCTCCCTCTCTACTTTCTATCATGTCATGCCCAATAAGAAGGAACTACTAGAGGGGCCACTGGATATGGTAACCTCAACTATCCAAATATATGATCCAG
This sequence comes from Torreya grandis, assembly GCA_037957365.1. Taxonomy (NCBI): domain Eukaryota; kingdom Viridiplantae; phylum Streptophyta; class Pinopsida; order Cupressales; family Taxaceae; genus Torreya; species Torreya grandis. The sequence continues at coordinate 3,661,732 of JARHVA010001239.1, read as the reverse complement.
TAGATGTGGCTTTACTCATGAATTATAGTGGACTATGATTTGAATTCATGCCAAACCAATAGAAATAATCACCTAAGACAACCATATAGATGTAATGTGAGTGTAAGGGTACCACACTATCTGCCCTTGTGTAACCATATACAAAGTTAGATCATGGGGCATGACACACACTACATGGTATCATCTCCAAAATATAACCCAAGGTAACCTATCATTTACTACATGGGAAAATCTATATAGCTGATATATAAGAAATCTCTCATGGATCCATGCATTCAACAAAATGATGGGGCCCATCATATTTTTCCCTTAGGTTAGCATCCCATACATATTTTTCATGATTTATACCCAAATGATAAGATGAATATCATATAATTTACCCAAATCTAGGATGAGTTGACACAAGGCTATTGCATAAAGTGGTATCTTCTCATCTGACTTGTGACATAGCATTCATGATATCACAAGCCCTATCAAGGCCTTATGGATATCTATAATGGATGTAATATAAGAATCAAATAAGTTATCATGTAAACTAGGATATATCCTATTTGATCCTATTACCCACTAGGATATGAATCATCTCTCATCCTTTGAATTTGATGTATCACATATCACTAGTGTCCCATTAATAGGAATTTCAATCAAGGTATGGACATCCTCTAAGATGATTTACACCTCTATAGTGTCCCCCTCCACCTTCCATAAAAAAGTGTTGGTCAACCATTCCGATGATCCTAGGAACATGATAATGAGATCAACACTCAATGGAATCCACTACATCTCCGTGATGCCTCCAAAACTGAAGGCAACTAGTTGAGTTATATCTATGTCTAATAAATGATCCAATAAATATAGTAGCTAGGACACATCAACAAGACACCAAAATATCCATTTCCTCTATAAAATATTAAACAACATAGAATGTATTAGATCTCAATATCATAATAACAAAATAAAATTTTAAATATCCTTAAAAAACTACAAATTAATTACTTCAGCTTGTTTTACCTATTTTCCACCTTTTTCCTACACAATCAACCTATTTAATACTAAATTGGCCCTATCCCATTTTTGCCATACTACATCATCTTTATATTAAATATTTGGCCCATTCTTATAGATGTAATAAACCTATTTGATACAAAATTGGCCCTTTCCTATTTTTATCATACTACATTAGCCTTCTACTTTGTATTCTCCCTCACTAAAAAAATTATATTGGACACATATTACATACTACATCTACCGTAAGTTACTATGTCAGCCATTACTTAGTTCCTATTAGATCAGCCCTTTTTTATGTAGTTGGCCACCTCCAATGATACTATATTGACTCACTGTTATGTAGTCATCCTTTTGGGTTTATCTTGACTTATAAACTAATTCAACAAGGCTGAATCTATTCTTGGGTTGCAATTAGTTTTCAGCCATTTACCATAAATGCTTTAAGAATTTATTGGTGTGATCTTTTCCTAATTAGTACCTCATTCTAGCCCTAGTCTATCAAAAAAATTCTTAGTGTCATTTTTGGTATCTATAATTTTCTTATCATCCAATTTTATATAATTAGCTTAATTTTGATCAAATGTATTTAAAAAATTAAATTAATGCTCCACTTACTTGAGATGCCCCCATCACAACTTCTAGGTTTCCTCCATGTCATAGTTGTCATATCCTCACCTTGATCACTCTCTAGGCTTAAATTGGGTATCTTAGAGCAATATTTTCTCAAAATAGTAAAATAATAAATGAATTAATTTTTTCCATATTTATATTTACTATTAAAAATTATTTACCTATCAATTATTTACAATGAGATTCTAGTTTTTATCATAATTTTATTTCTACTATCTCTTTTTATGAACCAAAATATGTTTTGGAATCCTAACATTATAGAGAATATTTTCACATATTATGTGTATATTTTTCAAAAAAGTTATTTTTCCAAGTTCATCTAATGTTCCCTACATTAGAAAACTTCACATTTATCTATCTTCCTTACTCTTCTACAACATTAAAGTAAGTAAAGGTATGTATTTTTCAATTATGCAATTTTATTTATCTTATTCACTTCTTATAAAAATTTATTTAGCTTCAATGTTGTGTGTTATGTGTTATGTGTTGTGTATTTTTATTTTATTTTTATGAAGCACAATTCCATGTTACACCTACATGACATGTGATGATATTTGAGTGGGGAATATGTATACACATAATATTTCCAAACTTTATCAATTATTGATGTTTTCTCTATTGTACAAATCCATCAAATCTCAATCTCTCTAAGTGGATGTCTTAAAGGGTGAACTGGTAAAGGGGTGGGAATATAATTGGTGCTTTGTGTGTTTTTTATCCCATATATTTCCACTTATAACCAACATAAAACTCTTTTATGCACTTACCTAAGCTTTGACACCTCCCTCACACACTCCTCCAAGATTTCACTGCCTTAAACAACCCCTACCTAAGCCAAAAAATCTTTTTGACATTTATAAAAAATATTAAGCCTTGACTGACCCTATTCTTAAAATATATTAACACATTATGGTATTGGTTAACCTTAGTTGACGTATTCTATGACCTAACTTAATTTTATTAATTAATGACATGAGGTCAATTGGGTTGACTCTATCATCTAATCTTTCATAAGAGTTTAGAGTTAGATCCATCTATATATACAGATCCTTTTCCACCATTTCTTAGAGAGGGATAACTAGTAACATCATTATTTACACATATACTTATCCACTAGTCTAATTGAGGACAATTCCTTAGGGTTTCAATGCTACACTTATAGGTATTGATATTATCTTCTGGAGAAGTATTTTGGATGCAAAGAGAAGTCATGTAGCCTATAATTAACCTATCTTTGTTATCCTTAAATACCATAAAAACTTATTTAAAATCACCTTGGCCAAGGGAGATACTGAGGCTCAATGAGTTTATCTTCAAAGGTAAGTATTCCTAACTCTTGCTTCTCCTTGTCAAAGTACATAGATTTACATTTGTTAGATTTTATGATTCTCTCTCCCATGCATTAGTATTTCCTCTACATTATATTAAGTATAGATCTTATATGCATGTTTACTTTTATTTTTATTTACCCCATTTTGTGCCACAAGCTTTGGTGAGAACTAAGTTATATTTTACTTTACTTTGTACATATTTAGTTAATAAGAAAGCATAGGACCTAGCTAGGGATATCACATGGTTCTACTTGACAAGAGGATTTGAAACCCTCTCTAGTGATATTATTATGGTAAGGGACCTCTTGGTTAGGTTTAGAAGATCCATATTGATCATGCCCTCAATTATATAAATGTACCAACAAGTGGAATGTTAAGCTCAATTTATCTTCTTTGAGCTAGGATTGATTTGTAGATAAATTTCACTTTCCCTTGTATACACATGATACTTACTTTATCCACCACTCTCTCTAGGATATGAATGCACATGATGTTACCTTTGAGCTCTTAGGTGATCAATAGGAAATTATTTGAAGATACTTATGGATTTTAAAAATCTAGTACCCATGATGTGACTACGTTTCACAATCATTATAGTAGGGGGCTCAAAAAAGTTAGAACTATGAGATTGGATCCTATATTTCAACTATTTGATCTACTAACACATGGATGGATTGAAAACTTTGAGGTGTTTAAACTATTTGAATTTTGGATTTACATATTCCATGGGCTGAATACTTAAACTACCTAATTCTAAAATTCTAATATATTGACATGTGTCACCAATCAAAAGGTTGGGTTAGTAGATAAATGAATATTATGACCAACTAGATATGTTTTTCCCCAAACCCTAATTACTTGAGAGGTTACCATGTGGCACAATCTCAATAAGTTAGGATTGGAAGACTTAAGATTGCATACTTGAGCATTACAAGTCACTCAAGGCCAAATACCTAAGCTATCAAACCAAGACAAAATAAGGATTAAAATCAAAGAAATAATCAATAGGTTAGTGAGCTACAAAACCCATCTAAACTTGTAATGCCTCAGTCCTAACCAAGAGGAACACAAATGCTATTTTTATTTAATATCTAAATAATTTTTTTAAATCTATAGTATGATCATTTAATTCATAATTTGAACTGAATATGCATGAATCATGAGCATAATATAATTGAAAAGTTAAATAATGAATAATAAGGGAGATGTTTCAACACAATACCACTTGAATAAATGACAAATAACATAGACTATTTTATACTTTAAATGTAAATTCCTTTGATTATGATAATGGGTAATAAATTAATCATACAAGAGCCCATATTTGACTTGAACTTTAAGTTTATAATAAGTATGCATATTGATGATGCAATGAAAACCTGAATCACTTTAGATAACTTCAAAAGGTTAGTTTTTATTGCTTTTAACTCTCAAAAAATATTGCCTAGTCATTTAGGAATGAAGGATCAAGTGAAGTTATGCCACATTTATCAAACAATTATGTCTCATGAGTTAGAGACTAAAATGGAACCCTATCTTTGTAATTTGAATGGAAATCATAAATGAATCCATACCAATATACAATAATCTAAATATAAAATAGTTATGCCAAAGCAAGAGGGTCCCCATATGAAAAATCTAATTATGGGGCATGCTAGACCACAAAAATGATGACTTCTATGGGGAGAATGTTGTTAGGAATTCAAAACCTAGACTATAAATCATCAAACACAAACAAGAGACATAAAAATACAAACAAGTCCTTTAAATAAAACCAAAAATATGAAAGTACTAAATTCTACCTCAATATCTGACATACTAAGCTTCATATCTTTCTAAGACCATAGTGTGTGCTAGGAGCGATCTATAATTTTCTAGATCTTGCATTCACAAAAATAAATTTAAACTTTTTTAAAAATAATTAGAATTTATGATAAGGTAAAATTGGATGCATGGATTATGGGGAATGGAATTGTTATTTATTTATTTCCACCTAGACATATATAGCCTTGATATAGATACATTTGGTCCCAGTCAGGGCCTTACTCCATTTCCAACTAGGCTAGAAACCATGTGATTGAGATTTACTAAATCACCCTTTTGTAGAAAGAATTTAGATTTTACATTTCTTTCAATTTCCTTTCTATTTATTTATTTTTTAAAAATATTCATTATTTTTTCCATTGAGGGTTCAGGACCAATCTATGGGTATAATGATAAACTTGAAATTATCATAATGAAAAGTCAAATTTAAATGATTTAGTGTTTCATTTTTCTTTAGAGTTGAAATTAAGTGTAGTTTGATGGATTGAACAAGAAAATGAAACTTTTATAAAATTATCATATTCTATTTTGGAATCAAAGGTGTTCAAATTATATAAATGCATACAGATAATATCAACAAACTGTTTGACTATTCAAGGATGATTCACATTCTAATTTCCAAAACTAAAAATTGTCATACTTTATAATTAACCATTTAAAGTTCATGGATTATAAGAGCATAAAGAAACAACATTCTTTTGACATAATATTAACTAAATTTCTATCCATTCTTTCATGTTTGATTTTATACTCCTCATAAAAGGATGGAATAAGATGCAATAGGGAAGATTTTTAAATGCCCAAGATTATGCTTTTAGGAACTAATTTCTTATGATAAACATGTCAATAACTCTAATAATTTTTTTGAAAGGCATGTTACAATCCACCAAAGGTTTGAATACACAAACCAAATTTAAACAAGTTGAGAGGAAAGCAAACAACACACAAAACAAACTAAAAACTTACAAACAGACATAAAATCTAACTAAAGCAAACAACAAAGTAGGAAACACCAGCTATGAAAATAAAAAATTATATATGAAATAAATACATTGAGGAATCTTAGTATCTTTACTCAAAAATAATATTAGATAGAGAAACCATGAATTAATGCTTCAAGTCTTATCTATTAATCGGTAGTGGAAAGTCCTTGTCATGAATATCTATGAATCTGAATGCATTTTATCCCAAAATTTAGATACTTGGTATGGTCCAATCCATAAAGGACTAAAATTAGAATGTAGACCCTTTATTCATGGGCTTTATCCCATAACAATATCAATTTTGAAACATGAAGATTTGTACTTGTACTTTTTTATAAAACCATTTCTTCATATCAACCTAAGATTACTAAAACTTTGTAAAGTTTCATCTTGTCTATCTTCTAATTGGATTAAGTTCAATAATATGGAATAACTTCCCATATTTAATTCCATGTATTCATATATTAAATAATAATTTAGTTTATTGAGTTGCATTAGGAAAATTGGCTCTACTCCATAAAAGGGGAATTATTCAATCTCTATTTATTATTTTTTATGTCATCCCATAGGGTGTATTTTAGAAGCACATGCTAATTTTATGGGTTGAAATCAATTTATTTTTAATGGAATTTAAAAAATTCTTGTTTGTTGAATTTACCAAACCATTTCCTTATGGATAATAGTTTAAGGATAAATTTAGTGTAATTCCATTCTTAAAATCTAACTCAATCATCTCTATTGATTAAAAATTAGGCTTATTATAACAAGAAAGTGATAGAGGATTCCTAAATTAGGGTATAATATATTTTTCAAAAAATTTAATAGTGTATTCAATTGTATTTTTCCTTCTTTTTTTAGCTTTAGTCGATCTTGTACAATAGTTAGTGATAGTGACAAAAACCTTATTACTAACTAATGAGTTGGGATTTATGACTCTAATAAAGTCTATACACAATCAAACAAAGATATTTTCTTCAATCACTAGTTATATAAGCATGGGAGCATTAATCTCTCTTTAAGAAAAGATATGGCATGAATGGAAGTTCCTCACATGTGTAGAAGCATCCTTTAATAACATTGGAGAAAAATATCTATCTCTAAGAATCAATGTGCCATGACATTGCCTAAAGGGTAACCACTTACCAACTTATCAAGAAATGAGTTTGTAACCTCTTATTCTTCTCTAGAAGATAAACATCTCAAGTAAATCCCCTCATGATTATTATGGTACAACACTCCTCTTTGAAACATATAACACACAACCCTCAATATTAGTGTTCTTTTTTTCATCCTATCAAAATGGGCTATTAGATTTACACAAAGAAAATAATGAATAATTTAATCATACCATAGACCAAATTAAACTTCAAACATATTAAACCCCACAATAGAGATGCTGATATAACCTTTTTAAACTATATTGGATAAACCTTGAACATGTACCATTTTTGTAGGTTTCACTTTGATGTCATATTCCAAAATCTTAGTAGCCTATCATCCTATATTTTTCTTGATTGTAGGATCTATAACTATAACATGCACTTTGTTCCTCAATATATAACTACAAAAATTTATATCTACCTTTACCAATGCATGGGAATGTTTATCTATAATTGGTTAGTTTAGTTTGGCCTCTTTCAAATATGTTCTCATAAAGGCTATATGGTCAATTTTGTCTTCAAATATTTGTATCAAAACAATTAAAATAATATGATTAGAGGTAAAAGAGTAAAGATATAAATCATTAACATAATCTTGGCTAACCAACACAAGTGCTTATATAATTTCATTCTTGATTTCTTGAAAAACCCTTGTATAATAATCATTGCATTATAACTTCACTCTATGTTTTAACATGGCATTGAAAGCTTTGGTTTTCTCAATAAAACTAGAAATAAACTTTCATATAAAATTGATTTTTCCAAAAACTAATTTTAGATCTTTCCTACTATTTGGTAATTTAATTTTGGAAATAATTCTAGTTCATTTAGATTCAACTGATATACCTTCATTCGTGATAATGTGGCCTAAATGTTACCTTGTGTTATAAAGAAGACACATTTTTAGGGGTTAAGTGATATGTCAAACCTTTTTTAGTGTTTAAAGACTTCTTCTAGATGACACAAGTGATCAAATCTATGTTTTAAAATACATTTAGGTTATCTATGTGTACTAATATGCACTTACCAATTGGACCTTTGAAATAAATGTCCATAGCTCATTGATATATAACACCAACATTAAGAAAATTGAATGACATTTTCTTGTAGGAGTATGTTCCCTAATTAGTGTTGAATGTTTTTTGGGATCTATCTACTTTATCAACTAAGATCAGATTGTAACCTAAAAATCCATCCATAAATAAAGTCATCTAATAAACAGTGGGTTGTTGAATGACCTCATCGAGTGAAGGAAATAAAAATGTATCTTTGCATGATGCATAATTAAGACTTATAAAATATAAATAAAGATAGATTTCTCCATTTTTATTACTCATAAGTACTATGTTTTCCACCCATGTTGAATGTCACATGAGAAAGATAATTTCAGAAAAGAACATCTTCTATACATCCTTTAGGATGATTAATTCCAAGACTGGATTTACTAGCCTTTGATGCTACCTATAGGGCCTATTATTAGGATTTAAGGGAAATTTATGGCTCATAACATGAGGTTAAAACACCTTCATGTCATTTTATCTCCATGCTATGATATATTGATAGCATAATAATATCTTCTTTAGCATTTTCATTTCTTCATTGCTACATTGAGGTCCAACCACCATTTTTTTTGGCTTATCTAGAGTTCCCATGTTGAGAATATGTGACTCTTAGCTAAGCCAAGTATCCTTTCATGATTTATTTTCTATACTATATAAGTCATAAAATGTCTCTAGGGTTAACATTCCTCTTATAATATGGTTATCTTTCAGCTAGATCACTCCATTAGAATTGTATTGTTGTTCTTCTAAATTGAGTCTTTCTTCTTTGTCAATTAATTATGCAACGAAAGTGTTTGAGTTGATAGGAAATGAAAAAATATATTATCATCATAAAAAAAATTAGAAATGTTTAATGTTATTAGGCATAAATACATAATAAATTAATTCTAAAAAAATAATTTGCATGTTAATCTTGTCTAATGGCATGAGGTTTACAATTGAGAAAACTTACAAATCTACCATGGCATTTTCTACTCTAGGGATGACTGATAAATCAAAATCATTAAAAAATTTAATTAATTACCAAGAATATTATTTTTACTTATTTAAATAAGAAAGATTACATTAAAATGTGTCACAAACATGGTTGATAACCAATTTAGAATCACTAAAAACTCTTAATTCATGGGCGTCATCCCTGATTGCAAAGTATAGACCTAAGATCAAGGATTCATAATCTATCATGTTGCTAGTATAAATAAATTATAATATAAAATGTGAAACATGTCTCTTAATATCAATGAGATAAATCAGTACAATATTGTCCCCAACTCCTTACTTGGATCATGATCCATCTAAATATAATGACCATATACTTGAATCATGATCATGATCAAACCTTTTCTTCTTTTCTAGTTTGGTTAAAAAATTCTAGACACCTACATATATACAAGTAAAATAAAATTGTTCATTGATTGAAATATATATTTTTATCATAGATTTAATGTGTTTCTCTCTGTCAATTTTAATTTAATTTTCCACTCTTCTCCATGACAACCATATATGGGAAAAATTAGTTTCCATATAGCTATTGATTGATCTTGACTAATATCTAGTTAATAACATGCCATATGCTTCTAGTATCTCAAATAATTATATGTATATGAACTATTACACTCTTTATTCAAATTTTACCTACAAGTGGACATTTAACAACTCTCCGACAACCTTGAATTTAGACTCATTGAACTGAACTGCCACTTTGTCTAATTTTACAAGAACCAATCCTAACTTCTTGAATATACTTGTAGGCATAACATTAGTTGATGTACCATAATATAAAATAATATTATGGATATTTTTATGAAAAAATTGATTATATATAAGAATGGTGGAGCTTTAGTCCTAGTCCTATGTATTACAAAATTGGTATTGGTAGGGTTATTTTATTTAGGTTGACTACTCTTATTTGTTGGAGACTTAAGAATCAAATATCTTTATTTTGTAATTTTTGTTAATTCATGGAGTGTTATGTTAGCTTAAATACTTTTCATATCTTCCACAATTTTATAATTAGTTTTTCTAGTGCAGTGATGATTATCAATTGATTTAGGTGGAGGTGGCTCATTTTTAGCTTTAGGATTAGGTGGTGTGGAAATATTATTTGGTGGAGTTGAAGTAGTCAAATGATGATGTGTTATTATACTAATATTATATTTTAATCTTTATTATTATTGGAAATCATGAATATCATTGGTATTCTCTTTAGGTTCATTGTGATCTATGTTAATAAATTCTAAAATCTCTAAAACCATGGCTTTAATAGGGTATTTTGATGAACTAGGAACATCATAACTACTTGAAGTATTTTTATCATTTGAAACAACCTCATATTTTTTGATTTCATTTTTTAAAATGTCAAAATCTAGAAAAAACTCAACATAATTAATTTCTCCATGTTTATCTATGTTGTGCATAAGACACAAATTGAGCAAGGCAATCTCCATGATATTGATCTTAGCTAATTTTTGGATGAGGACACAGCTTGTCTACCATATCTATTGAAAGGCTTGAAATTGCATCGATGAGTAAAATTTGGGGTATAATTTCCACTACTTATTTTTTAAAGTTAATAAAATCATTGTTCAATCTTTCAACCATTATTTGGATTACATCTAACTCAAGTTGTGCTAAATCTTGAAGATAATTCTATGTATTTTTAGTTGTAATTAGATCTAAATCTTAGTTTTAAGACTAAGAAATTGATTCATTACTCACTTGATTTAGAAATATTAAATTATAATTAAGGTTAGCATAGGTTAATGGAAATTGATTTGTAATTAGAAGAGGCTATGGAAATGGAAAATTTTAATTTATAGGTAGGATTAAGTTTAATTTTATCATGTGTGGGAGAAAATTGGGAATGAAAGACAACATTTGTCCTTATGGATTGAGTTGTATGTCCACTTTTGTTTCTTCTACATATGTGATGGGTAAGTCAGTGATGATTCAATATCTCCTTAAAAAAGTGGTATTATAGCAATACAAATCATTCTTAAACTTTTTTAAGGCTAGTTGGGCATTTGTTCTATACAAGTCTTTTACCCTATTATACATCTTTTGAAAATGTTTATTAAAATTATGTATAGGCTCATTAGATTCCCTTCTCATGTAATGAAATCTATAGTATAAGATGTTTAGATCAACTAATTTACCAAATTAAGATAAAAATTTTATTCAATTGAATCCATCATGTAATTGAATTTTTAGGGAGATTAAGGAACCTACCATAAGCGTGATCAAGTAAGGTAAAAGGGAATAACCTAAAATGTACATCTTAATGTTAAATTTTGACCAATCTAAGAGATGTTTTATGATATGTAACATGATTTTATACATTCCTTCTAGTGATTAGAGTGAAATGTAACATGATTTTATAACACTGACGTTTTATAGATAAATAATACATGTCACTCGGAACATTTATAGCTTATCTAACTAGCCAAGCTATAACCATTTGGATTGGTCTATTTGTGATATATTGTGGGGACAATGTGGTTGGGTAAACTAATATTCTAGATCAACCTTGATTATATTTAAGAAATATATGAGATTTAAGAGGATAAACAACTAATCTTGTATGACTCAACCTAATTCTAGATCATGTGATCCTTGAAGAGGACTCCAGAGTGACAGAAACTAATCTTTTTTAGTATGGGTCTTAAGTACACAATATATGAAAAGCATGAGGATGGGATAAATGACCTAAATTCATGAATAGGAATATAATATGTAGATATTTAATATTGAAAGACAATAATAAAGGACTATTTAGATAATATATATTTTTTAACAGTCATTTTTTTTGAAAACTATCAAAGATTAATTAGACTATATCAAGAATTAGTTGGAATTATTAAAAATAAATCACATATATATAATTTATTTGTAATAAATCCAAATTATTTAAAATAATAAATAAAAATTGGTAGTCAAGTTTTTGAAAACTATCAAAAATAAATTACACTGTATCAAGATTTAGTTGGACTTATTATAAATAAAGCACATTTATCTAATGTAATTGTAATGAGTCCAAATTATTTTAAATGATTAGAAATCATTAGTAGTATAATTTTTGAAAACTATAGAAAATAAAGTGGACTTTATCAAGAATTAGTTGGGCTTATTACAAAAAAATCACATCTATCTAATGTATTTATAATAAGTCCAAATTATTTAAAATGATAAAAAATAATTAGTAGTCTAATTTTTGAAAACTATTAGAAATAAATCGAGATTTATCTATAATTAATTATACTTATCAATAATTAGCTAGACTTATTACAAATAAATCACATCTATCTAAGTTGTAAAAATAGTCACATCACACTATTAGAATGCATGTGGTCTTTCTATATTTAATCAAATTTATATGGCCAATCAAACTAGTTCATTGATCATGTATTTATAGATAATAAACCTAGGTGGTTTATTTCATAGGTAAATATAATTCATTACATAAATCAAGCCAACCATAGTGAAAATAGCCATTTAATATAGTCATGTTTTGATCTCAGGTTTTAAATAACTAGTCTAATTATATCATCTGTAGACTCTTAATGTCATGTGTCAATATGTGATTAGGCCACATGGCATGACTATTATACAACATTTCAACATTTTATTGGATCATGAACTATTTTTTTAATCTTCAGGTGATGTCCCCATGACTTTCAAATTTTATCTTTCATAGGCCATATGTTGATGACTCAGAAACTTAATAGTTCATCCATGTTGAATTTGGTCTTCATGAGATAATCCCTAAGAGTGTGATAAGTGGAAAGATAATTTTGAGAATATGTTATAAAGTATTCATGAAGTTTTAATTTATTTTATTATATGTTTACATTTTTTTTCTTAATGTTGAGTTCATAAATCTTACTTGAGAGACCTAATAAGAAGACATAAGCCTATTAGCATGATGACATAAGGAGTATAAGGCCTAATGTACAAAGTGACCTATGAAATGTGGATGGTAGTATGTGAGCATGGTATTATTTCATATGAAATTTGGATGAGTATTTTAAATTATTACAATAGGTTTTAATGCAAGATCATGATCTAAGTATGATTGGAAGTATAAGGCCTAATGTACAAAGTGACCTATAATGGCATAATGAGGGGTCAAGATCATTTACAAAGGTTAAAAATATATTTAAAAATATTACATAGGTTTTATAGGTTATGATAAGTATTTTTACAAAGTTTTATATCATTTAATAAATAATAAAGCATGAAAATTGGTGATAAGGTCCTTTGTGTGTAAAAGATGGAGTGTTACAGACTTGGGAAGGAATTTATTGTGCTAGTTGGCATGTGTAAACCTTGAAAGAGATATTTATAACTTCATGGAAGTTTTTTAATGTATGTATATTTATTTTATTTGAATTGGTTTTAGATTTGAGGTCCAATCATTTATGAATGATTGCTAAGAAGGGAAACTAGTCAAAACCCTTCTAAAACCCTTATAATAACTCGATAGGAAATATCTTGTTGGTTATGGATAAAAACGTTTTTTTGACCTATTTTTATTTTATTAACATGTATATTATTCTTCCAAGTTTCTCCAAGGGGTTTTGGTTTGTTTTGACAGTGAGTAAAAGCTATAAAAATACCCCTTATTTCTATGAATTTTGACGTAGTAGGTAGGGTTGACTAGGTCAAAACATGAAAATTGATGGAGAGTGATGTGTAATATTTATAATTTATTCCCATGAAATTTTTATTATCATATTTCAGGCCTAAAATTTTTTAAACTGATCATATAAGATGACCTATTGCTCAAAAGGCCTAATAGGCAAGATAGTGAGAAAACAAGGCAAGAATGGGAATGAGATTAGGTATTGGTTTTAGAATACTAAGGATGAATAAAATTGTATTGGGTAATTATTAAATACCTATTAATCATATAAAATTGGGTTATAAGTGAATATGATTCTCATACATAGGCAAAAAGTTGTCATCAAAGTGGTATGTCTAACATAGTGAAGTTTATATAGAGTGAAGTTGTGAGATTGGTCTGTAAGACCAATATTGATATATAACCATGAAATATTAAGGTTAATTTAAACCAATTTTAAGATCAAAAAAGTTTTTACATAGGTGTTTTAAGGCTTAGTCTCCATGACTATGTTTTTGGTACTGCATGTAGTTTTCTATGTGAGTGAAAATGTTGTTATTGAGAAATTTTGCATTGAGTTTAAGGATATAATTCCCATTAAACTGTTATATAGGTATAATAAGATAATTTTAACACATATATATGAATGATATACTCCTATGAGGGTATGAAGTTCTTAAGGTCTATGTACAGTTCTGAGTAAGCTTATGAAGATGATTAGTTTGGGGTCTTTTGCTCTGTTTGATGAATTCCAATGACCATAATGTTGAACCTGAGGTAAATTATAATATATACATTTTTTTTTTGGTTTATTTATGTGTAAATTTTTTTCCTATGAATCATTTTTTCTAGATAGACATTTTGGTAGTAAGAAGGCCTATTTGCGAGTATACCTAATTTGGTGGTTCAAGGAGTGAAAAGAGATAAATTATGTTGGGTAAATAAGGTGAGATTATAATGTATATATTAAAGTTAAATTTTAAGTGTTTCATCCATTTTTTTAGCCTCAAATTTTTATAAGCAGGTCTAAGTGAAACGTGTGCTTAGATAAGGCCAAATTGCATTAGGTCTCTATTAGGCCTAATGGTGGTTTTAGCCCTTAAGGGTAATGACCAACCAATGTAGTGATTATTTAAATTGAAAAATTTGTTTATTTATCTATTTAAATTATTATACAAGTGTATTAATGTTATTATCTGACCAAGATGGGTGTGAGTAAGAGTCAAGTATAAAGACAAGGCCTAATAGACCTATTTTGACTAGTTAGATAACTGAGCAAGAGAGGGAAGGATATAGAGTTTTAAATAAAAGTTTAATGGATTGAAGATAATTATATAGGTTTTTTTAATACAAAATTAAGATATAACTATGTTTTAATTTGTTTTTAGTAAGGTCATTTGACCTAATTTTACCAAAGAAAGGGCTAGTTGAGCGAGAAGGCCTAATAAGTTGTTTGAGAAAGAAATAAGTGTGAGATAAATAAAAGGAGGTCATATTAAGTTGAGTGAGAAATAGGTGTATAAGTGTGATTATATATTTAATGTATCTAAGTTTTCATTTGGTTACCTAGGGGGTTAGATCCTCCTTGCAGGTTAGAGCTTGTTAAAGGACTAGTTGAATTGGTGCTCGACTGGTGAGGGGTTGGTGCTCCTTGTAGGGTTGGTACATAAATAAAATTTTTATCCACTAATTATAGTATAGTATTCAAAGTGGTGTTTTATTTGGTTTATCTCCCGAGAGGGTTTCCCACATGGATCTTGTGTTTATGTGTTGTCTTTCCACTTATTGTTCATATGAATAATTGTTTATGCATCATTATATTTTGAGATCTATTTGATTGATTAGTGAATGATATATTTAATTTAAATTAAAAAATTAACAATAATTCACCCCTATAGTTGGTTATACAAAATTGTTATAAATCCAATTCCCTTGAATAGAGCTAATACTCCAAGGGAGATCTTTGGAGCATAGGTATGGATTTTGGTAATGAAAGTGTCCTCTATGATTGTAATGAGAATCTACCCATGGTTAGTGAAACATCTTGTGAATTTTTTTCAAAATATAATTATCATATGGAATAATTTACCCAGCTTAGAATAAAAGTGAAAACTTTAGAAGCATAAGTTAAGCAAGATGTAATCAAAATATGGCCTTACCAAAAGTTTGAGGAAAACACTAAAAAGCTTAACAATATATTGGATAGTTAAAGATAATTTTATGATATGAGAGGTCTTATATTTTTATAATAAAAAAATTAATTAAATAAGTGTCAAGTTCCCAATGACTTTAATCAGTCAAGGAGTGATGAAAATGGTAAAATAAATACCTATGCAGAAGCTCTCAAGTTTAAAGTCAACCATCAACAAGCCCAAAAGATATTTTATCTATAAATATATATCAAAGGAAATAATGTATCATCCTATTTTCATCAAAATATAAATAAGTTTAAATAATCACAATATGTGGATTCCTTCATTGGTTATTATTTATCTTTTGGTAAATTTAGACATAGAGTTATTGGCTGCAGATGGAGAAGTAGAATTCTATGTTATAACTGAAACCAAATATGACACATTGTAAGAGAGTGTAATAAAAAATACAAAATTAAAATCAATCATGTTGAGAAGTTATGGATTCATGACACTAGATAATGGATCAAGAAAGTTGACCCAATAGAAGAAAAATAGGAAGTTAGAGGAAAAGAATCTATGATAGCCTAAACTACCTTTCATACTCAGAATGAAGATTTGAAATGGTATGTAGACAATGGTTGTTTAATTAATATTATAGGAAATAAAATAAAATTCATCACTTTAAATAATAATTCCATAGGTTCAGTAAGTTTTAGGGATAACACATATGTTAACATAGTTGGTAAAAGAGCTTTGAGCTTAGATAATGGGAAGACCAAGACATAAAATGTGCTATATGTATATGTATTGAAATAAAACCTATTGAGTGTAAGTAAAATATGTATCCAAGGACATACCCTAACATTTCATGACAAAGGATGTGAAATAGGGAGATCAAAATTAGGAAAATTAATTGCCAAAGTAAAGAGAACTGAGAAGAATCTCTATGTACTAAATGAGATCATAAAAGAGAAGTTCTTCATGATCAAGGTAGATGAAATTTGGATATGGCATAGGTATTTATGTCATATTAAATTTGAAAATATAGTAAATATAATCTCTAAGATATTTGTGAAGAATATGCCCAAAATATCTAAACCTGCAGATGTTCTTTATAAGGTATGTCAACATGGTATGTAGACTAGGAGGAAATTCAGGTCTAAAGAATATTCCATTACTATACATTTAGAATTAATTCATACTAATCAATATGGTCCTATCAAATTTAAAATTATTTAAGGTGATGGTTATTTCATGTTGCTTATAGATGATTTCATAAGAATGACTTGGGTGGCATTCTTGAAGGAGAAGTTAGAAGCTCTAGGAAAGTTCAAAACATTTAAAACTTTGGTTGAAAATGAGATGAATGTGAAGTTAAAGTGTCTTAGGTTTGAAAGAGGAGGATATTTGTTTTAAAATGATATTGATGAGTATTATGAGGTCAATGGAATAATAAGATAGTTATCAATTGTTAGAACACCTCAACAAAATAGGGTAGTTTAAATAAAGAATTCAATAATTCAATAAATGGAGGACCATGTTAAATGAGTCCATGTTATTTGATGGCTATTGGAGAGAAGCTATGAGTACTACAATTTAAACTTTGAATAGAGGTTAGATTAGAATCAATGGTGACAAGACTCCATATGAATTATGGAATGACAAACCTACAAGTGTTAAACATTTTAAGGTCTTTAGGAGTAAATTATATATCAATAGAGATGATGTGGACGTAGGCAAGTTTGAATAAAGGTCTGATGAAAGCATTTTATTTGGATATTAATCAGTAAGTGTTGCTTATAGATGTTATAACAAAATGTTGTAAAAGAGAGTGGAGATCACAAACATGAAGGTTGATGAGACAAAGAAATCATATTCTTAGTCCAATGATGATAAAGGAGAAATAGATATAGATGAGGATGAATAAGAACTTGAGGAAATAAAAGAATAAAAATGTCCTTCTAGGTAGATTCAAAATGATCATCCTGAATCTCAGATAGCTAGAAATAAAAGTGTAGGTATTCAAATAAGGATAAGGATGGTAAGTGATGATAATATAGAAGATACTACTTTAATTTCAAAATTTGAACCTAAAATCTATGTAGAAGAAAGTGAAGATAAGTATTGGTTAGATTCAATGAATGATGAGTTAAATAAAATTTATAAGAATGAAACTTGGGAGTTAATACTTAGGCCTAAATATAAAAACATCATTGATATAAAATGGGTTTTTTGGAACAAGTTGAATGAGAATGGAGAAGTCACTATAAATAAGGCTAGACTTGTGTGAAAAGGGTATGCTCAAGTAGGAGTGGACTTTGAGAAAACCTTTGCTCTTATAGAAAGGTTAGAGGCCATTAGGATGTTTATTTCCTATGAAGGTTTCAAAGGATTCAAGATATACCAAATGGATGTCAAGTCAGCTTTCCAGAATGGGAAATTATAAAAAGTATATATTGAACAACCTAAGGGTTTCCTATTGACTGATAATATGGACTATGTCTATAGCTTGAAGAAGGCTATTTATGGTCTATAAAAATCCCTTAGAGATTGGTATGCTAGACTAGACAAGAACCTTTTGGACCAAGGTTTCTAGAGATGAGTTGTAGATACTAACCTCTCTATTAAGACATAAAATGATCATTAGTTAATATTTATAGTTTATGTGGATGATATCATCTTTAGTGGAACTAATGAAAATATGACCAAGGCATTTGCAGAGGTGATTAAGTTATAATTTGAAATGTCTATACTTGGAAAACTATCCTTCTTTCTTGGAATTCAAATTAGTTAGTATGAAAAATATATGTTCATTTCATAGGTCAAGTATATAAAAAAGATGTTAATGAAGTTTTAAATGGAATATTGTAAGGCTATAAGTACACATATGGTTATAGGATGAAATCTAAGAAAGGAGGACGAATCCTCAAGGGTCAATCAAACAAAATATAGATCCATGGTTGAGAGTTTGTTGTATACTACTTATTTTAGACCTAACATCAATCAATTAGTAGATATTATGGGAAGATTCCAAGTAGATCCTAAGATAACTCATATAAAATTAGTCAAGAGGATACTTAGATATCTCTAAGGAACAATGGAGTATAGTTTATATTACCCATGGAGTAATAAGTTTGATAAAATGCTTAAGTTGAGCTAATAAGGAGGTGTTTTATCTCCAAAGAGAAGGAAATAAGTGCACAAACTATGAGGTCAAAGGAGGAGTCATATCAATATATCAAAAATAAGATATCTAATATATGAAATATGATAGTGGGATTTTGATAAAATGATATTTAATTTATGTATCTTTAAGTATTTTTGAAAGTAGTGCTTTGTCATTAATGTCAAAGTGGAGAGATTGATCTACCTTGAGATGCATCCCAATAAGAGAAGCCTCTTTGATTAGGTGCCATCAATGAGTGTTTCCATCAATGAAAAAGGGGGATATTATTGATAATGTGTTCTAAAGTATTCATTAATTTTTTATTGATGTCATGAAAATGTCATTTTTTGTTGACATTGTTGTTCTTATTGTTGATTTCATAAGTATTACTTCAGAGATCTAATGAGTAGGCATAGGCCTAGTAACATGATGAGATAAGGATTATAAGAATTTGGAGTTAACATATGGTATTATGTGAACATGGTATGAGTGCATATGACATGTGTATTAAGTCTTTTATAGTATAAAAGGTTTCAAGGCATGATCATGATCTAAGCATGACTAGAAGTATAAGGCATAGTGTACAAAGTGATGTATAATGGACTAATGAGGGGTAAATATCATTTTAAAAGGTGATATATCTATTTATAGCATTGAATTTTTTTATATATGTTAAGATAAGTGTTTTAAAAAAAATTATATCATTTATTAAAGAAGAAATCATGAAAACTGGTAATAAAGTCATTTGTGTGCAAAATATGGGGTGTTGCAAACACAAAAAAGATTTTTTTGTGCTCATTGGAATGTATAAAAATTTCATGAGTTACTAATAACTTCATAAAAATTGGGTCAGGTCCCTATTTTTATTTTCCCAACATTGGTTTTAGAATTGAGGGGCAATCCTTTATGAATGATTGCTAAGAAGGGAAACTAATCAAAACCCTCCTAAAACTCTCATAATAACACGATAGGAAGTATATTGTATTTTATGTATTATAATGGTTTTTTGACCTTTTTTATGTTTTTAACATGAAAATTACTCTTCCAATTTTATCCAAGTAGTTTTGGTTTGTCTTGATACTGAGTAAAAGCTATAGGAAACCCCTTGTTTCTAGGAAATTTGATGTAGTAGGTAGCGTTGACTAGTCAAAGCATGAAAATGGATGGAGTATTATGTGTAAGAATTATATGTTATTCCCATGAAATTTAATTATCATGTTTTATACCTAAATTTTTTTAAACCAGTCATAGGAGATGACCTATCGCTAAACAGGCCCAATAAGCAAGATAATGAGAAAACTAGGCAAGAATGGGAATGAGAATAGGAATTAGGTGAAGACTAGGGAGAGATAAAAATGAATGGGTTATTTATTAAATACATATTAATAATATACAATTTTTTTATAATTTCATACATAGGTAAAAATTTGTCATCAAAGTGGTATGTCTAACACAGTGAAGTCTGTGTAGATTGAAGTTGTGAGATTGGTCTGTAGGACCAATATTGATAAATAAAAATGAATTATATATTTTAAAATATGATATATATATGATTAATTTTAATTTAAACCCATTTTAATATCACCAAAGTGTTTACACAGATGTTCTAAGGCTTAGTTTCCATGAATGTGTTTTTAGTTCTATAGGTAGTTTTCTATGTGTGAGTGAAAATGATGTTATTGAGTCATTTTTCACTATCATAAAGGATATAATGATCATTAAAGTGTTATATAGGTATAATATGTTAATTTTAAAACATATTTATGAATTATATACACCTATGAAGGTATGAAAAGTTAAAAGATTTTGACTAGGTTCTTAAAGCCTGTGTGCAGTTCTGAGTAAGCTTATGAAGTTGACTAGTTTGGGAGGTTTTCCACTATTTTATGAATTATAATTAATATAATTTTTAAATTTATGTAATTTTTATTCCATACATGTGTTTTTTTAGAGTTATGTGGAAAAATTGGTTGTATACATCACATTTTCTAGATAGACATTTTGGAAGTAAGAAGGCCTATTTGTGAGTAGACCTAATTGGGTGGTTTAAGGAGTGAAAAGAGCAAAATGATGTTGGGTACATAATTTGAGATTATAAGGGGTATATAAAAGTGACATTTGAATTGTTTCATCCATTTATGTATGCTTAAAGTGTTTCAAATATGTCTAAGTGAAATGTGTGCTTAGAGAAGGCCTAATTGCATTAGGTCTCTATTAGGCCTAATGGTGGTTTTGGCCCTTAAGGGTAATTAAAAACATATGTAGTGATTTTTTCACTTTTTAAACTTTTTTTTTTAATATATTTAAATTATTATCAAATTTTATTAATTTTCTTGGCTGATGAATAAGGGTATGAGTAAGAGTTAAGTATAAAGACAAGGCCTAATAGGCCTATTTTGACTATTTAGAGAATTGAACAAGAGAGTGAAGGATATACAATTTAAAATAATAGGTAAATGGATTTAATATCATCATATATGTGTTTTTAATATACCATCAATATCTAACTATGTATATAAATGTGTTAATTAAGGTCATTTGACCTAATTCTACCAAAGAAAGGGCTAGTTGAGTGAGAAGGCCTAATAGGCTATTTGAGAAAGAAGGAAGTGTGAGATAAAAAATAAGAGGTCATATTAATTTTAATGAGAAATGGGTGTCTAATGGTCATCATATATTTAAGTTATCTAAGTTTTTTATTGGTTATCGAGGGGTTTGTAGCCTCCTTGCATTTTGGATTTTGTTAAAGGACTAGTTGAGTTGGTGCTTGATTAGTGAGGGGTTGGTACTCCTTGTGGGGTTGGTGCCTAAATAAAATTTAAATAATTTTTTTTATCTGATATTAACTTAAGTGGTATTTTGGTTGGTTTTATATCCCAATAGGGTTTCCCACATAGGTTTTGTTTTCATGTGTTGTCTTTCCACTTATTGTTCATATTAATAATTATTTATGCATCATTAGATTTTGAGATCTATTGATTGATTAGTGACTGATATATGGAATTGAAATAATATTTTTGATACTAATTTATCCCCCACTCTCATTGGTTATACCTAAAATATATCATGGTTTCTCAGGTTGCTTAGAAACTCTTGGATGTTTATATAGTCTACTACATAGTTTGAGTTACCAAAATTATGGCCCATGTTGTAATCTCAAGTGTTTATGATGCTTGGTACTTTTGTTTTAAATATTCATCCTTTCACACATATTATTCACTAATTTTAGGCCACATGTAATGATCTCAAGTGATCATGATGCTTTGTACTTTTGTTTTGACTATTCATTCTTTTGGATAGTTAGGTCATAATATTATGCTATGTGGCATGATCTTAGGTAGTTGGGATTTAATAATTTGAGTTTATGGTAGATATGCATTGTGAGTTACAAGTTACCAAAGACCATTTTAAAATAATAGAATGAATTGTAATTTTAAAAATAAAAAAAATTGAAGACCATTTATTAATACATAAATTATGAAGAGCAAATATTAATGAAAAAATGGCGAATTCCCAATTTTGATTACCAAAGAGTAGAATGCAAATCCAAAAAACACAATGACATTTAAAAAAAAATTTAACTACAAAGTGAAAAAACCTGGGACACAAATGCCAAAGTGAAAATTTCAAAATGAAAATGTTGAGGTGAGACATTCCATGCCATAAATCCTGAAGACCTTTCAAAAACATGAGAATTCCAAAGTGTATTTTGCAATGTACAAAAATTTATGAGTAAATCCTGATGTGTAAATTGTGAAGACCATTTTTTAAAGACCCTTTCGTGGATCACGAATTACAACTTACTATTTAGAATACAAAAAATATGAAGACTAATTTTAAATACTCAAAATGTGAACTACATGTTCCAATTCACAAATATCGAATACCTTTTGTTAATGCACATTTTTGGAAGACTAAATTATCTAAGTAGAAAATATAAAATTAAAATGCCAAAGTGTACTTTTTAAGATTCAAAATAAAAATATCTAATTTGGAATACACAAAATGTTAAGTGCCACTCGAAAAAATCTCCATAAATATATAAAACAATAAAATAGTAAGGCATATCCTAAGTGAATCTAAGAAAACATCTTACATGACAAAAATATGTACTAAATTTTGAAAAAAATACATTCATACTTCTCATTCCAATATTAAGGAAACACCATTTCAAATTTCCAATGTCACAAAATAAATCAATACCTCCCAACACTTTATCACTATTTTTGAAGTGTTTAATGTCATGATACATTCAAATAGTCTATTAAAATTCCTTCCAAAAAATAATTAAGAAGTGTATGACCAATCCAAATTTTTTTTAGTTTCCAATATAAGAATGAATGGTAAAGAGGTGTCAGTTAGGTTTGTCTTCCATTTCTTGTCCAAACAAAATCTGAATAAATGTTCTCTTCTTCTACATCTTTTTCCCTATATGAATTGGGATGAACCAAGATATTTTTACACTTTATTTTATATCTCCATTTATTTTTAGTATTTGAATATTTCTTTTATCTCTAGAAACCCATATTGTGTAATTCACTCTTGTAGAATCACTAGGTCTGAAAAATAGTATATCTCTATTTTTCACATATTGAGCTAGATCAAATGAAATTTTTATTCTTTTACTTTTTAGACCAACAAATTTATCTATATATGCCACTCCAAAATCAAGGGCCCTATCATTAACTATTTTATGTATATATCTATGCATGGGTATGTCATGGCAAGTTTGAGGCCAAAAGTATCATTTATATACAACTTTATAAGGTAACATGTCTTCTTTCATTATGTCATGGATATTTTGGATGTAATATGGTAGATCCTTCCACTTAATATTTTTAGTCAAACCAAATTCATTAAATTTATTTACATACTTAATAAAGTTATCTTTAATTTCACTCATTTTTGTACAACTATATGATACTTTTGTAACAATGGAATCTTGTGACTTTTCTCAAATTTTCAAGTCTTTGAAAAATATTTTATTTAGATTATCTTCTTGAACATTTGGCTCACCATTTCCTTTTGTTCCCCATAATTTAATAGCGGGGCCAATTTCTATCTATTATAGATTTTTTTCAATGCATAATGGGATGAGTTTGCTACATGCATAGAAGAAAATATTGACCTTTTGTCAAGCCTAATATTTAATTTCTTTCCTTTAGCTAGTAACTATTAACATAGTCTTTGAATTCTACTACTTATTTAATCAAATATGACATGAAGTTTATTGTATTTTTACATGTCCTATAACTATCCATCATCTCTATCACTTTCCATACATATTTCCTCTTTCTACATTCAGATGAGTTTCCAAATATGCCATCGATGTCTTTGTGGGTATGTCCTACATGGGGAATTCTAAGCTCAACATCAAAGAAATACTTTTCTAGACAAGGAAAGATAAATATTGTAACACAAATCTATAAAAAAACATGATTTTATGAATTTATAAATGTAATAAAATTACATTTATTTCCTTATAAGGTTAGATATTTTTTCAATATAATAATAATGAAAGGAAGTACCTATTCTTATTATCCCCACAACAGTTATTTAGTTGAAGGTATATCTTAGAAGGAATTTTCTTGAAGGCATCAATTTATTGTTTTTATTATATATATTTCTTGCATTCAAGGTAGAAGTTATTAGACAAAAGTGCATCATACAATAGATATTTTAAAAATCTAGGTTTATATAGTATATATACATCAGTATCTAACATTGTGGTTTCCATAACCTTGAAATACGTTTTAATTGAGGTGATAGTAAATTTACACCCTCCAAGAACATAGGTAAGAAAAATGTCCATATCCATACACACCATGACCATGTGTGATAATCCCTACCATTGACAATTCTACTAAGCTATCAGTAACTACTTTGATTTTTGTCACAATCCTTGTCACAATTTTGTTTTTATCATTGCACTTTATCATGAATGACACTCAAGAAATTTATAGGGTATTAATCAAAAATTCATTTATGTGTGTAATACATTGGTATTGTATAAGTATCTAATCTGAGTGAATTGTGAATTCTTGATAGATATGTTCTTCTTGATCTATAGATATGGACCCAAAGCATTTTCTTGAGTTAAAAATATACATGTTTTGCACTTAGATAAGTCATCAAACTTGGAAATGGTCACCTATAGAAATTAGTTTTCCACATGTTATTGAATTTTGGCTAGGATATTGGCTCATATTTTGTATCTGATAGTTTTGCATTGATGTGGCACCTCATTAATTATTGAGTGAAATATGTATGAATATATCATTCATTTTATCATGATCCATCTATATCTACTCAAAATTTAATTCTTTGAGAAACATTTACAAATCATCCACTAATTGGTCCAACAAATATTTGGCTACCATTGTCTTATTTTGTGGCTTTTGCCTAAATGTCCCTACATGGAATTCATTTCATTCCCTATTTTTTTGACAATTTTGAATGTAAAAAAATTTAATTCTCTTCAATCAATATATTTTAATCCAAAAATTCCAAATAGATCTCAGTACCCTAAAAATCAATGGCAATTTTGTTTCTATTTTTTGTAAACAAAGCTACAGAAAGGGCATCCAAGAAATGTTGCCTCCTACTATTATGGTGGAATAAAGTAAATTTATCTTTATATATTTTAGCATCTCAAATGATGATCATGATTAAAAACATTTTTTGGTACAACATTTCTCTACGTACACTTTTGTAATCTCACTATCTATGATTGCATCAAACTCCACTTGGCTAAGTGAAGTGTTTGGCTGAATGCTTTTTAGCCTGAGTAGTTGTAGGCATGAGTTAATGTTTTTAGATGCCTTTGATCTAGGAATGTCATTAAAAGAATTAATTTAGTATAAAATACTTCCCTAAAATTTCTATTTTATTTTTCCTTTGGTTTTATATATGGTAAATTTATTACTCTACATTCAATGCCCACTATCTTGTTTAAAGGCCATCTAACAATAGATGTTTTAGTTAACTCTATATTTTAAGTCTCATAATGTTGTAAAATGTGCCTTATTTAAAATAAAAATTATTTTTACACTATTGGGACAAGATTTCAACCAAAAATCTCCCTTGATTATTCAAATTCAACATAACCAAAAGAAATTTTTTCATCATTTGTAAGAGTTGTAAATTTATGTAACAACTTTACCCTTTCCCTAATAAACACATTTCTTAGGATATGAAATGTGGTAGGATCATCGATATATCAAACTAATGAATCTAAAAAAGGGTATTATTATTAAAATGGTTGTATATGTATAATTGAACTAAAATTATTATGTCCTTCCATGTCATCCTCTATAGAAAACTTGTTTGTGACATGTTGCATCATTATTATGCTCCATATAGTAAAACTATCAACTACATCCCATAAATTATTTACAAAATATCTAGGAAATGGAAGTGTTAGATTGAGATCAAAATCTTTTATCACATAACAATTACACATTCAATAGGTATTTTCTCTTTGTGTCATGTGGAAGTGAGATTTATAAATTCCAAAGAGTCAGCATTTGGACTTGAAACTTTATGTATTATTCCTTCACCAATGACCTTACCATTATTTATAAGAGAAACATAGTCTCCACATTGGAAATCCATAAATTTATGTTTTTAAATATTAGATATTTTCAAAAGACATGAGAAGATTTGTTAATCAAGGTATTTATAAAATTAGTCCAATTTATACCTATATTTAGGAGATAAAGATTTATGTATACCATAACACAAGCATAAAGATATGTTAAAACCTAAAAATGTTAAAAAGGTAATATATAACACATTTTTTTAATGACAATGTTTATGTCAATCCAAAAAAACAAAATATTTTATATCGTATACTACATACTTCAATCCTCGTTCCATTCTAATTTCAAGGTATTTCTAGCAGATACCTTTTAAACATGCATAAGAGTGGAATAATTGAGTAGAGAAAAATAGTTAATAAAATCAGCATTCAAACATGTATTTTAATAATATACAAAATGATATTGATCAATGGGTGTTTTGACCATAATCATTGAAAATGATTTGCTAATTATTATTTGGGATCATGTATGTGATTTAAAGCTATGTGGCGAGTCCAAGATTTTGAAGGTATCTCCTAGGAGATAGCTTTCAAACAACATAAGGGTACCCATTAAGGTATTACAAGGATCTTCAAGGTATGTTTGAAGGTAGTATTGAGTGATACCTTGAAGGGCCTTGTAATACATTCAAGGGTACCCTTATGCATGTTTGAAAGGTATCTTCTAGGAGACACCTTTAAGTTACCCTTGAAGGTACTATAATTACCTTTAAGATAATTCATTTAAATAAATATTGGGTGATACATTTAAGGGTCTTGTAATACCTTAAAGGTTGCCTTCAAGGTATCTTTAAGGAGATACCTATTGAACCCCTAACATGCCCCTGTTAAGAGCATCTCCTTAAAGGAACTATTTGGTGATACCTATTGGTATCAAGAGAATCAAATAGGTTTCATGTTTGAAAGGTATCTCATAGGAGATACCTTAAAGGTTTTTTTTATACCCAACATCCCCTACTCTCAAATTTATTTTGAATAGGGACTCACTGCACTATGAAGATAAAGTAGTTTAGATGTGAGAGTTATTATTGACATATGAATGCATGATTAACAAGATAAGGTCTCTAAAGTTCTCATTTATTAAGGAATAATATATTTTTAAATTGCACTTCTATAAATTTTATTGGAATTAATGTTCTCAGTATTTAATAATTTAATTCTTAGGTTAACATATTAATGGTTGCCAAAATACTTGTTTGTAAATAGGTTTTAAAATTTGGACGGATAAAATTTTGTAATTGTTCTTAAGCATATTCATTTTTATGAATTTATATGTAAATTCCTAAGTTTGGGTTTTATTTATTTTGAACTAACCAATTAACTAGTTTGTTAGAGTGTTTTTATTCTCTCATGCAAGTTGTTCTTTAATTGTGTGTGTTTTACCTATAGAATCTCTAAGTCATAAAACTATGCCATATGGTGTCTACATCCTTGCCTATATCCATTCAAACACTTAAAAAATCCTAAAAGACTCCTAGGTGACTAGATCACTAGGATTTGGCCACATGTTTAGATCTCATTCACTTGGTGACTGAAAAGGTTAATGTTAATCTGTATGAAAGTTTTAGGGTAATAAAATAACAAAAGTTATCCATGTGTCATGATCTTGCTAGCCTAATGCTATTAGATCATTCCAAAAATTATTCAAATATTTCAAGGTAGAAAGGTGTGCATCATTCCTAGGTGAGTAAATCACCTAGATTATACCACATATTATGATCCCACTAGCCTATGGAAATAAAGTGAAGGATAATAAAAAAGGCCCAAGAAATAACATATTGGAAAAATATTGCCATGTGTATCTAAAATGACACATTAGTTAGGTAATACTATTATGAAACTCTTGAAAGGAACCAACCATGTGAAAAATGTCAAGTAATGATGAAAAAAAACCCAGAGGCAAAGGGAGGAGAATCCACATGGAAGTAAGGCTTGTAAAAGGTGGAACTTCATTGGCTAGATTCAAAATATGAAATAAGTAAAGAGTGAAAAGACAAAGGGACATTACAGTTATTAATCTACATGAATTATACAAGTAAATGTATTCAATATAGTAGGGTTTATAAATACAAAAGGAAGTATAGGTGATCTTACAAGTCTATTATAATTAAATTATCATCAAGTTATCTATTGCCCAACAAATTTGAGATCTATAATGAAAATGCCATCTTTTTTACAATTTTAGAGAACTAAAAATTGAGAGAAAAAAAAATGGCCTCTAATTCAAATCTTCCACCTCCCCCTTATATGTACTCTATTATAGGTTCAGGGCTATGAACTACAAGGTTTGATTAGAATGTTTCTACTACATTTTTGCTTTTTACATACAGAAGAAGAAGAAACTAAATATAAAGGGTTAGGGGTTTGTACGTTACCTAGATTAAGTTGCGCACCATATCCAGATGTTGTAGGAGCTCCTATTTGGCTGTGGAGGAAGACACCTGTAGATAAGAATAAGACTTAAACAAAGAGAGTGTTAGATAAAGATATGGTGGACTGCCAAGCGATATGCTCAGTCTCGAAAGTGTAAAGACTTCCTTAAGGGATGACAGTCCACTTTTTGATAAAAAGAGTGTTGTATAAAGAGAAATGATGAAAGACAAAGAAAGAGACATAAAGATAATGCATACCTATTCTTTGTAGTCAGCCTATCACAGTTGCTAATGTCGGTAGTCCTGTTGGCATCACTTTGTCAATATGCCGATGTCAGTTATGTTACCAATGTCGGTAGGGGCAATGGGCCTTGGATGGGTTTTGGAATATGTCTGTGGTCGACAGAAGGGTCTAGGAGTTAAAAGGTCTATGCAGGGTTACAAGATAGTGAGTAGGGTTTGAGAAGGGACAAAGGTAGAAGGTTGGTGTGTAAAGAGGATAAGGATATGCGGAAGGCTTTTTAGCCTCTCAAGGAAGAAGTCGGGTCTGGTTGATAGTATTTAGAAATAGTAAATAGAAACTAATTACTAATGTATTCTAAATACTGAAATAAGATAGAATAATACTTAGCTCTGGTTGTGGCTGATGTCGAAGATCTCGTGCAATGTTTCCAATCCAATGTCTGGAGAGATTCTATAGAGTTTTTGTAGCTTGGAGAGTGAAAGTCAAATTCTGATGCTTCATCTCAGAGTGTGCATGTCCATGTCCAAGAGTCTAAGGGAGAGAGCCAGAGAGAGAGAGTAAGAGAGCTAGATTAGAGATTAGCTTCGGGGTTAGTGATTAGAGAGAGTGAGATTAGATTCTGGATTCATGATTAGAATTATGTTTAATAAACCAACGTTGGTGATCCTGCTAGCATCAGCTGACAATTGACCGATGTCGATGGCTAGAGAATGGGTAAAAGGTCTATTTTTAGCCTTTCACCCATTCTCCATCCGCCATGTGCATTTGCTATTGGAGAACGATCGAAGGATGGGGTTATTATGCATGAGTGTTGGTTAGGCAGTTGGAATGGGTCTTAGGTATTATGATATGGAGGACTTAGTCTTAGGTGACTCATGGGGTAGGAAATTTTGGGTGAGTACAATTTATGATATGATATGATATATATATATATATATATATATTGGTAGACTGATCAATGCGGGAAGTCTATGTGGAGATTTTGTTTTGATTTGTGGTCATGTGGTGTTGTGTATGTAGCAAAATTTAGTCATAGCCATCCTTCAAGGGAGTGGTCTATATTCTGCCTTGTATGGTTAAATGTCTATGAATAGCTGTCCTTCAAGGGAGTAGTCTATCAATTACAATAATGATGCAGTTGTCCTTCGAGGGAGTAGTCTACATTTATAGTTTACGACCTTTTGTTAGGCATCCCAATTTTATGTGTTTGTTTTTGTTGACTACACTTTTAGTCATGGACTAGACTATAGAGGTTTAGAGGTTTTCCTTTTATTAGGAAAGAACATAAATGCTTAAAAAAGGGTTAGCTAATGTTTATGGGGAAAAAGGGTTGAAAGGAATAGGAATGAGGATGACAGCGCTTGCTCAAGGGATGAGCTCAATATTGAAATCTTGGGTTTTGGTGGTGGAGAAGGCTTGATGAATGGATATGTCCAAGGAATAGAAACCTTCTCTTTTCCTTTATCCTTCATGGTTTGTGACCTAGTGGCCACATTGATAGTGTTGATTTCAAACAAAGGGGGAGAAAGTGGTAGAGGGACCATAGTCTGATGATGAGATCCCAATTTAGGTGAGGATGTTTGAGAGGCATGGGATGATGTCAATGGTTTGTTAAAAGGGTGGTCAAGAGGAATAAATACCTCATCATCATTAGCATATACCTCATTTCAGGCGATTGTGGGTTCGGGTCCCACCAGAATGTTTCTCTATGTTTTTTCTATTTACATTCATAAGAAGAAGAAACTAAAGATAAAGGGTCAGGGGTTTGTACGTTACCCAAATTAAGTTGCGCACCATATCTAAGTGATGTAGGAGATCCTCTTTGGCTATGGAGGAAGACACCTGTAGATAAGAAAGACTTAAACAAAGAGAATGTTAGATAAAGATAAGGTGGACTTCCAAGCAGCACGCTCGGTCTTGGAAGCATAAAGACTTCCTTAAGGGATGACAATCCACTTTTTGATAAAAAGAGTGTTGTATAAAATGAAATGGTGAAAGACTAAGAAAGAGAAAGTAGAAAATGTGTACCTGTTCTCTACAATCAATCTATCATAGTCACCAATGTTGGTAGTCCTACTGGCATCGATTGGTCAATATGCTAATGTCGGTTATGTTACCAATGTTGGTAGGGGCAATGGGCCTTGGATGGGTCTTTGAGTTATGTCTATGGTCGATAGAGGAGTCTAGGAGTTTAAGGGTCTATGCAAGGTTTCAAGATAGTAAATAGGGTCTGAGAGGGGGTAAAGGTTGGGGATAGGTGTAAATAGAGGATAAAAATAGAAGGAAGACTTTTCAACCTTTCCACGTAGGAAGTCAGGTCTGGTTGATAGTATTTAGAAATAGTAAATAGAAACTAATTACTAATGTATTCTAAATTACTAAAATGAAACAAAAGAATACTTAGCTCTGTTAAAATAACCAAGGGTGTTAGAATGTGTATTCTTATTGTGGCTGATGTCAAAGCCCTCGTGCAATGTTCTAATCCAATCTAGAGTCACTTGCGTAGAGTTTCTGTAGCTAGGGAAGCATTAGTCAAAGTCTAATGTTTAGTCTCAGAGTGTGTGTGTCCATGTCCAAGAGTCTGAGGGAGAGAGCCAGAGAGAGAGAGAGAGCTTAGAGATTCTAGATTAGTGATTCAAGATTAGAGATTAGGATTAGAACTTAGTTTAAGAAATTGATGTCAGTGATCCCACTGGCATCGGCTGACATTTGACCAACGTCGGTGGCCATAGAATGGGTGAAAGGTCTTTTTTTAGCCTTTCACCTATTCTCCATCCACCATGTGCATTTGCTGTTGGAAAATGGTCAAAAGATAGGGTTATTAGGCATGAGTGTTGGTTGGGTAATTAGAATGGAGTGAGAATAGGTCATAGGTAGATGACTTAGTCTCAAGGTGAGTCATAGGGTAGGAAATGGTCCAAGGCGACGTGTCTTAGGTGAGGTGTTGAGGTGATGTCATTAATTTAAAATAAATAGTTTATTTTAAATTAATAAGTGTGTAAGGGACCAAGGGGAGTCAACACAATTTTGGTGTCTACCTTTGCCTCTTTTTGTCTTATTGGTTGTTCTGACGAACTGCAAGACAAAAATAAGGTGTTAGTTGCCCCAGGTATGGGATGAGGTATTCCCTCTCAACATGGGAATCGAGAGAAGGTAAGCCAAAATCAGTTGCTGATTTGATAGGCAGTGGATGGGTATGGTGAAGTTGGAGTGTGAATGCTGCAATAGTTGAGATTGCACATATACCACTTCACTTGATAAGTAGGTCAAATTGTCATAGGCAAGGTCAAGGAGTGTTAAAATTGAAGTAACCAGTCCTCAGCTTTTTTGTCATAGCTAATTGGGTTAAACGATCAAAGCTGTAGCTCCAATGGTCATCATGTTCCAAGTATCTTGGGCTAGGAAGTGCTCTTGGAAAACACAAAAATGTCACAAATATTGGGGATCAACTTGGGCACGATCCATCAATATGTGTGAGGTTCATAATGTGAGGTGCGTATAATTTGCTAACTATTTATGAGGTATCATATATGCAATCAAAATAACCAAGGCAAAGTTGTCTTGAAAGTGGTTGTGGTCTGAGGAGATAGTTGTGATCTCCAATTTCATTGGTCGAGTCGGGTTGAGATATAAGTGATCTCAAGGGTGCCCCATGAGGATTCTAATGTGACTTCTATAATGTTAGGGCTAGTTATTTGGTCATGATTTTGGACTAGTTTAAATCATAGTTAAAGGTGATATGGTTGGTCCATCAGGTAGATGAACAATCAAATGGCCAACATCTTTAGGGAGACAAATAGGTGAATGACTGAGCTAACCCTAGAAGACTCCATAACAACTGAGTGATACCTACATAGCCCCTATTTGAAGGGCCTTAGGCCAATGTAGTTCTCCCCAAAAGGGAGGAATAGTCAAAGAGGTTGATAGGTTGGTTTGGTTTGGTTATATTGAGTGTATGATGATGTTACAGACTTTTCCATATTATGTGATGGTGTATTTTGTAACATTGGTTATGTGGTTTTTCATCCCTAGCAATTTTCCATATTGGTGATGGATGTATGCTAAAAATGAAATGAGTGATGATGTTATAGCCTTTTCCATATTGTGTGATGGTGTATTCTATAACATTGGTTATGTGGTTTTTCATCCCTAGCAATTTTCTATATTGGTGATGGTATATGCTAAAAATGAAATGAGAATTAGTTTTAGGGTAAAAACGTAGGGGCAATAGTGAAGGTGAGGGAGGAGTTCTCCAACGCGATTTAGTAGCCTTCTTTAGTTTGGTGTGAGGACCACTATTGTATGGGGTGAGCTTCAAATCTACCTTCACTTGGGGGTGAGTGAGGTTTGATATGGGGTGAACACCGAGAGATTTAACCTATCTCAGCATGGGGGATGCCTACATGGGTGTGGGTTTAAGTGTGGATAGTTGAGCTTTTGAATATTTAGAAGTAGAAGCCTGATCCTTGTCAGAGACTTTGGGGTAATTTGTTGCAAAAGGGTTGGCAGTCGAGGTGGGATGTGCAAGATAAGGAGCCTTAAGTCATTCCCATAGCACCTCATGTTTTAAGTCATATGGAAGCTCACACGTAATGTGGGGATGCGTTATCTTTATGTCTCTTTGTTATCATTCAAACACCAAAACCTTTAGATCACAATGACCACTTAAGGGATGCAAAAAATGTAGACACCTAAATTGTGTCGACTCCCCTTGGTCCCTTACACACTTATTAATTTAAAATAAACTATTTATTTTAAATTAATGACATCACCTTGATACCTCACCTAGGACACCTCCTATTCTTATCTATTTACATACCAACCCTTTGCCTTTACCCCCTCTCAGACCCTATTTACTATCTTGCAACCTTGCATAGACCCAGACTCCTTCCAGACCCCTCTGTCAACCACAGACATTCCCTAAAACCCATCCAAGGCCCATTGCCCCTACCAACATCGGTAACATAACCAACGTTGGCATATTGACCAACCACCCCATATTATGACCCTCATATGTATTGACAGATTGTGCCCAAGTTAATCCTCAATATTTGTGACATTTTCATGTTTTCCAGGAGCACTTCCTGAGCCCAGGATACTTGGAACATGATGACCATTGGAGATATCACTTCGATCGATCTAACCCAATCAGTGACAACTAAAAAGCTAGGGCTTGGTTAGTTTGATTTTAGTCCTCCTCGACCATTGGAGCTACATCTTTGATTGTTTAACCCAATCAACTATGACAAAAAAGCTGGGGACCAGTTACTTCAATTTTAGTGCTCCTCGACCTTACCTATGATAATTTGACCTACCTATCATGTGAAGTGGTATACGTGTAATCTCAACTATTATAGCGTTCACACTCCAACTTCACCATATTCATCCACTATTTATCAAATTAGCAACTGATTTTAGATTGCCCTCTCTCGATTCCCGCTTTGGGGGGGAATACCTCATCATCATACTTGGGGAAACCTACATCTTATCCCATACCTAGGGTAACTTACTCCTATTTTTGTCTTTTAGTTTGTCAAGAACAACCAACAAGACAAAAAGGGGAAAATGTAGACACCAAAATTGTGCTGACTCCCCTTGGTCCCTTACACACTTATTAATTTAAAATAAACTATTTATTTTAAATTAATGACCTCACCTCGATACCTCACCTAAGACACCTCACCTAGGACACCTCACCTTGGACACCTCACCTTAAGACCATTTCCTATCCCATGAGTCACCTAAGACCTATTCTCACTCCATTCCAACTGCCTAACTAACACTCATGCCTAATAACCCCATCTTTTGACCATTTTACAATAGCAAATGCACATGGCAGATGGGGAATGGGTGAAAGGCTAAAAATAGACCTTTTACCCATTCTCTGGCCACCGACATTGGTCAAATGTTAGCTGATGCCAGCGGGATTGCCAACATCAATTTCTTAAACTGAGTTCTAATCGTAATCTCTAATCCTGAATCACTAATCCAAAATCTCTAAGCTCTCTCTCTCTCTGCCTCTCTCCCTCAGACTCTTGGATGTGGACGTGCACACTCTAAGACCAAACATCAGACTTTGACTAATGCTTCCTTGGAAATAAAAACTCTACGCAAGTGACTCCAGATTGTATTAGAACATTGCATGAGGGCTTTGACATCATCCACAATAGGAATATGCATTCTAACACCCTTGGTTCTTTTAACAGAGCTAAGTATTCTTCTATTTCATTTCAATAATTTAGAATACATTAGTAATTAATTTCTATTTACTATTTCTAAATACTATCAACCAAACCTAACTTCCTACGTAGAAAGGTTAAAAAGTCTTCCTTCTATTCTTATCCTCTATTTACACCTATCCTTAACCTTTGCCCCCTCTTAGACCCTATTTACTATCTTGCAACCTTGCACAGACCCTTAAACTCCCAGACTCCTCTATCAACCATAGACATAACCCAGAGACCCATCCAAGGCCCATTGCCCCTACCGACATTGGTGACATAACTAATGTCAGCATATTGACCAACTGATGCCGGCAGGACTACCGATGTTAGTGACTATGACAGACTGATTGCAGAGAACAGGTATGCATTGTCTACTTTCTCTTTCTTAGTCTTTCACCATTTCATTTTATACAACACTCTTTTTATCAAAAAGTGGACTGTCATCCCTTAAGGAAGTCTTTATGCTTCTAGGACCAAGCATGCTGCTTGGCAGTCCACCGTATCTTTATCTAACACTCTCTTTATTTGAGTTTCTTTCTTATCTACATGTGTCTTCCTCCATATCCAAAGAGGAGCTCCTACATCACTTGAATATGGTGCACAACTTAATCTGGGTAACGTACAAACCCCTGACCCTTTATCTTTAGTTTCTTCTTCTTCTGAATGTAAATAGAAAAAATGTAGAGAAACATTCATTGGGTGGAAAATGACTTTTGTAACTATCATCGTGTTAAGGGTCATGACACCGACAATTGCAAAACCTTCAAAAACATTGTCCAAGACATGTTGGACAAATGGGATCTTGTTTTGGATAACCCAAATACGCCGGCTAACCAAAACATAGATATCTTTAGGCAACCATTCCCTAATCATCCCCCTAGTCAAAATAAGGTTTAGACCATGGGCGATGACCTTCAAGAGTGCAATATACGCATGGTCAACATGGTCTTTCCTGTCATTCCTAACCAACCTCTTCCATAGTTTGAAGAGGTTAGTTAACCTATTTCTACACCACGGGTAGAAGAGCCTATTCTACCCATATCACCCCCACAACATCAAACACCTCCTTTACCCATACTTCTACCTCGTGAGGAACCCATATTACCTGTTCCTCTTGCCCCGACCTTGCCTCTTCTTTTACCAATGGAATAAGTTACCATTCATACCCCACGTCCTCATGTAGAAGGGGCCATTATCCCTCTACTTAGACCTTTAGAGGAGTCTTCCTCTCTTATTTTTCCTCCACTGATGGAAGATAGTCCTTCATCTATCCCACTTTCACACATAAGAGAGTTTACTTTGACCTCTCCCATATTGGAAAATGCTTTGGTGGCACCCACATTGGTCACCTCACCCTCATCCATCTTATCATCAATAGGGGATCATACTTTCCCCACTCCTCGACCACACAAGGAAGCCATGATCATCCCTACGCTTTATCCTCTCGAAGAACCACACTCTTGAATCCCTTCTCCACCAAGAGAAGAACTTGTCATTTCACCTACTTCAGCCGAGGAAGATCTGGTAATGGTTTTCTCTTGCCTTTGGCCCGAGATCACTGCATCTAACACTTTTTCACTCTCGCAATCACCTAACTCCTCCAAAAGACCAACTGCAAGACCTCACACGATGTCACCTAAACCATTTTCTTGATTGGCTAAAAACATAAGATTTCTCCATTCACAAAACTTAAAACATGAGGTGCTATGGGAGTGACTTAAGGCTCCTTATCTTGCACATCCCACCTCAACTACCAACCCTTTTGTGACAAATTACCCCAAAGTCTCTGACAAGGATTGGGCTTCTACTTCTAAATCTTTAAAAGCTCAACCGTCCACACCTAAACCCACACCCATGTAGGCATCCCCCATGCCGAAGTAGATTAAATCTCTTGGTGTTTTCCCTAAATCAAACCTCACTCACCCACAAGTGAAGGTAGACTTGAACCTTGCCCTGTACAATAGTGGTCCTCACACCAAACTAAAGAAGGCTACTAAATTACATCGAAGAACTTCTCCCCCACCATCACCATATTTTGGGCCCATATCCATTTACTTTAATAGGAGTGCTCCCAACTCAAACACCTAACAAAAACAAATCACCTCCATTACTACCTCTACCCATCAAAAACATACCTCCTCTAAAAAAATTGACACCTCTTACCATGAAAGTGCCATCTACACATGTGGCCACACTGCCAAACAAAAAAATGGTATGAAAAACTCCTCCTACAACTCCTAAATAGAAGTTGTCAACTCCTACTACAACAAAATGCATAGAACCATTAGCCAGTTCCTATGCTTTGTTATTACACCAATTGTTGTAGTCTTCTAGCATTAGTCTCCCACCTCTTAAGCCATACCAACCTCTTAGACCAAAGCCATCTTGGTTCGATGACACTCAAATCTATGCGTATCATCACACACCTAGGCATGACACTGAGCATTGCTGCACTCTTAAAGTTTTCATTTGTCAACACCTGAAAAAGGACACCCTTTTCATTAAGGATCCTCTTGACCACCCTTTCAACAAACCACTGACACCATCCCCTATCTCTCAAACATCCTCACCTAAATCAAGATCTCAACGTAAGATTATCGTCCCTTTACCACTTTCTCCCCCTTTGTTCGAAATAAACACTATAAATGTGGCCACTAGGTCACAAACTATGAAGGATAAAGGAAAAGAGAAGGTTTCTATTTGTTGGACACGTCCATTTTCCAAGCCTTCTCAACCACCAAAACCCAAGATTTCTATCTTGGGCACACCCCAACCAACATCTTCAAAGCCAATTCGTGACTCCATGGTGAAACAACTTCACCAAACGCCTATGAAGACATCTTTGTATGACCTAATACAAATCTCTCCACAGCATCACCAAGCCTTAATCAAAGCCCTACAGGTAGTGGAGGTCCAACCTAAAGACCCCCAACCACTGGCTGCTTTAGTCAAATCAATACCCACCATTGCCTCCATCACCGTCAGTGATTCTGAGATTCCAAACTCCAACTTGGAAGATCAAGATCCCATCCTCTCAAACTAAGCCTATTAGGCAAAAGTTTTGTAGGATGCATCCTTGCATCACACTCCTTGTCAAAGAGAAGCTTCATCATCTTCTCTTCATCTCATTTATCCAACTCATTGATTATTTGCAATGGGTGTCAAACATTGTCCCTGTCACAAAAGCAACTAGGGGAATTTGACTTTATACTGACTATCATGACCTCAACCAAGAATCAACCAAGCATCAACCAACTTCACGTCTAAGACCACATCAACCATGCCTACAACCA
The DNA here is from genome assembly GCA_037957365.1 of Torreya grandis. Classification (NCBI taxonomy): domain Eukaryota; kingdom Viridiplantae; phylum Streptophyta; class Pinopsida; order Cupressales; family Taxaceae; genus Torreya; species Torreya grandis. The sequence goes on along the minus strand of JARHVA010001239.1, from coordinate 3,623,081 downwards.
AAATCTGAAAGAGTGAGATTTAAAAATTAGAGATCTCATCCATAAAGAAAACCAACACTTAACCAATCTAGAAAGAAGCAAATGGGGCAAGTTTGCTCCTAAATTGACTTGGACCTTATCATAATGCACAAGTATGGATCAGGGACTTATCATCTATCTTCCCTCGAAGACTGGCTAGAACCTGAGCCTCTTAATGCCTTACATCTACAACCATTCTATTGTTAATCAAGTAATCATTCACTTGATGTTTAACTTGAGCTCGTCCCTTGAGCAACCCCCGTCATCATCATTCTTATTCTTGTTAACCCTTTTTCCTTATAAACATTAGTCAACCCTTTAGTAAAGCATGAATGCTTTGTCCTAATAAAAGGGAAACCCCCAAACTTATATAGTCTTGTCCATGACTAAAATTTTAGTCCAACAACATAACATAAAACTGGGATGCCTATTCAAAGGTCATAAACTATAACTGTAGACTACTCCCTTGAAGGACAACTGCATCATTACTGTAATTGATAGACTGCTCCCTTGAATGATAGCTATTCATAGACATTTAACCATACAAATTAGAATATAGACCACTCCCTCAAAGGATGTCTATGACCAAATTTTGCTACATACACAGCACCATATGACCACAAAATAAAACAACATCCCCAAATAGACTCCCCGCATTGATCAGTCTACAAGCTATTAAGTCATGGACTTGTCTATAGTCATTCTCAGGGTCACCAATAAAAGGGGCAAAGTTATCCCTGCTAAAAAGGGTTAGCCTACCCTCACATATCACATAATGATATACCTATTACCCCAACATACAGAAGGTATTTTGAGCTCACTTAACATTAAGTGATTCGAGTACTTCTCTAACACAAATCAATGGTCAACGATGTAATGCATGAACAGGGCTTTTATTTGCAAAAACCCTTATCTATGCTATCACTATGGTCTTTGTCAATGAAAGAGAAACATGCCTTTCACTTCTTACTTGACTTCGTCACATGCCCATAACATGACAACCAAAACATTTTTCAAACCTGTAACATAACCTCATGATTTATTTAATACAAATACCAATTTGTGTTATATAATTTATCATGGCCCATTCACATTAGTTTCTATGGAAAACAATACACATGGAAACTAACAACCAAACACAATTTATGTCAAGCACATACCATCAACAATATGGAAACCTGCTAAAGCATAAATATATTCATTTCATTTTTAGCATATACCATCACCACTATGGAAAATTGCTAGGGATGAAAAACCACATAACCAATGTTATAGAATACACCATCACACAATATGGAAAAGGCTATAACATCATCACTCATTTCATTTTTAGCATACATCCATCACCAATATGGAAAATTGCTAGGGATGAAAAACCACGTAATCAATGTTACAGAATACACCATCACATAATATGGAAAAGGCTGTAACATCATCATACACTCAATATAACCAAACCAAACCAACCTATCAACCTCTTTGACTCTTCCTCCCTTTTGGGGAGAGCTACATTGGCCTAAGGCCCTTTAGATAGGGGCTATGTAGGTAGCACTCAGTTGACATGGAGTCTTCTAGGGTTAGCTTAGCCATTCACCTGTTCATCTCCCTAAAGACATCGACCATTTGACTGTTCATCTACCTGATGGACCAACCATATCACCTTTAACTATGATTTAAACTAGTCCAAAATCATGACCAAATAACTAGCCCTGACATTATAGAAGTCACATTAGACTCCTCATGGGGCACCCTTGAGATCACTTATATCTCAACCCGACTCGACCAACGACATTGGAGACCATGACTATCTCCTCAGACCACGACCACTTTCGAAGCAACTTTACCTTGGTTTTTTTGATTGCATATATGCTACTTCATGAATAGATAGAAAATTGTACACACCCCATATTATGACCCTCACACATATTGACAGATCGTGCCCAAGTTAAAAATGATCAAAGCTAATTCTCATTTCATGGTCACATAACAACATAATATGGGAAAATTATACACAAGTGAAGGTCGATTTGAACCTTGCCCCATACAATAGTGGTCCTCAAACCAAACTAAAGAAGGCTACTAAATCACATTGGAGAACTCCTCCCCCACCTTCACCATTGCCCCTACCGACATTAATAACATAAAATTTCTAATTCTTTGATACCTCACAAAAGCCTTCCTCCTATTCTTATCTATTTACATACCAACCCTTTGCCTTTGCCCTCTCTTAGACCTTATTTACTATATTGCAATCTTGTATAGACCCAGACTCCTTCTAGACCCCTTTGTTGACCACAGACATTCCCTAAAACCCGTTTAAGGCCCATTACCCCTACCAACATCGGTAACATAACCATGTCGAAATATTGACCAACCAACACCAGAAGGACTACCAACGTCAGTGACTATGACAGACTGACTGCAGAGAACAGGTATGCATTATCTTTATTTCTCTTTCTTAGTCTTTCACCATTTCTTTTATACAACACTCTTTTCATAAATAGTGGACTATCATCCCTCATGGAGCTTTACGCTTCTAGGATCGAGCATATTTATTGGCAGTCCACCATATCTTTATCTAACACTCTCTTTGTTTGAGTTTCTTTCTTATCTATAGGTTTCTTCCTCCACAGCCAAAGAGGAGCTCTTACAATGTCTGGATACAGTGTGCAACTTAATCTAGGTAACGTACAAACCCCTGACCCTTTAACCTTAGTTTCATCTTCTTCTGAATGTAATTAGCAAAAATGTAGAGAAACATTCTGGCATGCTCGGTGTGACTAATTCTCATTTCATTTAAAATAAGTAAAAATCTATTAAAAGAGAATTTTGGTGTCTACGATCAAAGCTAATTCTCATTTCATGGTTTCATATTTTGGTGTCTACGACCACCCTCATTTATGCATATACCAATGTTACAGAATACACCATCACATAATATGGAAAAGGTTGTACCATCATCATACTCATTTCATTTTTAGCATACACCATCACCAATATGGAAAATTGCTAGGGATGAGAAACCACATAACCAATGTTACAGAATACACCATCACATAATATGGAAAAGGCTATAACATCATCATACACTCATCATTTCAAGCATGTACCATCATACATATGGCAAATGCTAATAACTCTGCCATGACCAAACCAAATATCAACCTCTTTGACTCTTCCTCCCTTTTGGGGAGAACTACATTGGCCTGAGGCCCTTAAAACATGGGTTATGTAGGTAGCACTCAGTTGACCTGGGGTCTTCTGAGGTTAGCTCGACCATTCATTGGTTCATTTACCTAATGGACCAACTATCTATACCAACCCAAACTCATGACCACACAACTAGCCCTAACATTGTAGAAGTCACCTTTGACCTCTCATGGGGCACATTAGAGATCACATACATCTCCTGATCACAACAAACAAACACTTGAGATCACTTATATCTCAAAACCAACTTGACCAACGACCTTGGAGATCATGAATATCTCCTCTGACCATAAGCACTTTCAAGACAACTTTGCCTTGGTTGTTTTGATTGCATATATGCTACCTCATGAATAGTTATTAAATTGTATGCACCCCACATTATGACCCTCACATGTATTGATGGATCGCGCCCAAGTTGATCCCCAATATTTGTGACATTTTCATGTTTTTGACAGTGCTTCCTAGCCCAAGATACTTGGAACACGATGACCATTGGAGCTATAGCTTTGATCGTTTAACCCAATCAGCTATGACTAAAAGCTGGGGACCAATTACTTTGATTTTAACACTCTTTGACCTTGCCTATGACAATTTGACCTACTTATCACATGAAGTGGTATACGTGCAATCTTGACTATTGCACCGTTCACACTCCAACTTCACCATACCCATCCACTACCTATCAAATTGGCAACCAATTTTGACTTACCATCTCTCGATTCCCTCTTTGAGGGGGAATACCTCATCCCATACCTAGGGAAACTAACACCTTATTTTTGTCTTGCAGTTTGTCAGAACAACTAACAAGACAAAAAGGGGAAAATGTAGACACCAAAATTGTGTCGACTCCCCTTGGTCCCTTACACACTTATTAATTTAAAATAAACTATTTATTTTAAATTAATGACATCACCTCGATACCTCACCTAGGACATCTCCTATTCTTATCTATTTACATACCAACCCTTTGCCTTTGCCCCCTCTTAGACCCTATTTACTATCTTGCAACCCTGCATAGACCCAAACTCCTTCTAAACCCCTCTATCGACCATAGACATTCCCCGAAACCCGTCTAAGGCCCATTGCCCCTACTAACATCGGTAACTTAACCGACGTCGGCATATAGATAGGGTTTTTGAAAATGAAAGCCCTGTTCATGCATTACATCATTGACCATTGATTTGTGTTAGAGAAGTACTCGAATCACTTAATGTTAAGTGAGCTCAAAATCCCTTGAGTATGTTAGGGTAATAGGTATATGATTAGGTGATATGTTAGGATAATGTAACCCTTTTTAGTAGGGATTACTTTTCCCCTTTTTATAGGTGGCTTTGAGAATGACTATAGGCAAGTCCATGACTTAATAGTTTGTTAGTCATCATTTTTTTTATGGCAGACTAATAAATGTGGGAAGTCTACTTAGAGATGTTGTTTTGTTTTATGGTCAAGTGGTGCTGTGTATGTAGAAAAATTTAGTCATAACCATCCTTTGAGGGAGTGGTCTATATTCTACTTTGTATATTTTTCTAGCTGTCCTTCAAGGGAGCAGTCTATTAATTACAACAATGATGTAGTTGTCCTTCAAGGGAACAGTCTACATTTATAGTTTATGACTTCTGGTTAGGCATCCCAATTTTATGTGTTTTGTTTTTACTAGACTTTTAGTCATGGACTAGACTATAGAGGTTTGGGGGCTTCCCTTTTATTAGGATAAAGCATTCATGCTTGACAAAAGGGTTGAAAGGAATAGGGATGAGGATGACGGGGGTTACTCAAGGGATGAGCTCAAGTTAAATGTCAAGTGAGTGATTACTTGATTAACAATAGAATGGTCACATATGTAAGGCATTAAGGGGCTCAGGTTCTGGTCAGCCTTCAAGAGAAGATAGATGATAAGTCCCTGATCCATACTTATGTGTTATTATGTAAGGTCTGAGCCAATTAAGAGCAAACTTTCCTCATTTTCTTCTTTCCATATCAGTCACATGTTAAATATGATTAAAAATTTGGTTGATGTTTTTTTGATTCTTGGTTGAGGTCGTGATAGTCAGTATAAAGTCAAATTCCCCCAGTCACTTTTATGACAGGGACAATGTTTATCACCCATTGCGGATAATCAATGAGTTGGATAAATGAAATGAAGAGAAGACATTGAAGCTCCTCTTTGACAAGGAGTGTGATGTGAGGATGCATCTTGTGAAGCTTTTCCCTAATAGGCTTAGTTTGAAAGGGCAAGATCCTGATCTTCTAGGTTGGAGTTTGGAATCTCAGAATGACTGAAAGTGATGGAAGTAATGATGGGTAATGTTTGGAATAAAGCAGCCAATGGTTGGGGGTCTTCGGGTTGGACCCCCACTACCTATAAATCTTTGATTAAATCTTGGTGATGTTGTGGAGAGCTTTGAATGAGCTCATATAAAGACATCTTCATAGGGGTTTGGTGAAGTTGTTTCACCTTGGAGTCATGAATTAGGTTCGAAGATGTTGGTTGGGATGTGCTCAAGATTGAAATCTTGGGTTTTGGTGGTAGAGAAGGCTCGGTGAATGGATATGTCCAAGGAATAGAAACCTTCTATTTTCCTTTATCCTTCATGGTTTGTGACCTAGTGGCCACATTGATAGTGTTGATTTCGAACAAAGGGGGAGAAAGTGGTAGAGGGACCATAGTCTGATGATGAGATCCCAATTTAGGTGAGGATGTTTGAGAGGCATTGGATGATGTCGATGGTTTATTAAAAGGGTGGTCAAGAGGATCCTTAATGAAAAGGGTGTCCTTTTTTAGGTGCTGGTGAATGACAACCTTAAGAGCACATCAACACTCAGTGTCATGTCCAGGTGTGTGATGATACACACAAATTTTAGTGTCATCGAACCAAGATGGTTTTGGTCTGAGAGGTTGGAATGGTTTAAGAGGTGGGAGACTAATGATAGAAGATTTCAAAAATTGACGTAATAACAAAGCATAGGACCCCGATAATTGGTATGTGCATTTTGTTGTAATAGGGGTTGACAACTTCTGTTTAGGAGTTGTTGGATGAGTTTTTCATACCATCTATTTGTTTAGCGGTGTGGCCACATGTGTAGATGGCACTTTCATGGTGAGAGGTGTTGGATTTTTTGGAGGAGGTATGTTTTTGATGGGTATAGGGAGTAATGGAGGCATTTTGTTTTTTTTTAGGTGTTGGAGTTGGGAGCACTTGTATTAAAGTAAATGGATATGGGCCCAAAATAGAGGGCAATGATGATGGTGGGGGAGAAGTTCTCTGATGTGGTTTATTAGCCTTATTTAGCATGGTTTGAGGACCACTACTGTGTGGGGTGAGGTTCAAATCTACCTTCACTTGTGGGTGAGTGAGGTATGATACGAGATGAACACCGAGAGATTTAACCTATCTCAAGATGGTGAACGCCTGCAAAGGTTTTGGTTTAGATGTGGAAGGTTGAGCATCTGATGTTTTAGAAGTGGAAGCCTGACTCTTGTTAGAGATTTTGGGGTGATTTGTCATGAAAGGGTTGGCAGTTGAAGTAGGATGTGTAAGATAAGGAGCCTTTAGTCTCTCCCATAGCGCCTCATGTTTTAAGTTCCTCGAATGGAGAAATCCTAAGTTTTCTACCAATCAAGAGAATGGTTTAGGCGATGTCACACGAGGTCTTATAGTCAGTTGTTTAGAGGATTTAGGTGATCATGATAGAGGAAACATGTTAGACACAGTGATCTCAGGCCAAAGATGAGAGAAAACCATCACCGGATCTTCTTTGACTAAAGTGGGTGAAGTGGCAAGTTCTTCTCTAGGTGAAGGGATTGAAGAATGTGGCTCTTCAAGAGGGCAGAGCACAGGGATGATCATGCCTTTTGTATGTGGTTGAGGAGTGGGAAAAGTATGATCCTCCATTGGTAATAGGAAGGATGAGGGTGGGGCTACTGGTGTTGGTATTGTTAAAGCATCCTCCAATATGGGAGAGGTCAAAGTAGACTCTCCTTCGTATGAAAGGGGGGTTGATGGAGGACTATCTTCCATCTATGGAGGACAAATAGGAGAGGAAGACTCCTCTAAAGGGTGAAGTAGAGGGATAATGGCCCCTTCTAAATGAGGTCATGGGGTATGCTCTTCCAATGGTAGAAGAAGAGGGAATGTCAGGGCAAGAGGAACAGGTAATATGGGTTCCTCACGAGGTAGAAGTATGTGTGGAGGAGGTGTTTGATGTCATGGGGGTGATACATGTAGAATAGGCTCTTATACTCATGGTGGAGAAATGGGTTGATGAACCTCTTTAGATTATGGGAGAGGTTGGTTAGGAATGACAGGAAAGACTGTGTTGACCGTGCGTAAATTGCTCTCTTTAAGGTCATCGGCCATGGTCTAATCATTATTTTGACTAGGGGGATGATTAGGGAATGGTTGCCTAAAGATATCTATGTTTTGGTTAGCCAACACATTTGGGTTATCCAAAACAAGATCCCCTTTGTCCAACATGTCTTGAACAACATTTTTGAGTGTTTTACAATTGTCTGTGTCATGACCTTTGAAATGATGATAGTTACAAAAGTCATTTTCCCTATACCATGTAGGGATGGATTTTGAGGGGTCAAATTGAGGTGGTCAGATTTGAGGGAGATTGAGGACCCCCTAATTTACTATTTTATCCAACACAGAAGCATATGATTCTCCTATTGGAGTGTATTGACGCTGTATATACCGTTGTTGGAATTGTCTTGTGATGTATTGTGATATGGAAGGCTCAGATTGATTAGTTATAGTAGATGATGATCTAATGACCATAGAATTTGCTAAACCCTTAGATTTGGAATGGGAAGAAGAAGGTCTGGAAGAATAATGGTCATCAAATTTTGCATTAATATTTTTACTATGCAATTTGACCTTATCTTCTTCAACAGCACGGAGTTCAAGCTTCCTAGCCATGGTGAAAGCCTTGTCAAATGTGTGGAATGTTTGGACCCACAAAGCAGATGAGATGTGCTTGGCACATGCTCTTGAAAAGAGCTCAATGAGCTCAGGTTGAGGTAAAGAAAAGGAGAGTTGGTTGATCAAACCTCTCTAATGGGCGATGAAGTCAGCTATTGACTCATCGTTAAATTGTCTAATAGAATATATGTCTGTAATGGAAACCTTCTTGGTGATGTTAATTGAGAAGTGATTGAGAAATAATTGAGCTAGTTGAGTGAAGGAAAAGAGAGAGTGACTGGTGATAGAACTATACCAATCAAGGGTGGCACCAGAAAGTGACATGGGAAATGTGTGAAGTAACAATGCATCATCATGTGCTATAAGGTAGCAAGCATGTCTAAACACTCGTAGATGTTGTTATGGGTCCTCTTTACTCTATAAATGAGTAAATTTTGAGAGTTCCCATTGGCTAGGATATGGTCGAATAGGGACTGAAGGATGAATAGGTTCATTACAGATTTGTTCGTATGAAAGAACATTGCTTGAACCTAAAATAGATGTCTCAAGGTTGGACATCTTATCCATCAACATCTTGATTAAATCAGCTGATGGATTGGCAAGAGTGGTACCCCCTAGGTTTTAGGGTACCTGGAAGATGTTGGGAGGGGCGTATGATGTACTTGGTTGCATTTGTGTAGGCACAACATATTGGTAGTTTGTCATAGGGACTAATGTTGAGGTTAAGGGGGCTTGTGCCATGAATCTGGAGGGCACAAATTGACTGGATGCCGTTAAGGGTGGTTGGAGGGTGGTGACACTAGTTGAAGGATAAGTAGTCACTCTTGTATTTATGGGTGCAAGAGTGGGTGGGATAGAGACAACCAAGTTCTAGAAAGGTGTAGAACTTGGTTGAATTGTTTGTGGTTTAGGGGTACAGAAACCACAATGGAAGTAGGTCCAGAAATGGAAGGAGAGGCCAAATCTCGAACATTGGCCATGGTTGGGTTACTAGTTGAAGTAGTGGCCTGAATGGTCATAGGTTGGGTAGCAGACGCTATTGATAATATTGTCATTTCAGCCAAGGAAGTTGGCATCCCATAAATTGGGTTACCTAAAGGATCTCGCGTTTGGTTTCTTGTGAGATAGTGTTAGAGAGCCTTGATGTTGTGGTTAAGGAATCTCTCAAAATTTTGATCCCCTTCGAGAACAATTGGAGGTTGGTTGGGGGTATGTTGGATAGGAATATGTTCAGTATCTGAAGTATGCTCCATTAGGGGACTTAGTATGAAGGGTGAAGGTGGAAGCAGTTATTGTCTTGCATGGTCAACAAGAGTTTTAGCTTGACTATGTGTCAAAACCATTCAAGACAAAATGGGTTTAGGTTCTAGAAACTGTATGTTTCAGGTTTAGAAGACCAAAAGTTGTGTTTAATAGCAAAAAAGTCAGGTTTTAAACTTGCTATTTTGGAAAGAAAATTTTATGACAGTGACCGGCGTTAGTGGAAAAATCAATGCCAGTGAGGATATGCTACCGACGTCAGTGGGATAACCGATGTCAGTGAGGATATGTTGCCAACGTTGGTGGAAAAATTGATGTCGGTGTCTATGTATTTCTAGAAACTCAGAAAAATGAAAGTTTTTGGAATAAAGGAGAAATTTTGAGGTGTTTTTAAACCTCAAAATAATGTGACCTTACCAGCTCAAAAAACAAGATAAGAACAAAAAAATAGATGATGGCAAGCAACCTCTAAATATTAAATTCATAAGAATAAATTTTAGAGTCATGGTGGCTTATGCCTTAGAAGAATGTGTTTGGGAATTGGGCTTTTAGAACGGGTCCTAAATATGAAGTCTATAGCTGGTTTCGGGTTATGTTTTGGTGCTCAAAAATATGTGTTAGGTTCTGTATGTGGCCTAGTGCTGGGGGCTTGCTCCATTCACTTCACGAACCCAGAGCTGAGCTAGGCCACTTAGCTAATATATAATTTACCTATAGTTTATACTCTGCCAGAGAACAGAGTGGGTCCTCCTCTTGGTGGTGAAATCCAAGTAGGATTTCCAGGAAGGGTAAGGTATCCGCTAGGTGATGAAATCCTAGTTGGGCCTTGTCTTAAGTATGTTATATGTTTAATTTGTGATTGTGAATGTGGTCTGGTTGTGTAACATATGTACACTATGATTTATTCATAATGCATTTTTAATTACTAAGTAAGAAGGCTAAATATGCATTCAAGTAGGAATGAAATGCAATAGTGTTTTTAACCCAAATTGAAATGTTTTATTCAGATACAAACAAGTGGAGAAAAGGTTAAGAGTATGAATTTTCACTACTCTAAGATGTAGGGAAAAAGTGACAAGAAAAAAAAGAAAGATGTTCTTTTTAACTTGTTCTAATGGTGTCTTTTTGAAATAGAGAGATAGAAGAAAATGATGAAAGAAGAATTTTTTTTCCTAATGCACCTATATGAAAGTTTTCTTTTTAGAAGAAATGAACCCAAGGAAAACTCCAGTGTCCCATCAGGTGTGCCAGAATGTTTCTACTACATTTTTGCTTTTTACATTTAGAAGAAGAAGAAACTAAAGATAAAGGGTCAAGGGTTTGTACGTTACCTAGATTAAGTTGTGCACCATATCCAGACATTGTAGGAGCTCCTCTTTGGCTGTGGAGGAAGACACCTATAGATAAGAATAAGACTTAAACAAAGAGAGTGTTAGATAAAGATATGGTGGACTGCCAAGTGATATGCTCAGTCTTGGAAGCGTAAAGATTTCCTTAAGGGATGACAATCCACTTTTTGATAAAAAGAGTGTTGTATAAAGAGAAATGATGAAAGACTAAGAAAGAGACATAAAGATAACATGTACCTATTCTCTGTAGTTAGCCTATCATAGTTACCGATGTCAGTAGTCTTGTTGCCATCAGTTTGTCAATATGCTGACGTTGGTTATGTTACCGATGTTGGTAGGGGCAATGGGCCTTGGACAGGTTTTGGAATATGTCTATGGTCGACAGAAGGGTCTGGGAGTTAAAGGGTCTGTGCAAGGTTGCAAGATAATGAGTAGGGTCTGAGAAGGGACAAAGGTAGAAGGTTGGTGTGTAAAGAGGATAAGGATATGGGGAAGGCTTTTCAACCTCTCCAGGAAGAAGTCGAGTCTGGTTGATAGTATTTAGAAATAGTAAATAGAAACTAATTACTAATGTATTCTAAATACTGAAATAAGATAGAAGAATACTTAGCTCTGGTTGTGGTTGATGTCAAATATCTCATGCAATGTTTCCAATCCAATGTCTAGAGTGATTCTGTAGAGTTTCTGTAGCCTGGAGAGTGAAAGTTGAAGTCTAATGCTTCATCTCAGAGTGTGCACATCCATGTCCAAGAGTCTAAGGGAGAGAGCCAGAGAGAGAGAGAGTAAGAGAGCCAGATTAGAGATTATTTTTGGGGCTAGTGATTAAAGAGAGTGAGATTAGATTCTAGATTCGTGATTAGAATTTGGTTTAAGAAATCGATGTTAGTGATCTCTCTAGTGTCAGCCAATAATTGACTGACGTCAGTGGCTAGAGAATGGGTAAAAGGTCTATTTTTAGCCTTTCACCCGTTCTCCATCTGCCATGTGCATTTGCTATTGGAGAATGGTTGAAGGACAGGGTTATTATGCATGAGTGTTGGTTAGGTGGTTGGAATGGGTCTTAGGTATTATGATATGGAGGACTTAGTCTTAGGTCACTCATGGGGTAGGAAATGGTCTTAGTGGTGAGGTGTCTAAGGCGAGGTGTCCTAGGTGAGGTGTCTAGGTGATGTCATTAATTTAAAATAAATAGTTTATTTTAAATTAATAAAGTGTGTAAGGGACCAAGGGGAGTCAACACAATTTTGGTGTCTACATAGGTTACCGTCAATCATAACTTTAACCATTATTCTTCTATATGGGAAGAAGTCAAAGTAGTAGAACCATGTGGTTCCATAGAGTAACTTTTTAGCTTCATGCAGAAATACAAACATGACATGGTGGAAATAAATATTATGGGCTTACCTGATGTAGTGGAAAATCATGAGGTAATGCCCTGCATTGACTTAGTTTTTTATCTATTTATAAATGGCCAATCTTTTGGCAAGCTTTTGTACTTCTAGCAAAATTTAATAGTAGCCTATATTAGTGGACAAGTTTTTGAGAAGTACTAAAAACTCCCTTACCCTAAAATAAGTTACAATCAAGACCTAATAAACCATTAGAAATCTTCAAAAAATGTAACTAATAAGTTACCAAAGTGGTAAAGTGACCCAACCACCTTCGTAGTTAGAGGATCCATCTCCACTATCCCAGTTACTATTTTTAGTCCTAGAATCAAGATTGCCATGGCCTTTTTCAATAGAATTTACATATTTCTAAGCATAACCCATGTTAATGAGGTTTTGATTCCCCTATTGGACACCAACCTCACCTCCACCAAGATCATTTCCATAGGGGAAATCATTATTACTAACTTGACTCACCAAGTTATTAACTTAGATAATATGTTAGATGGTAATTCTTATATGATGTCTTATCTAATGGATGAAATAATTAGGATAGTCTAATCATGCTTTGAATAAACTTGGGAAACATTCTTTTAGTATCCCAAGAAAATAATTTATGATGAATTAAACATTATTCACATCTATAGGTTTAGTAAAAATATGACCAGACTTACAAAGACTTTCTACCCTATGTTGTACTAAGCCATTTATGGAAAGGATATGCATATAGTGTCTAATCATATCAAAAGAAATGTTGAGAAGATTGGTAACTTTTATCTTTACAAAAATTTCACAATCATCACGATATAAGGAAATAGAGACCTTCCCATGTATCTTCCTTGATTCATCCTAGACAAGGTGATAGCGCAAGGGATTATAGCTCAATTAGATACTTCCATGAATGTCACCTTAAGGAGGGATAATCAAGGGGAAGTCCACCCAACTTTACTTTGCATTGGTCAAATCTAGTACTCTATATGGGAACATTTTCAACCTTTTGGTAGAATCAAAACTTCTTATGACTTCAAATGGGTACCCTAGAGACCATGGAATTGAAAGAAAAGGGTTAGGAACCACCTGTATAAATTTAGAGCCATAGTGAATATTTACTATGGCTATGTTGCATGTCCACATTACATATTATTCATGGATGATTTGAATTACATGAAGGTTTATAGGAGGATGAACAAAGATAATATGTCTCTAGTGGTGTCTATGCATATACATATAACTCAAAATCAACCAAATAAGATGTTAAAAAAATTGAAAAGGAACATTAGGTCTATAAAACTCATCTATTACCCCTCTCATAAGCTGAGATACAAAAATAGGTTGGTCCATCTAAGCAAGCACATGTGGAAGAGAAGTAGAAAGTAAACCATGCCCCTCCTCAATATCCCAGCCTAGTGGTTACAATTATGGAAACCACTCTAGTTTCCACTCCTAAATCAGTTGTTGATTCACAAGGTTCCTCAAATATGACTCAAATAAGTGGATCATTTTCAATGTTTCCCTTTCTTCCACTCATTATGTAACATAAATTAATCCTTCCTTATTTCCTTTCCCCTATTACTAGTTTGTTCCACCTTCATCCCTAATTCAAACCAATTTTCTTCCACATCCATCCCTTGATTCACCCTAATAACCATTTATGCTCTTAGTTCTTCACCCTTTCCATATCCATCTCCTCCTATTCCCACCAAAACATCTATATCTCCTTAAGGTGCACCTGCAAAGATAACCCTTGAAGGATAAATAGAAGAATAGTTAAGCATTGGGAAATGTTCTAAAAAAGCAAAGATCATGGAATTTATAAATAATGATGAAGAAAGTAAGAAGTTCAGATAAATATAGTGGTGTATTGAAGAGGAATGGGAGGTTAAAACTAGAAAATCATTGTCAAAAACTATTAGTGACACCATCAAAAGTGACCCAGATGATGATTAGATGTTAGAAGAGGAATCCTAATCAAGGGATATCAAGATCCTAAGGATAGTTAAGTTTTAATTAAACTACTACAAAATTTATAAGGGAATAATGAGGATGAGGTAGAGTGTAGGCCTCCACCTCTGATATATGGATAACTAGTTAGCATACCTTCATCATTTGCACCACCAAGCACAAAAATATTATCCACAATAGTAGCTTACCTATCTATTCATACATAAATGATAAGTATTTAGGCTCCTAATTCCCCATCTATTTTTATAACCACTATTTTTATATATAGTACTCTAGAAATCATTTCCCCTATTATAAGATCCAAGAATTATTAAATGGATATAGTGCTAATTTGGAAAACAATGATCACAACCCATGTGACCAAAGTATTAGTTCCACCTAGTTCAACTTCCACATACACTACTAAGGTTAGTTATGAGTTTGTAACTATCTATTTGAAAGATTTATTTAAATTACCTTCTACTTATTGATTCTTTGCTTCCCCTAACACTTAGGCCTCTAGACCCAATAAGCAAGTAAATTTTTAGAGTTTGGTTTCCTCTACTATTTTTGATTCCATGGATACCCTTCCCCATCCATCTACTCAATTGGGCCTTCTAATTAATCATAAAACCCAAAAAAAGTATGTTGACATCACATTAGTAATAAGGTTGAATGAAGGAAGGATAATAATTGATAAAGTAACCCTTGAAAAGGTCACTAGATAGGGAAAGGATATTCCCACCTTTCTTCAAATGCGATCCTCTTCTCTCAAAACTATGCTTCTTCCAAGACAATCCCCATCTTCTAATCCTCTTGAGTAGGAAGATCCTACAACACAATTAGTCACATTGAATATCTTTGAATGGATTCAAAATATTTAATGGGTAGATATGATTCGGTTATGGTAGATCAACCCATAGTCAAGTTACATTTTGATAAAGAAACCAAGACTATGAGGAAAATTAAGAGGAAAATAGTGATAGCTAAAGGGAAAAAAATAGAATGACATTAGAGGGAGGATGTGTTCTATCTAACCAAAATGAGAAAATTACTCCCTTCTAACATGGTCTATTACATAGAATATCCTTACTCTTTTGTGGATTCAGCAAGGAGAGTGATAAAATAAATGTTTAGGGGTTATGACTAGGCCATGGGGACTTTACAAGGGATAATCACCATACAACCTCCAAGGGACCTCATTTATAGTGTTCAATGAGTAACTTAAAAGTTGTATGATTTTATCTAGCTGATAATAAGTTCCAAGTGAGAGTCACATCCAAAGTGGGTATATGTGGTTCTCATTGTTAACAAAATGAAGAAAATAGAGGCCAAAATTAGTTTCTTAATCAAAGCATCCAGGATTAAAGAATATGATCATCTAAATTTAATAAATTATCTTGATGCATCATGCACCCAAAATTATGTGGCTACAAGAATAAATGACCTAATCAAATGGCATCAAGATATGTGAAATTTGGTGTAACTCATTAGCTATGAGGGGAAGGCTATTTCTATTTTGGGAGAGTTAAAGATATAGAATGTGATCAATCAGTAAGTAAAAATAGTCTTTAGATAAATATTTAAGGATTTACTTCAAACTATAGTAAATATTTTCAAAATAGAGATTAAAGGCATAATATATAAAATAAAAGATGACTTATTGCAATTGGTGAACTTTGATAGATGTAAAGTCCTAAATTCATAAACTCTTTATGTAGAACTTGGGTCTACATTGAATACACAAATAAGGTTAATGGATAATATCCCATAGCTCTTGAAGAGACCCCTATTAGACTTTAAGGCAATACAATTTGATTTTTAGGCAAGCCATGCCCTCTATTTGAAAATTCAAGAAAGTGAGCAAGCTTCTCATGCCACTTTGCCTCCACCATCCACATCAATAGCACATTCACCTTTAATATGTAGACCCATCATTTAAATAATTTCAATAAAAACAAGTACCATCACATTAATGCCAATGAATATAATGATTCCTCATTTATGTATTCTTTTGTCACCTTCTAGTGAACATTTTAATTAAAAGTTTGTTAGGATAGTCTTATCTCCTATGGGATATTAACAACATATATGTCATATGTGTCTCTTCATGAGATATTTTAAATAATTTAAATTTTTAAAATGACTTGTGTGATGAAGCATCCCGATCCCTAGATTTAAATACATGTAACCTCCACATTCCAAAGGGAGGAGAATTATTTTATTCAATATAGATAGATACCTTTTTTTTTCTAAAAATATATGTTGCATGACTCATTATATCTCTTTCATCTATGTTTTATAATTTTTAAACATTTTTATCTAACCAATATCTTTATTTATTGATATATGCAATAGCAATTTCAAGTATCTTATGATTAAGTAGTAAGGTTCTATAAATTAAAAATATGCAATAATAGTTTTAAGCTGTTAGGTCTTGTTTTTATTTTTTAGTTTGATAGTGTTAAAGTCAACATACCCCAATTTCAAAAAAAATAGGGACCCTCATGATTAATTTAAAACTTAACATTGAAATCTTGATATTATTTGGGGATCAACCACACCTATTGAGTTGGTATATTTGTTCATGAGTATTGATTTAACCTTGCCTAATGTTGCTAATAGTTGGATCTCATGTTTGTAGGTTTCATGGATCTCTTATCAATGGATCATATTTGGATGTTCACAATCTTATCCTCATTCAATATTTTACTAGCCTTTGGTTTGTAAGATCTCATGATTGGATTCATGTTCTAAAACCCTCCTTTTAGTGCCATAAGAAGCCTTGTTCTTATTTATTACTCTATCACTAAAATGAGAAGGATTATTTAGACACTAAGAGCACCTGTGGTACACCTAGAGGAATAAACACAAATAAGGATTTTGATAATACTAGGAGGGCCTCCTTTGGAATTTATATGATCTTTGCTAATTTTGGTTTGTTTTGATCAAATATTGGTGTTATCCTTACATATTTACATAATTATTTTCTCAAAAGTGTAAATATCACTAATATTTTTGATCTATGACCCATCTCTATACTTTATTTAGACAAAGATCAAGAGCATTTGAGGATATATGCATAATTATTGTAAGAATATCTTGGAATATAAGAATCCAAAGTGTTTGAGGTAATAATAACTTGTTTTGATCAGATATTGGTGGATATTTTATAGATCTGAGTTTATTTAAGTTTAGAACTATAAAGGTTGACCATATTTACATAACTGAACACATCTTTGAGATAGTTTAGTTGAATATTGACATCCTTTGTTATTCTTTACATGAATATTTACAAAACTTGCTTGATGTGTAGTTTCGATCCTTATTATTTTAATGTTTGATTTGACACATTGTATTTCAAATAAGATCCAAAGTCCTCAAGCTAGAATTTGTAAGAATCTAGACAAGATGAAATTCAAAAACAAGAGAACCTCTATTGGAACTAGACATCCATAGGAGGACTAGATGAGACAAAGGTAGATATAGATGTTCTAAGTCTTTATCAACTTCACCACTCTAAATTACTCATGTAGTTGACATTCATAAATTTATGGATTGGTTAGGAATCTCTCATATTAATTTCCAAAGTGTGGCTTATGATTTTCCTCACAATATAGAAAATTATTTGCCAACTTTCAGTCCTAGTGGTATTGTAACAATAGAAAAACATGTTAAATCCTTAAAAGCTACATTAATATTACTAAATATCACTCATAAAGATGTAGCATGTAGTTTTTTCCTTTCACATTTAAGGATTCTACATATTAATGGTTCTTAAACCTACCTGACAATTGTATTACCACATGGGATGAATTCAACAACATTTTAATTGACTAATTTGGTAAAATCATCATCCCTTGTGTCATGTACCAATAGTTTACCACCCTCAAAAGGGATGATAATAAACCTATAAGAGATTGGAATTATAGGTTCTAGAAGATGTATAGTATAACCATTGATCCTTATAAACCTAAGTAGGTGTTAGCCTTGGAAATTTATAAATATTCTCTTAATCCCATGACTTTAATATTCATAAAGATAGTTGTAGGTCCTATGAACACACTGGCTTTAGCCTACGTTGAGGTTTTGATCATTAATGACTAGATGCAATCACAAGATTAGATGGCTTACTCTATTCCCAATGTAAATCCATATATGCCTACCTTGAATGTATTTCTCAATAACAACCAAAAAGGGCCTACTCTCAAATAGCTCCCAAATCTAAACTAATTGCCTCTAAGACATGATACTATAACTAAAATTTAGATTTCTTAAACCACCCTGATACCAATGGATTTAATGTAAATGATCAAAGGTCCTTGGTACCAACCACTAGTACTAGTAATAACTAGGTTCATAATTATTAAACCCCCAAAAATGAGAACATGTCTATTTTGAAAATGGTTCACAAACTAAGCACTAACTTCCTTCAGCTATAAAAACAAGTTGGTAATACTAAAGAAATTTTTGGTAGGAACTTGTCTTTCCAAAGATTTAATAGACCCAATAACAATTTTAGTAATGCTAGTTCCACAACAATAATAATAGTGAATCATCTTATAAAAATAAGACTATGGATATTAATCTTATTGATATTGCTTTGCCCAATTACTATAGAGTCCATTATAATACTAAACATGGTGCAATTGATTGCATTTAGTTTTGTAAAGCTTTTGAAGAATTTCAAGAAGATTTGGACACTTTTGAGGTAGTTCCTAATAAAGATAATGGTGCAGGTACTTCAAGATCTAAACCTGTCAACCAAACCTTCATGGTGGAAACATTTGATTTCCCCTTCCAAGAAGACAATGAACTTGATGATGTTCTTGAATAAGTTCATGCCTTCTAGTAGTTCCTAAAGAATATGTATCCTCTAACGAATAGATAAAAAAGGTAGCCTTTAAATACTTCTACTCCTCCAAATAACTTTGGTACTCCTCTAGATATCACTTTAGATAATAATCCATAACCTCTAAAGGGAAGTACTTCTAATCCTAGTACTGATAATTTTAAATCTTCTAATAGGACTGGTTATAACATTATAGAGGAAATGAAGAAAGTTATATCTAATATTACCTTACATGAATTGACACAAATAACTGAGCAAAGAGATCTATTGTTAGAATGCTTGTCCAAGACGCCTAACAGGATGTCAAAGATTGATGATGCAAATATAGCTATGTAGGAAGCTAAAGTAGAGTCCCCACTATTTTTTATCATAGTTAGAATGCTTGGTAGGAATTTTCATAACTATTTATTAGATTTTAGTGCCTCCACAAATATTATTCCTAGAGGTGTTTGTCAGCAACTTGGATTAACTCCCATTAAGTTTGATAGGGTTGTCACCTAATTAGATAAGTCTATGGTTAAGGTGGTTAGAGAATTGTTAAATGTCCACATGCAACAAAATTATGAGCTTAGAGTCAAATAATTTATAGATATATAAGTGGTAGATATACCTAATGTATATGGACTACTTTTAAGTAGAGAATGGATAAAGGCTCTAAATGGATATATGTCCATAGACTGTTCACACCTATGGCTGTCTGGAAGGGGGTTTCAAACTAGATAAAAGTTGAAAGGGAGCCCATAATAAAACACATGATCACTAAATATAATGATATCAATGAAAGGGTCAACATAATTGATTCTGATTTAGGATTTTTCACCCTAGAAATTGCCAAGGTATGTGATCCTAAAGCTTCTCATGTTGTGCCTAGGTTATGGAAGTTGTGTTTTGATGGGGATAGGTGTAAATCTATATTTGTCTTAGGAATTGTTATAATTGACCCTCTTGGTAATAAATATCATGCCTCTTATAGACTCTAGTTTCCTTACACCAATAAACTTGTAGAATATGAGGCTCTCATCTTAGGTCTACAATTTTCTATAAAAAACAAAGTCAAGGAACTACTAATTTATGGTGATTCATAACTAGTAGTTAATTAAGTAAGAAGCATGTACAATGAAAACTATCATAACTTAAGAGATAAAAATTTAGAGTATGGGATCTAGTGGAATATTTTTATGTCTTTAATATTATTTCTATCCCTAGAGAGGAAAATAAAGTTATAGATGAGCTAGCCTCTACTACAACTAATTTCATGCCTGACCAAGATTCATGAAACTTTAGCATTGAGCTGATATGTTGCCCTATTATCCAAAATAATGTAAACCATTTATAGGTCTTTAACAATGACCAACAAAACCTAAACTTCATACCTATTCTAGGAGAATTTGAGGCTTAAATCATTGATGAAGCTGATGAGACTACCCTTGAAGATAAATTTGATGGAAAAGTCATTTAAATGAATGACAACAAAATCCCCAAAGGGATGATTGCCTTTAAAAAGTTTGTTTGATCAAGATAAGATAGTTGAAGCTTAAAATATTCCCAAGGTGAGTGGAAAATATTACAATGCAATTGATCTTGGACCTCAATATCAACCTCAGTTAGATAACAATAGAAAATCCTGCACTATCATTGAAAATAAGAAAGCCAAAGAGTTGTTGACAAAATACAAAGATATGATAGGTTGGCCATATGATGAATTGAATATTTTTTATCTAAGAGTCATCACCCATACTATACCTCTCAAAGTAAATTACAAACATTTTAGGTAGAAACAAAGACATATGAATCCCATCTTAGAACCCATGATTTTAAATAAGTCAAGAGGCTGTTAGATGCTAGAATTGTGTTTCCCATTAGATACTCTACTTGGGTTACCAATTTGGTACTAGTTATGAAGAAGAATGGTGAAATTAGACTATGTATTAACTTTTTAAATTTAAATAGATAATCTAAAAGGATAGTTATCCCATTCCCTCTCTTGACAAAGAAATACAAATTGTTTCTTATTCAGCCATGATGTCTTTTCTTGGTGGATTTTTAGGGTATAATTAAGTGATGGTAGACAAGGAAGATATAATGAAGATAACATTTACAATAAAGTGGGAACATTTGTATACAAAAGAATTCTTTTTGGAATGATAAACATAGGAGCTACTTTTTAAAGGGCCATAAACCATGCTTTCCAAGCTCTCATTGGTAAGTGCATTATTTTTTACATAGATAATCTAAATGTTTTTTTATAATAATAGGAAGGACCATTTCATGCATCTACAACATGTATTTAAAAGGTGTAGAAGGAATGGGATCTTCCTTAACCCTAAGAAGAGCATTTTTGTGTCACTAAAGGTAAAATATTAGGCCATATTATCACTAAATATGGGATCTCCATTGATCCTAAAATATTGGAAGTTATATCTAAGATAAATCCTCCTAATAACTAAAAATAATTGAAATACTTTTTTGGTAAAATAAATTTTGTATGAAAATTCATTTATGGCTTTTCAAAAATTATCAAGCCATTGAATGATATGCTGAAGAAGGATTCAAAATTATCATGGAATGAGGAATCCAAGAAGGATTTTGAGGACATAAAAAGAGAAATCAACCAAGATTTAGTCTTGATAAGTCTAGACTTTTCAACAGATTTATATCTCTACTCTTTTTCCTTTGACCACACTATTGTTGTTGTTTTAACTCAAAAATAAAGGATCTGGCCATCCAATTAATTTTATGAGCATTAATTTGAAAATTTCTAAGTTAAAGTACCCTTTGATTGATAAAAAATCCTTTACATTAGTTAAATTAGTCAAGAAATTTAGGCACTACATTCTTAGGAACAAAGTTCATGCCATTCTACTAGATCTAACCACTAAAATAATATTGAGCCAATGTGAACTTGGAGAGTGAAGAGGTAGGTGGATGTTTATCCTTGAATAATATGACATAGAGATGAAAGCAAAAAAATTGATAAGATATCAAGGTTTGATTCAAATGATTGCCAATACAAGCCCCAAGCTAAGTATCATTCAAGTTTATTAGCATAATTTTCAACCTAATAGTGGTATGACTCCATTGTCCACTTAATTATTAATTAAACTTGTCCTATAGGACTAACCAAGGAAAATATAAGAGTTATAAGGCTTAAGGTAGCTCACTACGTCATCAAAAATGGAGTCTTGTACCAAAATAATTATAATGGTGTGTACCTAAGATGTGTTTTCAAAGAACAAGATACTGAGATAATGAACACTTTCCATGAGAATTTGGGAAGTGGGCATTCATATAGGAGATCCATAGCTCACATGATTCTCATGGATAGCTATTATTGGCCCACCATCTTCAAATATGTTCATAAACATTTGAGATAATGCCACTCATGCCAGATCTTCAACACATAATAACCAAAGGTAGCAATGCCCTTATAACCTATCATGATTGACAAACCCTTAACCCATTAGGAACTAGAATTTGTAGGGGTAATCAACCCAAAATTATTATAAGGTCACAATTATGTTGTAATAGCTATTGATTATTACACTAGGTGGATTGAAGTAGTAGCCACCAAATAATGCAGGACATAATAAGTGATCAAGTTTTTATAATAAAACATATGCACTAGATTTGGGACTACAGTCTCTTTGGTATGTGATAATGTGTCAACATTCACAACTATAGAGATGAAAAAGTGGGTATATGATATAAAAATTACTCTTAAGTTTTCATCTAACCCTTATCCTCAAGGTAATGGAGTATCTGAGTCAACAAATAAAAAATTGATGAAAGCCATTAAGAAATCTATTGCAAACAAACTTGGAACATCGCATAAGCTTCTCAAGTATGCCCTTTGGGTAGATAGAATAAGATACAACAAATCCATTAAATCATCTCCCTTTTTTATGGTATATAACCAAGAACATATGCTCCCCAACGCACTCAATATACCAACTTACAAGTTTATGCAAGAGTATATAGAGGAAGGCCAAGAATTTGTAAACCTAAGTTTGTTGGACATTATTCAAGTGGAAGATGTATGAGAAAAAGCTTTTTATAACTTTAGTAGACACCAAAATATAGTAAATAGGTGGTTTTACAAGGGATCAAAGATCAAGGTGTTCAGACAAGGAGACTTGGTTCTAATTTAGGACAAATCATTTGATCCTAAGGGAAAACATAGAAAGTTCACACCTCTATGGATTTGCCCCTATCAGATTGCAAATACACTTGGAGATAACATCTTCAAATATAAAAATCTACAAGGATCAAATTTCACACTACCTACCAATGGGAAATATCTCAAGTATTACTTCTCTATTGCTCCTCTTGGGGTCTTCATGGAGTAAATTTGTAAGATGGTTAGAGTTAATGTAGGTAGGCTACTTAGTTTTCTTCAAATCTTTCCTTCTGATCCCTTATGTGTACATAAGTATGTATATATTTGTTTAATTCCATTTTGGTTCCTGATTTTCTCTTTTTAATTGTGTGTTTGGTTTTTGTTACTTTATTCCTTGCTTCCAATAAGTCCTTTTAGATAACCCTCAACTCAAAGTTCCTTAGTTTTCTTGAAAATCTAAAAGTTTAAAAATGCTGGTATGAACCTCATACATATGTTGACCATGGATTTCAAAAATGGTCTTTATGTTATGATTAAAATAAACTAGTAAGGACCCATGAATAGGTTAACCATTCCATAAGACCTTAAAAATTATCTTGGCCTGAACCTAGTTTTAAGAATAATTTCACATATAAAATGAAAACTTAATTTATTAAGGTACATGCATGCTTTCATTTAATAAAAATCCTTACTTGGGATAAGGGTTGAAACCATAGGTGATTATATAAGAATCAAACACCTAAGCAAATTCTTAAACCTGGCTGCCTTGATTCCCAACCTTTGTTGAAAGCCTAAAAGACCCAAAATATAAAAATAAGAACTTATTGAAAAATAAAAAGTTTTTCAAGTAAAGTTGGTTTTGGTAATCTCCATTAAGGCTATGGATGCCTAGCTAGCAGTCAAGAAAGATCATAAATGGATCCAAAGGCATCTCTATGATGGCTATAAATGGTTGGCTAGTAGCAGAGCAATACCTAAGCCTTCTTTAAACTAAAATCATGGTTCTTAATGAATATCTAAACATGCTTTAAGTCAATGTTAATGATTAAATGCACGAAGACTGAAAGTTGTTCCTAGAATCCCATGGAAAATAGTAAGTGGAATCAAATCAAATACACATCATGGCTATGTCTTGATGTTTGATCCCAATTTTTAATATGAAAGGTTTGTTTCAACCATGAACTAGCCTTGATAATTACATTGATCAAGTGGAATAAATGACCTAGTTATTTGTTTGAACTATTCTAAGTTATAACATATTGGTATGTTTCTCCCATAAGTCACCATTTTTTGAGGTCAACAAATCCTAATTTATAAAAATATGGAGCCTCATGATTACTTTGAACTTTAACATTGAAAGATTGATATTTTTCACTTTATTAAAATTTGGGGATCATCCACACCTATTGATTTGGTCTATTTATTAATGAATTTTTCTTTAACCTTACCTAATGTTGCTAACAATTAGCCCTCATGTTTTAAGTTATAGGTTTCATGTAGCTGTTATCAATGGATCATACTAGGATGTTCATAGTCTTATCCTAATTTAAGATTTTACTAGCCTTTGGTCTATAAGATCTCATAGATGGATTCATGTTTTGAAGCCCTCCTAGAGCCATTAGAAGCCTTGTTCATATTTATTACTCTACTAATTTTTCACCATATGTAACCAAATTACCATAACATACTACTCATGATTTGAATTTACTAAATTATAAAATGAGAAGTATTTTTAGACACTAATATAACCTATGGTACACTTAGAGGCATCAATAGATAAATCATTACCTCTTGTCTAACTATAATATGCATGATCCTTGCATAATCCCAATGAGTGAGATAATACAAGCTATTAATTTAAAGATCATAATCCCAATTTCATGTCATCTTACCCAACTCCACATGAGTAGATAATCTAAAAATATCATTAAAAAATCAAGGTTAACCACTTCACTAAATTATTCTTTTGTTCCCCTATCATTATCTTCTTGTCTGACTTCAATTTGCTCGATCCTCATATTAGCTAAAAAAATAGACTATAAATTGGCCTCCCTATATCAACATGAACACTTATGGTTTTATATTATAGAGAGATCATCCCGCACTTTCTTAAATGTGTTTTTCAAATTTTAGGATTTATCCCTTTATTTAGACAAGGCTTGAATGACAACTTTAGAATCTTCTTCAATATCTAGATTAGGTACACCACATTCAAATGCAAGATTTACTCCTACCATTAGGGCTTGGGATTCAACCTTGTTGTTGGTCCTATATAATATCTTGATATATTTTTATTTAATCAGATACCCAATACAATCCCTAATCACACACCCTACCCTGAAGGTCCCCTGGGTTCCTTCAACAAATTCCATCAAAATTAAGTTTGAACCACTCTAGATGCAAATCTTTCCAAGAAATACAAGTCCTAATTTTCTTCTTACAATTTACATTTTTGTTTATGATTTACCCATTAATAGGGGTTCAATGCTTTTTATTTGTATATGTTTTATCAATTTATTTGTATAAATGATCTTTTTATCTTAAATTTTTCTAATTATTTTTGAAAGATTTGATTATGAGTTCATAACTCTAAATTTTATTTTCTTTGTATAATATTAGTTTACCTCAAAACTATGTGAAAGTATGTATATTATAAGTACTTAAAATCTCATGACTATTTATTTGTCCTTGTCCATAATGATTTTTTTATGTTCATCTTATTTTTGTTCAATGTATCCCTTAGGAGCTACCTTTTAAACATGAATAAGAGTTGATTTTTCCTTCAAGGTAAATCCTAAGAGATACATCCAAGTTAACCATGAAGGTATTAAAATTCCCTTGAAGGAATATCTTAATAGATACCTCGAAGGGAATTGTATTATATTTAACGGGATAATCAAGATATCTCCTAGGAGATACCTTTTAAACATGTATAATGGTACCCTTGAAAGCATTACAAGGCCATTCAAAATATGTGTGAAGGTACTACTAGGTGATATGTTAAATGGCCTTATAATACCTTAAAGGGTAATCTTATACATGTTTAAAAGGTATCTCCTAGGATATACCTTAAGGGTACCCTTGAAGGTAATATAATTCCCTTTAAGGTATCTTTGAAGATATACTTTGAAAGGTACTGTAGTACCTTGAAGGGTTCTCCTAGTAGATACATTGAACATGCACATGATTGAAATTTTATTTTAAGAAATCTCTTAGGAGATACCTTGAAGGTCCTTTTAATACCTTGAAGGCCTTGTAATACTTTCAAGGTTACCCTTATGTATGTTCAAAATGTATCTCCTTGAAAGGATTATTGGGTGATGCTTATTGTCCCATTTTTGGTCACCATTATCATTTGACAAAAGAACACAAGGCTAACCAAGTTGTGTTGAGCCAAGGTCCATTATAAGATCAAGGTCCAATCTGATTTGAGTCCCCAATCTATTCTAACTCAAGACATTTTTAACTTGAGTCTTTTTGGGTCTATTCAAGCCAATTTTAGTTAATCTTAAGTCATTTTGATTTGAGTTAGTCAAGTCGAGCCAAGTTGCTTCCCAAGTCAATCCAAGTCTATATCTTAAGTAAAGTCTCCCAAGTTGATAACTTTTTTTATTATCCATTTTTCAATATCATTCAAGGGCATGTGGTGATCTCTAGGACCCTCCTAAGCTAGATATCCGAATGAGACTTAATCCATTTCTCCATCTCTCCAAAAGCAAGTGTCAACATTTTATGACCCTAAAAAATGTTTATAAGTCTCTCAATACTTAGTTATTTCTTTCATATTTTCCCTAGAAATCCCCATGTCATCAAGGTTAAAAAAATAGTGGGCTAGCAAGATGTTTCCACATGGCTTTACCCCACTGACCAAAATCGCCAAATTTATCCATGGAGATATATAGATCCCTAGGTGAGTAGGATGATTTTAATTTCATGATCTTTATGTCTCAATAGTTGAAACATGATTAATATAGACATAAGATCATAACAGTCCTTGGGTGGGTGAGATCAAGATAGGTGGCATGATCATATTGCATCATAGATAGAGAGACCATTAGAGACAATCAAAGTGTGTAAATTATTATAAATCATGAGGAAGGACCACATGGAAAATATCCCATAAAAGGAAACACATTTAAAAATCAATCATAAATGCAAAGGAACAAAGTTAATGAGGCATCTACCTATCCAGGCTACCAAAAGGATCTCAGTCAGTATAAGAAGCTTCAAACCTACAACATGCCAATGTGAATATGATTAGAATTAGGATCATGATCAAACATTAATGCTAGACATGGTTTATAGGTATATGTTGATAATTGAAATATTTATGCCATTGAATCATCCCTTTTGCTTATTGTGAAGGTTAAGGTGGAATTATATCAGAGTAATAGTAAAAGTATAATAGGTCATAAAGGATGTAAAAGATGTGAAAGGGATTTTAAATGTTCTATGAAATAAAAAGTATGCCAAATATTGATCCATAACTCAATATGACTTTAGGAATCAAATATTTTCTTTGTTTATGATGAAGGAAACAAATGTGAAAATATAATCAATCATATCTGATAGAGAAGAACTATGATCAAGATAATCTCTTAAAGGAAATATTTTTGTCCCTTATATATATTTTTACTTACACAAATACCTTGGAATCTCCATGATTCACTCAGAAAATATCAAAAGAAAAGAAACACAAAGACCTAAAATATAAGAATAGAATATTTCAATGAATACCAAAGAAATAAATTTAAATAAAAACCAACATAATCACACAATAAACTAAATCCTAAACAACAAAAAACCAAACTTATATCTAAAACTAACTTAAACCTAAAGCTAAACTTAAATCTAATATGTAAATAACATAAAATAAAATATTTAACAATCTAATAAGATCTAATTTAACTTGATGCAAAATAAATTAAAACTAAAAACTAACTCTAAGAAAATAAACCTAAGTTGACAAAATAGACAATTAACTTTAGAGATATAACTAAAAGATTTAAAAATATAATATATAACTATTAAATCAAATCTAACTATTAAGAAAAGACTAAGAATTATAAGTAACACAAAAATAAAGATTAATTAATGACTAAAATATAATAAAGAGACACCAATTAATCTAATTATTAAATTAAAATACAATACAAAATAAACAAAACTAAATAAAATAAAGCTAAAATAAAAGATTTTCTATCTTTAGAAAATAGTCCTCTTAGCAAAGATGAAGTAAATTTTATTGATAAATAATATTTTTAGTACATAAATCCTTGACATAAAACCCATTACAATTTTAATGGATCAACAACATGTCACATATAGAAAAGTATTCATCATTGTTCATCATAAGTAGTTAATATTTTGCTCATATGACTATAAATCTATGATAATTAAGCATATTACTTAACCGTTAGACAATGTGTCTTTGATCTATCTGTGTAATGTTCCTGCTCCTCATATATCACTTTGATCTTCTTTTTTAATCCCTTTCTCAAGATATGGTTGAGGGATAAGTAATAACTACTTAGGTTAGTTATTAGTTAAGTCCTAATTTACTTTAGTTAAGTCAATTAAATTTTAGTTGTAACTTAAATTAATGTAAGACATTAAAATAAGTCTTAAGATAAAAATAAATCTTAATAGACTAAAAGTGACAAACTCTAATATGATGTGGGACCTTAGACATAACAAAAATTTAAATAAACATCTATGTAAAACATTTAAAACATCATAAGAACTTAAATAAAAATTATTACATCTAACATTAAACCATATGCATTATCCACAAGTTCATATCAAAAATATATACTATCTAAAATGTTTCAAATCACTATCAACCACTATCAAATCAATGTAAAACATTAAAATAAATTCCTAAATATTATTAAAAGCACATATATATTATCTAGAAATGTTAAATAAATAAAATAAAACATCGCTCAACATCTTATTCCTCATCAGAATCTGAAAGTATTTATATTAATGGATATCCCTTGTCAGTCAAATACTCTATATAAATCATGTTTGTAGTCAGAAATTTAATCAACTTGACATCCTCTTCATTATATTCATCATCCACTTCTAGGTTAACTTTATTTACCATCCTAGTGATAGTCAGTGATGTTGAGGGACTTATCTCTCATAGTTTACAATTAAGAGGCACTGACCTTTCTTCTTCCAGCAAATGATGAAGTAAATCTACAAGATTTAATATTGAACAACATTTAACTAGAATCATAGGTTTAGGATATGGACTTGTATGATTGCAGGGAACTAAAGCATGAGAATACAATTTGGCTATTTATTGCAAGTCATTTTCAGACAATAGCTGATGTTGTTGTGGATAGTGATGAAAAATTGAATTATGTTCAGACTACAGAGATATTGGAATATGTTGAGTTGAACCAATTGCATCTATGTCTCTATGAGTATGATTTATCCTATGAGTTCTTCTTGTTCCTCTATTTCATATAATATTTTTGGGATTAAATGGAAAAACATCAAGTACATCCCAAAAAGTAGGATCTGAGGCATCAAAATGAAAGGAAATCTAATTTTCTCTATTAAATTTTCTAGGGAAATTCCTACCAGGCCTTCTACCTCCATAATACTAGCCTCCAAAAACAAAAATATGAGAATATGAATTTTCTCTATTCCAAGTTTGATCATTTCTCCATATATTACCATGGGTTTCATTAGAATTAGAAGGTTTCCACCCTGACACTTTATGAAACATGAAATAAATCAAAAACTTGATTACTTAATTGAAATGGAACTATTCTCAACCATATATTAAATCCATATAAATCCATATCATAAATTTCAATAAAATGATTGAAATTTGAAACATCTTCTCATCAACATAGTCTGAATAAACAACATTATTCTGATAAATGACCAAGGATTTTCTCTAAATTTAGAATAAACAAAATCTACCCAAAAATCATCTTAATAAATAATGCCTACTCATAATCTCATTGATTTCATTTTATAAATTGATATTAATGTAACATTGTCAATTGCTATGGTATATACATTCAAATTTATATCTTTGCATTTTATTGTGAATAAAAATGTATTGAATCACAATATTGTTTAACAAAAGAAATATAACATGCTCATATCAATGTATAAAATATAACCAAGTTAAATCTCAAAATTTTACTCATCCCAAAAATTTTCATAGTATAGGAAAAAAATTTGAACAAAATATATTCTTCATATTATGAACAAACCTTTATCTAAAAATAGTGAGATTTCTTTTATCAATATTACATGTAAAAAAAATATTAATCACTTAAACTTTATGTATGTATTTTCCACTTCATAATAGTTTACCAAATTCAACTTATATAAAAAAAAGTAAACTTTTAAATTTAAAACAAAGTCTCATGCAAACCCATTTGCAATATTTATTTTTTGCATATATTCCAAAATAAATAGAACTATCATAACTCAAAAATGAGAATCCAAACACTTCTCTGAAATAATCTAACATGTAACACTAAAATGTCATATCTATCTGCCATAAATATTTCTAGATAGACTAGAAAAGAATTGCATAACATCAATACCATTTTCAACTTAAACAAAATGAAAACAACTTATATCTTGAAAACCCAACACATTCACACAACATGCTTTAATCATATTCATTTGCCAATTAAAATTTTCCAACAAAACCAAATAGAATATGCCATATATGTGAAGCAAAAAATAACACATGACATGTATATGTTGTTTGGTATATACTTTTTATCAAACTTTATAAAACTAACTAGACAAACCAAACCCCAACACTAATGAAAAAAATTGATAAGAGGTTCTCTCACCACCATATCCAATTATAATTATCATTTCCAATTCATAAAAAATAGATAACACACCTCTATAAAAACAAAACACTATTATATCAAAGTTAAGACATGGCTCATCTAAGTGTCATACAAATTTATTAGTCACTAACTAAAACAAAAATATCACCAAACACTAGATAATTAAAAACTAAACTTGTCAATACTCAACTAACTCAAAATCAAAGAAATAATGCATGCACTTTTAAATATTTTAAACAAATAATAACATTCAATCAAGTCGACATCCTTTTTAAAACTAAATCATAAAACATAAATGACATGCTTTGAATAAAATCACAAATATCCTTTGCATGACTATGTAAAATTTCATCAAATAATCTGAATCATTCAAAAACATATACTAAAATGTAAGTCTCAAAATCTTACCTAGTTATGCAAGTTTCCCAAGCTTCTCTTCACTTATAAAATTCTACTTCTACCCAAAGCTTGTCAAGAATGACAAAAATCAAATGAAAAATGTCTTTTTTATTATTTCAATCTACAATAACTATCTTGGCTATGTGTCTCAATAATATTTGATGTCAACTTTGTTAGTATATGTCAACAATATTTTGTAATTCCTTTGGAAACTTTGATAAATTTAAATATGATTAGTATTTCTACTAAATCCTCAACTAAAATTGTTGAACTGACGTACGTACCTCAATATTTAATACCATAAATTATGTGATCTCAAACCAAATCCCAACTTGTCTGCCATATCTCTAGAGCACTAAATCCATAAAAATTGCCACCCTAAATTTTTATTAATATTGTCACTTGGATGAAATAAAATTTGACCTTTAGTTCTTAGGCTAGAACTGATAGGTGTTTGACCCTTTAACATGTAATGATCTTGAAAAAAAAAATTATAGGTCCTAGTATTAATACTTTATCATTAACCCTTAGGTCTTAGGATATAAAACCATTAGGTAAGTAATAATTTAAATTAAAAAAATTAAAATGGTTATATGCTTGATAAAAAAACATTATCAATTCAATACCAACAAAAATCATTCATATATAACCTTTATAATAATAATTATCATTTTATCAATGAATCTATGTATCAAACCATGAATGTTTGAAAATTTGACCACTAGCATTATATTCATAAGATACAAATGGAATAATAACTATTTCCATTCCAATTCCTTTAGATGATTAGTATTTTCATTAAATCCATTGAATGCTTTTGAAGCCACTTATATTGCAAAGTAACAATTTAATAAATTCAAAACTCATAATAAACATTCATCATAATAATGCATATTCAAATGATGAAATGAAATAAGACACCTAGACGACAAAAGTCATCAATATGATAGAATTAGTTTAAAACACTTGGTTTAGAAAATAAAAATAAGGGGTGTCAAAAATAAACTCAACATTGGTGACCTTGCTAGATAATTTTAGAAATAAAATGTGGTAGTAAAAACAAAAAATTGCCTATTAAAGACAAAACATTTAAGAGTGCAATTTAGGTTAATCATTTATTAGGTAGCTAGACATGAAATCCTTTAATAATAAATTAATTTAAATGTATTATTTGGTTAGCATGAGAAAAATAAAATCATATGTTAGATAGGGAGTTTCAGGCTGGATAAACAAACATAAATTCTAAAAATAAGTATTGCTTTAAACACATAAAAAAATTGGCTCAAATTCATTTATAAATAAAAATATGAATTATGTCATGTAAACTATCTTACCATGATTGTATACTTACAAAAATGTAGCACTATCTATGTACATTTTCTTCATCTTGATGAATAATTTTACTAATGTAACCAGAACTAATTTAATCAAAAGAAAATAATAATAGAAAATAAAACACAAGCCAAAATAAAAAAAAGGGAAACAAATAAGAAGAAAATAAAGAAACAAAGAAAAATAACTATTGATGAAATAATTTCAACTGATGGCCATTGACTAAATAGTGTAACATATTTCCTTCCATATCTTGTATGTGATAATCCTTTTTCCAAAGTATAGCAATAATCTTGTATGGTCCCAACCAAAGTGAATCAAACTTATTATTCTTACCTATATTTGCATTGGCTTTATCCCAATAAAGACCAAGATCACCAACTTTGAATGTTTTTCTAAAAACCTTTCTATTGATTTTTGTTTTTTACTTTATTTTAGCTTCTTCAAAAAAATTTAAAATAGTAATATTACTTTCATTAAAAGATATTAAATCACTAAGTCTTTTTTCAATTAAATTTATATCTTATTGTAAATATTGTAAAGTAGTATGAGCATATGATATTTGAAGCTCTATAGGTAATGTAGCTTTCAAACTATAAGTTAGCATGAAAGGATAATATATTGTCATTGCTTTAATAATGGTACAATTAGACCATAACATCTCAAATATCTTAAGATGCTAATTTATTTTATCCTCAAAAATAATTTTCTTCATAATGGAAATCATATTTTTATTTGTATACTCAACCCATCTATTCTCTTGAGGGTAATACTTAGAAGAATGACTAGAAATAATAGAATATTTTCCTATATATTCTAAATATTCATTTGAAACAAATTGAGGACCATTATTTTAAACAATCTTATAAAGTGCAGTGCATCTAGAAAAAAAATTATTTTCAAGCATTGAAATAACCTTAAATGTTATTAAACTTCTTAAAGCTTTTGCTTCAATCATTTTTAAAAATAATTGGTTGTAATTAGTATATATCTATGGCTAGTGGAAGGAGGATGAACATCTGATATAAAATCAATTCCCCATTTAATGGATGGTTTTTCAAGAATTATAGGATTCAAAGGAATTGTTGGTAATCTGTAGCTACTAAGAAATAATTGATAAGGTATATAAGAACGTACCAACTTATAAGAATCCTAAAACAATATAGGCAAATAATAACCCATATGTAAAATCTTATAAATTGTATTTTTTTTAGCATAATGACCACCATAACAACCTTCTTGACATCCCTTAAGTAATTTTTGGATTTTATCATGAGTAAGACACTTTAGCAAAACTCCATCATGGTTTCTATAAAAAAAATTCCAACAAGCAAATTTTTAAAGCCTATATTATTAATGATCTTCAGACTTTTATCAAAAATTTTAAGGTAACCCTGATTTTGAAAATAATATAAAATACCATGGTACGAACCATCTTCATCTATTAAACAATCCTAATCTTTCATTTCAATTAAAAACTTAAATGCTTTTGAAAAATCAATAACCTCCATAGACTAAAAATGAGGTTTTACATTCAATGAATCATCAATAGATAAAAGCAAAACATTAATACTAGAAAACAAATTTATTCAAATGTTTTTCTAAATCATTTCCTTTAATATTTATAGAAATTTCAAATTCAAGGTCAATTTTTTGGGTTCTTAAAATCCACTTTGCCAACCTTCCTTGAATAGTATGTTGTTTTAAAAAATAAGATAAAATAGGTACATTAGATCTTATGATAAATTTATTTCCCATCAAAACATGACAAAATTTAATTAACAAAGAAACCAAATATAAAGTAAATTTATCAATAAGAGGGTACCTAGTTTCTCTATCTTTCAAAACATGACACATATATCTTATGGGTTTCTCATCATTATTTTTATCTTGTTGTGTTATAAAATCACCTATGGATTTTTCTATTACATTAACGTAAATAATAAAATACTTAAACAAATCAGGTTTAACAAGCATTGACATATTTGTAAAAAGCATTTTTCACATTGTTAAAAGTAGAATCATCTTCTGCATCCCACACATGACTAGTTTTTATTTAGAAAAATATGTAAATGATTTAATTTATTAGTAAAATCTGATAAACTCATGTAAAAAATTAGTATTTCCAAAGAAAGACCTAAGACTAGACTAAACTTTAGATGGTTTCAAATTTTTGATTACTTTAACATGTTCATGATTAATTGAAATAGCCTTTTTATAAATAATATCTATTAATAACTTACCTTCAATAACACCAAAAATATATTTCTTATGATTAATGGAAATAACATATTTTCTACATCTTTCAAATACTTCACATAAATGATCTAGATGTTTCTTTCTCATTTTAGAATGAACTCTAAGATCATTTAAGTAGACTTGCATTACAATGTTGATTAAATCATTAAAATCTACATGCATATCTCTTTGAAAATTTTCACATGTGTTCATAAGACTAAAAGTCATTCTATTAAAAGTGAAAGTCCCTCTTCAATTATGAAAGTTTTTTTATGCCTATCATCTAGATTGACAAATATTTGGTTATAACCAAAAAATCGATCAAGCAAAGACATCATTTTAGATCCTATAACTTGTTTTAGAATTTAATCAATACTTGGAAGAGGAAAATTATCCTTTACATTATCCTTATTAAGATCTCTAAAATATACAAAAAGTTTGATATATGCATTCTCTTTATGCATAGGTATTAGATTAGCTACCCATTTGGAATATGTTATAGGCAAAATGACACCACTGTCAAGCATTTTATGAAGCTCTTTATTGATGGTGTCTTCCAACAAATGTATTATCCTTCATATTTTATGCCTAATGGGTCTAATACCAAGCTTAAATTGGATTCTATTTTCTATACAATTAGTATAATACCCTTTTAAATATTTGTAAGACCAAGAAAAAATATCAATAAATTTCTTTAAAAGTTTAATAAATTTTACCTTTTAATCAGGTGTACACTAAATTACCAGATAAACAATCCTCAACTCTTCTTCATTTCCAATATTTATTGGTATGGTCTCTCCAATAATTCTCCTAGAAGTTTCTGCTATACATGATATCTTAGGCTAGTCATGTTGAGTAAACATGGAATCTAAAATCACTAAAATAAATGATAACTTATTAGTCTTTAGTTGTAAATAGTCTCCATAGTTAAAACATAATCATCACAATAAAAATAATTTCCTTTAATAAAGGAATTAATATGTTCATCATAGTAAAAAATAAGTCAATTTTCACTTAAATCAAGAATTTTAGGTCTGAAAATCTCTAAAAATGAAAACTCAACAGTAGGTTCTATATCAGTCATAGCAGCATTAGAAGTAAAAACAACAATTTTATCTCTCATATATTAAATTCTCTAAGAATATAGGTGATAATAAAAGCTTTAAAATTTTCAAGGACCAAACTTTCTAAGTATATTGATGAAGATGAGTTTGGTTTATTTTATAAACTTTACATACTTATCTAAGTAATTTAGAATCCTAAAATACTTTTAATTATTAAGCATTAAAATATATAGTCTTTTCTAAACCAAGACATAAGGCTTCAAACTATGTTTTATTATTTGTAGTATGAAAAGACAATCTATAGACATAGCAAAAAATCTTATCTATAGGAGAAATGAGACAAATTTCTGCATCACTTCTAATGTATGAACAAGCATTATCAAAATATAAAGTCCATAAATCACTTATAAATAATATTTTTTATTGTTTTTATTTAGGTTCATCAAGGGTTATTAACTCATATGTACTAATTTATATTTCAACATATGACACAATCAGTGGTATAGAGTCAATATGATTACTAGACCAATCCTCTCTTCTAATAAAAATGATTTCATTTCTAATTAAAACCCAAGTAGTGTCTTTTCTAACAAATTCCCCAATTGGTTTAGAAATGTCTCTACCTAAAATCATTGCATAATTTCTATGAATATCTAGGATTTTAATGGTAATCATACATTTGGTCTTTTCATCTTGTGCAACTTTAATCACAATATCTTGAAATTTACCACAATTTTTTGTTTAACATGAATGAAAACATATGATTTTTCTATTATCTATTTCATAATAGGTACCTAATTAATCATCAATAAATTTGAGAATAATATTTTTTGATGCACCTATATCTAAAATTTAGCTATATATAACTTTATCAACAATTTTGATAGATATATAGAAAAGTGGTATGTAATCTATATGAGGATCATATATCTGTGAAAAAATTACTAACTAATTTTGTTCATTATTTTATTTTTCATCCTAAAATCTTAAAAAATCTTTAGAATTTGGTTTTTTAATGGACTTATGGATTTTGTAAAGCTATATTGGCAAATTAGTAGCCTATAATAGTGAAAATCCTACTTTTATGGAAGATAAATAATCAATGATATTATAAGCCCCTACATATAAATTACATATATTCATACAATTTTTAGGCTTATAATGAGTATATTATTAGTTATTAAAACTTGTTGATAAAGGATCATTATATTTAGAATTCATGGTAACATTATCTCATGTTTTATTATGTATATTCTTAAATTTATCTTGATTTTGAGAAGAGTTATGATTACTTTTAGTTGTATTAGAATTAAAATAATAATTTTGTATAGTATTAGTAACATAAGTATTTATGGTTTTAATTTCATCTAAAGATTCACTAATATCACACATGTTTATATTGTCATCTATATCAATTGAGATATTTTCATTTCCTTGAATATATCTTTTACATTTTTGAACAACTATACATGTATTCAGATCATGGTCTAATTCAAAAATGTTACAATAAATAACTTTTTATTCCATTTTATTTTTCTAAGTAAATGATTAATTAATTAATGAAGATGGATTGTCATTTAATTGTCTCTTGATGGTAACTAGTTCATTACTAAGATTATGAATGGATTTTAAAATTTCTACATTATCTAAATTTTCACCTGTTATAATTTTATAATTTAAACCAACTCATTTTAATTTATTTTTATAATCTATATATAAATTTAATATTTAATCATAATCCATAATATCTTTATCTTCTATATCCATTTTATAATTTAAAGGTAAATCATTAAAAAATATTAATCTTGATAATTTTTTTAATGGTCTAACATCAGGTATATTTTACTAGTGTAACCTAATAAATATACTTATGAACCTATAAATAGTTTCTCCTAGATTAATTGATATATTATTTAGTTCATTGACTAGATCTAAATCCTTTTTTGGTTTACCAAAACACAACTCTAACCAA
The DNA here is from genome assembly GCA_037957365.1 of Torreya grandis. Classification (NCBI taxonomy): domain Eukaryota; kingdom Viridiplantae; phylum Streptophyta; class Pinopsida; order Cupressales; family Taxaceae; genus Torreya; species Torreya grandis. The sequence goes on along the minus strand of JARHVA010001239.1, from coordinate 3,585,175 downwards.
TCTTAAATATATTTCCATGTGTTGATAACACTTGTTGGAAGACTAATAAATGCTTGATATGCTTTACCTTCTAATGTTTATGAGAAAAATCTAAGAAAAACTTTTTCATTAACAATACCATGGGTAGTGAAAACTAATTTGAAAGCATCTAAGTGATCTTTCGATGACTTATTAGGGCTTTTAGAAAACATAGGGACACTGAGTCCTGTTAATAAAGGTAACATAACTGGATGAGCACCAATATTGATTGGATTTCCATGAATTCAAGGATTAGCTAGGGGTTGAATAATGTATTCATATAAATCATATTCTTCATCATTTGATTTAACTTGATCTCTAGTATTTTAAATTCCTAGAATCAAATCATGAACCTTCCACTGATGTGTTTTTTAAACTCCATCTAAATTTTCAAATATTTTAATCACTTGATCATGTTGATCAATAGGATCAATAAAAATTTCATGATGAATGGAATCTAAAATAAAATGAATTCTAGGTTTAGGATTAGCATGAAAAATCTCTTTAGTTTCAAGACTAATTTTATGATTATTTTTTTTAATATGAATTTGTATTTCAAGTGTAATACCTACGTGAACATCACTAATTTTTATTCTTATAATTATTTATTAAGTACTTTAATAATATGAAATAAATCATAAGTTTTATTATACCAAGTCAATTGAGTCATACTAGAAGTGATGTTACCCTGATATTCAATAATATCAACTAAAGGTTAAATGATAGGGTGTGGACCTCTAATGGTCATATAAAATGTAAAATAAAATAGATAAGAAACACAAGATTTATAATAGGTTCCCAATAGAGTTTATAATTTTTTTGATCATCAAAATTGTTATGTCAACAAATCATCCATTTCACCAATCATGAAGGTTAAGATGGAATCATACCATTCTAATAGTAAACTTCTAATAGGCCACTAATGTTATAAAAGATGAGTAAGGGGTTTTAAATGTTCTACAAAATAAAAAGTATACCAAATATTAATTTATACTTCATTATGATTTTAAAAATTGAATATTTTCTTTGATTGTGATGAAAGAAAAAAATGTGAAAATATAATCAATCCTATCTGACAGAGAAGACCTATGATCAAGATAATCTCTTGAACAAAAGATTTATTTCCTTTATAAATATTTTTGATTACTCAAATACCTTAGAATCTCCATAATTCACTCAGAAAAGATCAAAAGAAAATAAACACAAAGACTTACTAGATAAGAATAAAATATTTAAATTAATACCAAAGAAATAAATTGAAATAATAACTAACATAATCACATAAGAAAATAAATATGAAACAACAAGAAACTAAACTTAGTGCTAAACTAACTTAAATCTAAACCTAAACTTAAATCTAATATAGAAATAAACTAAAATAAAAGATTCAACAATCTAATAAAAATTAATTTAACCTCATGAAAAATATAAGTCTAATAAAATAAGCCTAAGTTATAAAATTAAAAAAATAAATTTAGAGATATAACTAAGAGATTTAAAAATATAATATCTAACTATCAAATCTAACTATTAAGAAAAGACCAAGAATATAAAAAAACCCAAAAATTAAGATTAATTAATTACTAAAATCTAATAAGAGAAACTAATTAATATAAATTAAAATAATTACTAAATTAAACAAAAATCAAATAAAATAAACAAAATAAAATAAAATAAAGATAAAATAAAAGATTGCAAGTCTTCAAAAAATAGTCATCTTAGTAAAGATGAAGTAAATTTTATTGAGAAATAATATTTCTAGTACATAAATATTTGAAATAAAAACTAATACAATCTGAATAGATCAATAACATGTCACATATACCAAAGTATTCATCAGTATTCGATCCAAATAATTTATATTATGCTCATATGACTGGAAATATGTGCAAATTAAGCATATTACTTAACTGTCAAAGAATGTGTCCATGATTTATCTATGTAATGTTCTTGATCCTCATATGTCACTTTGATCTTCTTTTATAATCCATTTCTCAAGAGATGTTTGAGGGATAAGTTATAACTAACTTTAGTTAGTTATTAGTTGAGTCCTGATTGACTTTAGTTGAGTCAATTAAATGTTAGTTATAACTTGACTTAATGTAAAACTTTAAACTAAGTCTTAAGATAAAAATAAATATTATTAGAACAAAGGGGATAAACTCTAATCAGATGGGGGCCCTTAGACATCACAAAAATTTAAATAAACATTTATGAAAAACATATAAAATAACATAAATAATTTAAATGAAAATTACTACATCTAACATTAAACCATATGCATTATCCACAAGTTCATATCAAAAATATAAACTGTCTAAAATGTGTCAAGTCACTGTCAACCACTATAAAATCACTATCAAACCACTATCAAATATTAAAATAAAGTCTTAAATAATATTAAGAGAATATATAGTATCTAAAAATGTCAAAGTAGTAAAATAAAACATCAATCAATATCCTATTCCTCATTAAAACCATAAATAATTTATATTATTAGATATCCCTTGTCAGTCAAACACTTTGTATAAATCATGGCTATAGTAATAAATTTAATCAAATTAATAGCCTATTCAATATCTTCATCATCCACTTTTAACTTAAAATTATTTACTATCCTAATGATAGTTGGTGAAGATGAGGGACTTATCTCTCATCTTGTATAGTTAAGAGGCACTAACTTTTATTCTTCTAATAGATGATGAGGGTAATCTTCAAGATTAAATTTTGAAAAAGTTTCAATTGGATTCATAGGTTCAGAAGATAAAATTTTACAATTGAGGGGCACAAAATCATGAGAATGCAATTTGTCTATGTTTTGCAAGTCATTTTCAGGCAATGGTTGATGATGTTGTGGAGAGTGATGAGAAACTAGATTATGCTTAGACTACACATCTATTTTCATCCACTAAGTTTAACCACTTGGATTTATTCATCCATGAGGATGATTTCTCTAATGATTTATTATCATTCTTCAATTTCCTTTAGTATTTATGAGATTAAATTTTAAAGCATCAAGTACATCCTAACAAGCAAGATTTGAGGCAACAAAATGAATGGACATTTGAGTTACTCTATTAAAGGGTCTAGGGAAATTCCTACCAGGCCTTCGACCTCCAAAATAATAGCCTCTAGAAGAAAAACTGTGAGAATATGAATTTTATTTATTCTAACTTTGATATTTCTTACATACATTACGATGGGAATTATTAGAAATAGGATGTGTCTACCTTGACATTCTCTAAAAGATGAAAAAAATCAAAAACCTAATTACTTTCTTGTAATGAAATTTATCCGAACCATATATTAAATTCATTTAAATCTATATCATAAATTTCAATAAAATAATTGAAATTTGAAACATCATCTCTTCAACAAAGTTTGAATAAACAACATTAGTATGATAAACGACCAAGGATTTTTGATGAATTCAAAATAAATAAAATTTTCTTGAAAACCATCTTAATAAACAATAGATGCTCATTATCACACTGATTTCCTTTTATAAATTGATATTAAAGTAACATTATCAATTGTTATGGTACAAACATTCAAATTTCTACTTTGCATTTGACTATGAATAAAAATGTATTAAATTCCAACATTGTCTAATGGAATAAATATAACCTCCTCATATCCATGTAATAAATATAACTAGGTCAAATCTTAAAACTTCCTCATCCTATAAATTTTCATAATATATGAATAAAATTGGAACAAAACATATTCTTTATATCATGAATAAACCTTTATATGAAAATAGTGAGATTTCCTTTATTAATCTTGCATGTAAAAATAAAACAATCACCTAATATTTTTTAATATATTTTCCATTTGATAATAGTTTACCAAATTAAACTTGTACACAAAAAAGTAAACTTTATAACTAAAAAATCTCATGCAAACCCATTTTCCATATTTATTTTTTGCACATATTCTCAAATAAATAGAGCTATCATAACTCAAAACCAAGAATCCAAACACTTCTATGAAACAATTTAACATACAACACTCAAATGTCATATTTATCTATTGTAAATATTTCCAAACATACTAGATAGGAATTTCATAACATAAACACCATTTTCAACTTTAAAAAAATGAAAATAAACTTATATCTTGAAAACCCAACTCATTCACACAACATGCTTTTATCATATTAATTTTCCATTTAAAATTTTCCAAAAAACCCAAATAGAATATGCCATATCTGTGAAGCAATAAAAAACACATGACACATATTTGTTACTTGGAACCTATTTTATATCAAATTTTAAAAACTAAAAAGATAGAAACCAAACCCCAACACTAATCAAAACAACATCGATAAGTGGTTTTCTCATAACCATATCCAACTACCACTATTATTTCATATTCATAAGAAATAGATAACACACCTTTATCCAAACCAAACATAAATATATAAAAGTTAAGGCATGACTCATTTTAATATCATAAAAAATTATTATTCACCAACTAAAACCAAAATTTCACCAAGCACCAGATAACTAAAAACTAAACACATTAAGGCTCAACTAACTCAGAATCAAACAAATGATGCATGTGCTTTAAATATTTTCAAAAAATAACAAAACGCAATCATTTTTTCATCCTTTTTAAAACTAAAATTACATGCTTAAAATAACATCAAAAAACTCTTTTTCATGACTTTGTAAAAGTTCATCAAATAATTTGAACCATTTAAAACTATATACTAAAACTGACATGTCTCAAAATCTTACCTAGTTATGCAAGTTTCCCTAGCTTCTCTTCACTTCCATAATTATAATTATACCCAAATATTATCAAGAATGATGATAAATCAAATGATAAATGCATTTTTTATTATTTAAAGCTACAATAACTATCTTATTTCTATGTTTCAATAACATTAGATTTTGACTTTGTTAGTACCTACTACCAATATTATCTAATTCCTTTGGCAACTCTAAAAAATTTAAATATAACTAATATTGATACTAAATATTATTCTAAAATACTTCAACCAATTCATGTACCTTAGGTTTTAATACCATAAATTCCATGAGATCAAAATAAATCCCAACTTGTCCACCGTATCTCTAGATAGTTAAATCCACATAACTTGCCACTCTAAGTTTTTATTAATATTACCACTTGGATCAAATAAAATTTGGCATTTAGTTCTTAGGTTATAATCCATGGCTATTTGACCCTTTAATATGAAATTATCTTGACACAAAATTTTCATAGGTCCTAGTATTAATACTTTATCATCAACCTTTAGGTCTTAGGATATAAAACCATTAGCTAGGAAATAATTTAAATTAAAAACATTACAATGGTTATATGCTTGATAAAAAAAAATTATCAATGCAATGCAAAAAAAAATCATTCATATCTAACCTTTATAATCATAATTATCATTTTTATCAATGATTATGTGTATCAAACCATGAATGTTTAAACATTTGACCACTGACATTGTATTCACAAGATACACTTGATCGAACAATTGTTTCCCTACCAGTTCTTGTACATGCTTAATAATTTCATTAAATCCATTGAATTATTTTGAAACCAATTATAATGTAGTTTAAATATTTCAATAAATGTAAAATTCATAATAAACATTCATTATAATAACGTATATTCAAATGATGCAATGAATTAAGACCCCCAATTAGCAGTTTCAGATGTTACGACAAAAGTTGTAAATATGAAAAAATTATTTTAAAACATTTGGTTTAGAAAATAAAAATAAGGGGTGTAAAAAATAGGATAAATATTATATATCAAGGCACCATTAAATATAGTCACATTTTTTCACATGAAATGTTCAGTTAAACTGTGAGATCATCAAAGATTAAATATTGGTTGTTCTCTAACCAATGAGAGAATACGCTAAATTAATGGTTCTGAGTTCAAGATGATTATCACCATGATTTGAAGACAAATGAATAATTATAATTTAATTTTATCCATCCTTATATACTTGAATGGAAGAGCTACATTTCCTAACTCTATGCTATCACACTTAATTCTAGCAACCATGCTCTATTTTGTATTAAATGGCCCAAGGGCTTCCCAGTGCTTATATAAGCTAGAGTATTTCATTGTAAAATCATATTCTAAGTGTGTAAGGTGAATATCTACAAAAATTGATACTTGATATTTCCTCTATAATATAATTCAAGTTGGATTATGTCTACTTCATTTCATATGTTAATGAATTTGATATGTTTTATTGATGAATGTTAATTATTGTTTATTACTTCATTGTATTTGTCCTTTTCATTCATGTATTTATGTGAATTATATAACTTTCATAGGCCTTCTAAAGTGTATCATATGGTTTAATGTATTCAATTATTGGATTATCATTAGTACCTTTTTTTAGACATCTTGATTGATCACATTATTTGTTATGTAGTTGTTGCCTTCATATTAAATTATTTGTATGGAAAAAACTATCCTAAAGTAGTTTATTTATCCTATAATCAATCATTAAAATAGTCAAAACATTTACAAGTATAGGATATACATTTGGTGCATCACCTATAATTTCCTTTCCCTATTTTTAGTCCTTTTCTACTATTTTTCTCCTGGTAAGGGCTAGTTTAGTAGTAATTTAAAGGTGAAGCATTAAGGGAGCTAGCCCTATCTAGAGATTAAACTCACTAATTAGTAAATCCAAATCCTAGAGGTTATTTCATGCTATGAATTGAATGGGGAGGGTGTGAAAAAAAATTTAAGGGTGCAATTTAGAGTTATAACAATACCTTGAAGGGCCTTATAATACCTTCAAGGGTACATTCAAGGTATCACCTAGGAGATACATTTCAAACATGAACTAGAGTGAAATTCTACTTCAAGATAGATCCTAAGAGATACCTTAAAGTTTCCCATGAAGGTATTATAAGGCCCTTGAAGGCATATCCTAAGAGATACCTCAAAGTGCATTTCCACACATTCAAAGGAATGTTGAAGGTATATCTTAGGAGATAGCTTTAAAACATTCATAAGGGTAATATTAAAGGTATTACAAGGCCCTTAAAAGTATGATTTAATAAAATAATGGGTGATACCTTAAAGGAAATTGTAATACCTTCAAGGGTACCTTTATGCATGTTCAAAATGTATCTCCTTGAAGGCAATACTGGGTGATACCTTAAAGGTCCTTCTAGTACCTTCAAGGGTACCCTTATACATGTTCAAAAAGTATCTTCTAGAAGACACTATTAGGTGATACCTTAAATGGCCTTATAATAAATTCAAAGGTAACCTCAAGATATCTCTTAGGAGATACCTTTCAAACATGAACAATAGTGGATTTTTTCTTAAAGCTAGCTCCTAGGAGATAAATTTAATATACACATGAAGGTATTGTAAGGACCTTAAAGGAATATACTAAGAGGTACCTTAAAGGGTGTTTTCATACATTCAAGGGTACATTAAATGTGTCTCCTATGAGATACATTTCAAACATACATAAGGGTATCCTTGAAGGTATTACAAGGCCCTTCAAAGTATGTTTGAAGGAACTACTAGGTGATACCTTGAAGGGCCTTGTAATACCTTAAATGGAACTAATGGGTGATACCTTAAAGTGCCTTTTAATACTTTCAAGGGTATCCTTATGCATTTCCAAAACATATGGCCTTGAAGGCATTATTGGTTAATACCATGAAGGGCCTTTTAATACCTTCAAAAGCACCCTCAAGGTATCTCCTAGGAGATACATTTCAAACATGAACAAGAGTGGATTTTTCCTTCAAGGTATCTCCTACGAGATACCTTTAAGTTACCCATAAAAGTATTACAAGGCCCTTAAAGGCAGGTATTAAGAGATACTTTTAAGAACATCATCATCCATTTAAGGGGAAATTAAATGTATCTCCTATAAGATACATTTAAAACATGGTACCCTTTAAGGTATTATAAGTCATTTCAAAATATATATTTGTATTATTAGAGTTTCCTAGGTTAACTAGAACATGATAATCATAAGGATAACCACTATGTTTTTAAGGGTTAGCTTGTGGAAAAATGAAAATAATTATTTGGTATTTAAATTTTATCTTAGGATTGTAGAGGTTTATCTAATCATGATTAATCTTATGACTATATACTTTGAGAAATAATTCATGGTAAACTCAAATGTGATGACATCATTTCCAAACTTGTATAGAAAATACCTTTTGACTATTCATTAATATACTAAGATTTCTAGTATGTGGAAGTAATTCATAGATGTTTATAGGTGAAGAGTATAAATTCTTGAGCTTATTATGAAATATTACCTGACATCAAAAGTGTAGATAATACCAATGAGAAGACAAACCTAGATTCATACAAGATAATTTAGTGACACATAAAATTACCCAAAAGATCTATCTCATATAAGAAGTGCAAAACTATTATATTAACCATCAAATAGTAATTCAAATTACAATCTTCAGGTTATGAAAACTCATTACACTTTCAATCTATAAATCCAAGGATTTACTCAAAAAGGACTGAATACAATATTAATTAATACATTTCTAACATTATCTAACATTATCTAACCCATTCTACTATAATCCATATGAATATATAATCCTAAAATCTATATTTTTGTAACTATGAAGTTTATACTTGTAATCTAGGTATTTCATCCTATATTTTCTTGATAAATATTCCATGTACTTGATTTCTATTAAAAATATAATAACTTCATAACAATCTTGTAGGATAACCACTAACCAAAAATAAATCATAATCTTTATCCATATGACATGTTCATAGATTCAAGTAGTTAGAATACAAATTCCCCTACTAACACTTTCCCTAAATTAAACATTTATTTCATACTGAGATAAGATTGTAAAGAAGTAGGAGTCTGTAAAAATAAAAGTAGGTAGAATGCATAGAAACTATAGATCACTCAGGGTGTCATTTACCAGTTTTTACCCCTTGCACACTACTTAAATGCCCTCATGGTTTTTTAAATAGGTATCAATATAATTGACCACCATTTAGGGTTTTCAATAAATAATTCATGTATATTTATGTAGTCCTACAAACAAAAATATTGATAATAAAAAATGCAAAATTCTTTGTTCCCTACTATAATAAAAACTTAGCTAGATTGAGGCGGTATCAGTGGAAGAACTAGTATAATCGATAATTAAGAAGTGGATGGAGAACTATAATAATAACTCAAAGCATCAATATTTTCTTGGTATAACCATTATTTTACTTGGCTATCAGGAATGATGGTAGGGACATCAATGAGTGGCATGATGGTACTATCAAATTTAGCCACATCTATCTTGTAATTATGCTAGTCAATTAAATATTATTCAACATTGAACAATAGAGACCTCAAATGAATTTTAGAATACATCAGTTATGAAACATTGATGTCTATAGTAAAAGAGAGAGAATCTTTGGTACTATTCATTTCACCAAAAAATTTCACGTGTAAATGAGTGAGCTTCTCAACATGCCACTATGCTTGGACCCTAGTAAAGTTTTTTCACATCATCTAAGTCTACCAAGCCTATAATTGGTGCAAGAATGAGTCATAATATTGAATAAATTCTTGAAATGTAGATGCAAACCTATTATAAGTGATAGTGGGATCATGCATGGTAGATTTAGAGGAACTCATACTGATGAATTCAAGGAGTGAAACATTCCATACTATATCCACTTGAGATTTTTAATTAATCAACACATGGGACATAGACATGGCTTATCCAATTGTAGTAGTAAGTTTATATTGATATATTTTCAAGAGTTCACATAGCTCATTTGACTCTTTATTGATATATTGACCCTGTAATTTAAGATAGTTGTTCTATTGGATGATCACTCAATCCTACGTAATTTGGGATACCATCTTTGGAAGTTTCATATGATACAACATAAAACTAAGGCCCACAAATTGAGAATAAAGGGTGGGGAAGGAGTCTTTAATAAAAGTAACATTTTTAATTAGCACACTTCATAGGTCAAAGTTATCCTCTTGTAATTGGGACACCCTAATCTACAAGGAAACAATAGTCTACACAACAAAGTCCTAAAAAGTAGAAACACCTTCCAACTAATTATCCAAAGAAACTTTCAAAACATTGATGGATGCTTCTATGGTGGGTGTATTCATAATAGAGGCAATGGTGTGGGTTGTGATAGGAAGTAAATATAATATATTAAGGGGAAATGAAAATATGGGGTGATGGAGGGGAGAGAAAGGAACACCCATGAGGGTTAAGTGTTGGAACCCAGATGGCACATTGGAATTAGGTTTTGGTAAGGCTTAAATTAGGGGTGGGATGGATGAAAAATCAAACAAGGTGGAATGTGGAGTGATAAATGGTGGTTATGGAGGAGTATTATGTGTGGCCATAACCTATGGTGGAAGAGTGGGGGATCCTTAGGAAATATGGGCATAGTGGTAGCCATTGCATTTGTCAGTGAGGCACTATAAGGAAAAGCATAAAACTTATGGGTGCTTCATCCTAATGTTTTTCAATATCTAGAGTGGATTAATCTAGACTCATTACTAGGTGATACCTTAAAGGGTCTTATAATACCTTCAAGGTATCTCTTATGAGATACCTTTCAAACATGAAAAAGAGTTTGTGTTTCTTTCAAGGTATCTCTTAAGAGATACCTTCATATTACCCCTAAAGGTAATAAAAGGCTCTTGAAGGCATCTCCTAATAGATACCTATAAGGGTGTTATCATACATTCAAGGGGACATTGAAGATATCGCCTATGAGATACCTTTCAAACATGCATAAGGTTACCATTGAAGGTATTACAAATCCATTCAAAGTATGTTTGAAGGCACTATTATGTGATACCTTGAATGGACTTGTGATACCTTCAAGGGTACCCATATGAATATTTGAAAGGTATCTCTTAAGAGATATATTTAAGGTACCCTTTAGGTAGTACAATGCCATTCAAGGTATCTTTTATGAGATACCTTGGAGGCTCTTGTAGTACCTTCAAGGGTTTCCCTAGTAGATATCTTGAACATGCACACAATTTTAATTTTATTTCAATGTATCTCTTATGAGATACCTTGTAATGCACTGTAGTACCTTCAAGGGTTTTCCTAGTAAATACCTTGAGCATGCACATGATTGGAATTTTATTTCAAGGTATCTCTTACGAGATACCTTGAAGGGCCTTATAATACCTTCAAGGTTACCCTTATGCATGTTTGAAAAGTATCTCCTAGGAGATACCTTTAATTTAATCTTAAATTTACTACAATACCCTTCAAGGTATCTTATAAAAGATACCTTGAAGGGTCTTGTATTACCTTCAAGAGTTCTCCTAGTAGATACATTGAACATGCACATGATTGGAATTGTATTTAAAGGTATTTCCTAAGATATACCTTGAAGGGCCTTATAATACATTCAATGTATATTTAAATAGTCATTTCAAGGGTTTTCAGATAGCCATGACATGTGGGGGATAGTCAATTTATGGCTATACATATTGAATACATAGAGATATTCATAAAGAATAAATAAAACACATTTAATGGAATAGAAGTCTATTTAGAGGAAATATAATTTATATTAATTTAAGGTGAATTGATTATTTTAGTTGTGTTATAACATCAATTATGTAGTTTTTTTAGGCTTATATCTCATCTCTATAGACCAATTTCATACACTAAGTCTCTAAAAATTATGAATGCAAAATTTTAGTGACATTTGCCACATAAACATCTCATTGGTTACCAAATTTGATGTGTATAAATTATGGTTCTTGTGAAGTTTAAATGTATATCAAATTTGATCCCCTATTCAAGGAAGAAACATGGCACACCACCATTTTCCCCTTGTGTACACCATGAATTAGATTCAACCCATCCACCTATCTTTATTTCATGCCTTGTCTACCCCTTCATGTCCTTATCAATACACATCTTTGTACACTAATTGGCGTGAAAGATACTATATGTAATAATCCTATGTTTTGAGTGCACTTATATGCCAATACTTTCTTAGATGTTACATTGGTTATAATTTATAATTATATAACATCCTTGAAAAAATTGATATTAGAACAATTTTATGAAATAGTTATACTTCAACCTTTGGGATAAAAAAGATACAAATAAAAACCAAGACATTTTGACCAATGCAAGTGTTGAGAAGATCTATAATATCATTTTATGTAATTTTTGTTAAAAAATTTCATAAATCATAAATAACACCTATAACATTTGTGTTTTAACTATAAAATTTCTAATATGTGAAATCATTATAAAAAACACTGAATCAGGGCCAAATTATGCTTAGTAACTAAGTAAAAATTTTAATTATATTTAAGAGATTTTATAAAATTAAAACCTAAATTTTGCAATACAAGTTGAACGTGCAATAAGTAAATGATAAAAAATATAGTTGAATTCAATAAAATGTGGAGCTAGGGTCACCTAATTGACTAGACTATATTATATTTGAAAATAAGGGAGCTACATACTTTTAATATAATATTTAATTATATTATAAAACACTTCCAAGAAAAATTTTACATAGTATCAATGTTTATGTAACACGTCTTCAGACCATAACATTTTGGGCCTCAAATTTCATAGTCGGGCTTCACAATCCAAAAAATTATATTTTCAATGATTTTTAGAATGAAAATTTTGAGAATTTGATTATAGAATAGGGAATCTTTGACTCCACTTTGATGTCATGATTTTTATTACAATTTCCTCAAAATTTAGACTCTTTAGTATGTGAGAAATTAGATTTATTGAAAGAATAATTAACTAATATAAAATTTAATCACTCATAAAAATAAACTCACCATTAATCCCGTTTAGTGGAGATTCATTTCAGCCAAAAGTACCCTACCAATATGGTAGGGTTATATGAATGTGTAGTTTGATTTCAATCCATAAATACATCATAGTTAACTCAAAGATGATCATCATTTTATTTTATGATTTAGCCTTTATAATTTGATAATAAAACTAATGTCAAAAGACATTCTAGCTAAATATAAATAGTGTGTAGACTATTTATATGTAAAAACATATAACATTCTCAGTCTTCATGATCACCTATCTAGTCATGAATGAATCCTATATTAAATTCTAAAGCATACCAATTACCAAATATCTATCGAAATTGACACCTTAGTACAAAAATAACTACTATAATATCACCATTTTAATCTCACATTAATTTAACATGATCTAAATCAATCATTATGAATGTTGGATGTTACAAAGAGTACTTAAACAATAATTTATTCTCTAAATAGATAATGATTTGACTATTGAGGATTTATTACACCAATGATGCTACTCAAATAGGATTTTGACATCTGATGGGAACATAAACTATATTATTTATCCTATAGTATTAATTTCTATGAACATGTAAATGATGTTAACTTAATCTCACCATAACTAATTTAATCTCTCGCATTAAACATATATAAATTATGAATCAATGATATAATTACTCTATTTAAATTATGGATTAGAACTATTCCATGTAATAAATAATTTGTATAATTACTCTATTTAAAATATTCCAAACCATCATAAATTCTACATTCTAATTGTATCAACCAACTTGATACCTTTGTTTATCTATCTAAGAATTGCATTGGATATCGTAATATTGTTATATGTTTTTGTATATTGTGTTGGCTATCTTGATATTTTTATATGTGATTACAATTATATTGGATATCTTGATAAAAATTTAGGAATTTTTCATCCAACTTGATACCATTTTTTGCTTATTTTCAACTTATTCAAGGAAAATTATACTAACTTAGTTATGGTTCTATGATAGTTTGAGTCCTTTTGAGGTTTCCAACTAGTCCTTTTGGTTGACGCAGGTGATTATATGTATTTATTAGATTTAAAACTATTAAATTAACATAGTTCCATACAAAAATCATAATACAACCTCTTTTCAACCTCATTCCATACAATATACCATACAAAATAACCTGGCCTATGGTCAGTTTATTTTTAGCCAAATATGCATAGCAATTCAAGCTACTATAAAGTTTGTGCATCCACATATTAGTAACCTTGGTATATAATTCCAAGTGTAAAGAGTATTTAGGCATCAATGGGTCTTTGTGAGGTTATAAATTGGTCCTTTTGGTTGGTTTGGATGATTATCTATAATTTTTTGGATATGAAACTATTAAATATATTAGTTATTAATATTATTTGAATACAATTATTAAAATATGTTAGATTTATCCTAACATTTACCATTTGGGTCCCTATTGGTTTTACATGCACAAGGAAATAAATAATAATCAATATTAGTAATCACTAAACAACCCTAATCTCTACAATTTCATTATCTTAGCCATTTAATAACAAAAATCTAAGTAGACTATCTAAATCTCAACTATTTCAAAACATAAAGCACTAAAGAATAAATAAAAGGGAAAATTTAATACAAAAAAATCACATATTTCAGATAGAGTCAAAAAATATATTAAATACTATTAATATTAAATACTTAAAATTAAAGATCTATATAACTAACTTTAATAAACACGGTCAACGCTTCAGCCACTCTACAACCTTCTCTGTTCTGATCTATCAATGTTTTATAATGTATGTTCAGAAATAACTAGGAATATGTTTCTACTTAGACATGTTCATCAATTTTTGTTCCTATTGAAAATGTGTTCAAATTATACAGACCTCATTTTGAAAATTAAATTTTAATTTAAAATTCTTTGGGGACTCTTGCCTAGTTCAACTGAACACAAATATACCTTGGGAGTAGTCAAGTCAAAGCAAATGCAAGAGATATAATTAACATAAAATTATATTTATATATTATATTAAAATATATAATATATAATATTGATTTATAAATTATATTAACATATATATTAGATAATTAATGTTTAATATATAAAAATATTATGATATATATTATAAAATATTTATATAATAACTGATATTATACATACATACATAGGTATGTATGTATGTATTGGTAAGAGGGATAATGTAAAGTGAAAGAGTGTAAACAAATAGTTAAATATAGTTACTCCAAAGCCATGATGATGTTAAAATGAGTTCATATAACTTAATTATGGGAAAAAACCTATCAAGATTTGAATAACCATGAAATGTTTTAGTCTACGATGGATTTCATTATTCATGTAAAGAGATAGCCTTTTAGCACAATCTCTACATCAAAACTATAACTCCTTTGGTTTTAATTAGGGGGAAATTACATTAACTGGATAAGGAGTCAAACTATGGATGATCAAGTTTTTTCCTGGTGGTTGTAATGGATAAATTTATTTTGTTTCAATGGCACTAAAAAAAATAGAAGCAACCAAGAACAATTTTGGGTTTAGAAATTACATAAAAATTTAAAGTGGCATATATGTTCCAAAGACACCATCTATTCCATGTATGCCTACTATGCTTAGTTATGATGCATTATCAATTATACCACCACCGATTATTTCCTGTAAAGAGACTATTAATGTTACATCTTTAAAAATGTGGATGAAACTCCACTTATTATACAAGAGCCTATTATTTTTAAATCATTACAATCAATTTCAAAGTTTTAGGATGATAATTTTACTTATATTTCTATATTTAAACTTAAATAATTTTAATTATATGGTCTTGTAGTGGATTATTGAACATTTTATAATTAATAAGGTCCCTTGGATGTGATCCAAAACCCATGGTAGGAGACCCACCAAGTGTAATTTGTTGGGAATCATATAAGTCTTGAAACTTATATCTTAAATAAAAACATATGTTAGTGGAATGCTTATGGCCCTCTTACAAATCATAATATAAATTCTCATCATATCCCTATGGAAGATGTTTAATCATATCAAACTCTATAGGAGTAGGTAATATATATTAAATAATGTAATATAATATTATAATATTGTGTATTATATAATATAAATTTAAATATATTATACTAAAATATATAATATATAATATTTATTTATAAACTATATTAATATATATATATATATATATAATGTTTAATATATAAAAATATTATGATATATTATACAATATTTATATAATAGTTAATATATTATATATACACATGTATGAATACATACATATATGTGTGTGTATGTATAATTTATATTTATGTATGTATGTAATGGTAATATGGGTTATGTAAATTGAAACAGTGTAAATCAACAGTTAAACCTAGTTAGTCCAAACCCATGATGATGTCAAAATAAGCTAGTTTAAAGTAATTATGGGTACAGGCCTATCAGGAACTAAATCACCATGAAATGATTTAGTCTATGATGGATTGAGTTATTCATGTAAAAATATAACCTTTTAGCATAATTTCTATGTCAAAATTTCAAATCCCTTGATTTTGATCAGGGGCATCTTTTTTCATTGGATAAGGATCTCAATTGTGGCTAATCAACTTTTATCTTGGTGATTGTAATGAAGAAATTGCTTTTGTTATAATGGCACTAAAAATACTATAAGAATCCAAAATTAATTATGGGTTTATAAATTGGATAAAAATTTGAAGTGGAAATATATGTTGTAAAAACACCATTTATTCCATGTATGCCTATTATGTCTACTAATGATGCATTCTCAAGTATACCACCACGACATGTTTCTCTTAAAGATACTATTACTATTCCATCTTCAAAAAATGTGAATGAAACTCCTCTTATTATGAAAGATACTATTATTTATAAATAATTACCATCAATTGCAAAGTTATATGATGATAATTTTACTTCTATTTCTATATTTAAAGTTATGTAATTTTATTTGAATGGTCTTGTAGTGGGATTTTGACATTTTCTAATTCTAATGATCCCAAAATATGATCCAAAATCCATGGTAGGAGAACTATAACATGTAATTTTTTTAAAATCATATAAGTCCTAAATCTTTTATCTCAAGGAAAAACATATTTTAGTGAAATGACTATGGCCTTGTTACAAATCAAAATATGCATTCTCATCATATCCCCATATAATAGGTTTATTCATAACAACCTCTATAGGTGTAGGGATAATATCATATATTATATAATATAAATATAGATATATTATACTAAAATATATAATACAATATTGATTTACAAAATATATTAACATGTATATTATATAGTTAATGTTTAGTATATAAAAACATTATGATATATTATAAAATATTTATATAATAACTAATATTATATATATATATATAAACACACAGACACACACACACACACACAAACATACATACATACATACATGTATGTGTGTGTGTATTAGTAAGAGGGGTTATGTAAAGAGAAAGAGTGTAAATCAAAAGTTAAGCCTAGTTACTTGAAACACATGACAATGCCAAAATAGGTTTATCTAAATTAATTATGGGTACAAAACAATCAAGATCTGAATCACCATGAAATTCTTTAGTCTACAATGGATTGAATTATTTGTGTAAATATACAGCCTCTTAGCATAATATCTATGTCAAAAATATAACTCCATTGGTTTTAATTATGGGGCATCTATATTAACTAGATAAGGAGCTCGATTATGGTTGACCAAGTTTTTTCTTGGTGATTGCAATGGATAAATTTATTTTGTTACAATGGTGCTAAAAATATTAGGAATGACAAGGAGGAATTTCAAATTTAGAAATTGGATAATTTTTTTAAGTGTATATATATCTTGAAAAGACACCATATATTCCATGTATGCCTACTATGCCTAGTGATGATGAATTATCAAGTATACCACCACCACTTGTTTCTCCTAAAGATACTATTAATGTTACATATTCAAAAAATGTGGATGAAACTCCAATTATTATGCAAGAGCATATTATTTATAAATAATTACAATTAGTTCTAAAGTTCCATGATGATAATTTTACTTCTATTTCTATATTTAAACTTCTATAATTTTAATTATATGGTCTTTTAGTGAAATATTGAACATTTTCTAATTCTGATGATCCCCTAGATGTGATATAAAAATCATGATAGGATACCCATCAAGTGTAATTTGTTGGGACTCATATAATTCCTAAAGCTTATATCTCAAGGAAATTCATATGTTATTGGAATGCCTATGTCTCTATTACAAATCCTAATATGCATTCTCATCATATCTCCATAGAAGAGGTTTAATCATATCAACCTCTATAGGTGTAGGGAATATATATTTAATAATATAAAATAATATTATACTATTATAAAATATAAATTTAAATATATATATTACTAAAATATATAATGTTGATTTATAAAGTATATTAACATATATAATATATAACTAATGTTTAATATATAAAATATTCTGATATATATCATACAATATTTATACAATAACTAATATTATATATAACATATACATATATAAATATACATGTACATGTACATTTACATATACATATATAGACATACATACATACATATATATGTATATTTATACATATACATGTTGGAGAGTTTTTAGTGGCATCATGGAGATGTCTTTCTAAGTGGATGAAGTGCTTTGATAGCGTAAGTAACCATGACAAAATGTGTAGTGTGCTTATCCTAATGTGCTTGAAGTATGCTTGGTTGATCTCTAGAGTTTGAATAATTAGGTGTGTTTAGCGATGAGTATGGTGATTTTATAATATGAAAGAGGTCCCTTATTTTTTATCTATTCTTTGAGAGCTTATGTGCATAATTGAAATTCATCTAGTAGTCCATAGTTTTTATTTAGATAGTTTGGGTCTAGTGGTAGAAAATCCAAGTAGGTAGTTTTGATGACATCACCATTGCCATGTGGGAATGAGTCAATGGGAATTGGTCATATTTTTGTGATCACATTAGTCCCTAGTTATTATGCAGCATATTTAAAGTCATGAATTGAAGCATGATGAAAGATATGAGGGTGTAAAGTTGGCTTCTTAGTCAAAATTCATTGTTTTCCCATACTTAGCCTAATTTGTAATGTGGCTAAAAAAATCCAAGTAAGAAGTTTGATGATGGAACATCTCACTTTTGTGGATGTTTGAAGAGAAGGTGATCATATAGGTTTATTCAATTTTGTACCTAGTTTATTTTTACTAAAATTTAGATCATGCATTGAAGCCCATCAAAAGATATGCATATGCAAAGTTGGGCTCCCAAGTAGTTTATGTTTTCTCATAGTCAATTTTTCAATGTGGCAAGAAGAGTTGAGTAATAATTTTAATGGTGTTATATATTACATGTGTGAAGGTGTCAAGAAAAAATTATTATATGGGTTTATTCATTTTTTAACATAGTTTTTTTGTGCTAAATTTGAGATCATGCATTTAAGCATGGAAAAAGTTATGTAGGAGTAAAGTTGGTGTCCTATACAAATTATAATAATAGTTGGATATGTGACATAAGTTTTTGAGAAGGTATTTTAATGGAATTATATCTCACATGCACAAGGGTTTTAGGATAAGTTTGTCACATGGTTGGATTCTCCTATGTGAAGAGATCATATGATCTAAATTTGAGATCATGCGAGTAAGTGCTAAAGAAGATATATCTATCCAAATATGGCCTTTCAATAATATTGAAATGGTCCCCACAGTCATTTTTTAAATAGATAAAGCTTTAGTAAGATCAATGGTATGTATTTCTCCAAGAAGTTAGGAAGAAGCAAGATGAGGACAGGTGCATGATGTTTAATGACTAAGAAAAGGTATAGGATAAGGATCCAATAGTGAGAATATGTTCATATAGATTGATTGAATGGTGAGAATTGATAGTAAAATACCTCATTAATCCATATAGATTGATGGAGTGCATTGAGTCAACATTTCAAGATTGTATGAGATGAATTCAAAGTGACTAAGGTTTATCATTTGGCATTGGTGAACTAAATTTTAGACAAGATCGATGGTGTGAGATTGATCTAAAGATGAGAGGACACAACATTATAGCATTGTGTTTGAAGGTTAACTATGACCATTTGAATTCAAATATTTGAATTTAACATATGGAAAAACTAGAGATCTATATTTTGTCCATATCTTTTGATAGAATTCAAATTTGTTGGTGTTGTAAAAAGAAAAGATGAATATAAATCCAAGGTACATATATAAATATAACTTTGAATATATAAATGTGTGTAAAAACATAGTTATAAAGGTTCAAATATGACTATGTTTTCATATATGTTCTACACGTGACCCGAGAAGAGTAATTGAGCTTATGTAGATGTTGTTTCAATGTTTCATGGTGAATTGGTTATTTATGAGTATTGTAAACTCTATGAGGATGATTTTTGAGTATTTTATAGGTATGATCAATATATATTAAGTATGAACAATGCTTATGAAGTTTATTGTATGTTCAATAATGGTGTTCCTGTGTATAACGTCTCTATTTGAGTTTATTGATCATATGTAGAGGTGAGCAAAGGTGACTGTGATCATTTGAGGATATAAGGAGTGGATATATGTATTTTTAGGTGGTATTGTATTATTATTATGCTTAGAGAAGTATCAAAGACCTGAATGGGTCTCCATAGGACCTAAAGGTGACTTAGGCCCATTTTGAAAGGGGGTCATGCTTAAATGTGATCCATATGAGATGCCTTAAGGGTGAAGGCATGTATTTTGGCTAATATAAAATATCATGATATTTTTAAATCATGATTTATATATATATATATATATATATATATTTATTTATATAATGAAACCAAATGTGTTAGTTTCTAGACATGGTGGGGAAGACTTATAAGCGAGAGAATTGTATGTGAGAGAGCTGGAGAGTGGAAGAAAGGGGAGGAGAGTGAGAGTTACCAGCTATTAGGTTGATAAGTATAGAAGAATAAAGATAATTTATATGATCTATAGGTCCTATTTTTTATGATAGTATACTTTTATTATAGTTTGAAGTTATGAAAAGAGATCTAGTGTGTTTTTTAGAACTATTTGAGTGAATAAGGAGAGAGATTGTGGCATGCCTATGTGAGAGGCTTGTATGAGTTAGAGAGATGGTTTATGTAGTTTTAAATAATCAAGAGGTCCATCATTAGGTGTTGAATACATCAATTTTATGGTGGAAGTGTTCTTCTCAAGGAGGGTCTAAAGGACTTGATCTTCATTAGGGGTAGTTGTTACTTGTGAAATAGGGTTTCACTAAAGACCTCTGGTTAGAATGAATTCATCAAAGTTGTAGGTTAGAAGGACTTGATCAAAAAAGTGGTAAAAATGACTTGATCATCTTAAGGTAAGGTTTTCATTATGAAACATCTATTTCACTAAAAGCCTTAGGTTATAAGGACTTGACCAAAGTTCCTAATCAGAAGGACTTGAGCAAGGTTCTTAAATAGAAGGACTTGATCAAATTTTTTTTATCATCTTATAGGATAGTAGTTCATGTGTTTGTAGGCTTGAGATTGGGTTTTATTCCCCAAGAGGGTTTCCCACATATATCTTGTGTTGTTTATGTGATCTTGCATTATGTTCATTATTCACTACTATGAATGATCTGTATGCTTCATGAATGATTATATTGAATGCCTAATCATTTGTAAGAGTTTGGAAATTAAATTAGATTATTTTCCATCACTAATTCACCCCACTCTTAGTGGATTATACCTCTAAAAATACATATAACTATACATATATATCATGTATGTATGTATTAGTAAGAGGGGTTATGTAAAGTGAAAGAGTGTAAATAAATAGTTTAACCTAGTTACTATAAACCCATGACAATGTCAAAATAAGTTCATCTATATAATTATGGGTTTAGACTTATCATGATTTGAATCACCATGAAATACTTTATTCTATGATGGGTTTAATTCTTTGTGTAAAGAGATATCCTCTTATCATAATCTCTACATGAAAAATGTAACTCCTTTGGTTTTGATCAGGGGTCATCTTTATTCATTATATAAAGAGCTTAGCTATGGTGAGTCAAGTTTTGTCTTGGTGATTAAAAAATCATATTTATTCATGTCATAGAAAACCCATGGTAGGAGAACCATCAAGTGTAATTTGTTAGGACTCGTATAAGTCTTTAAGTTTATATCTAAAAAAAAAGCATATGTTAGTGGAATGCCTATGGTCCTATTGCAAATCACAATAAGCATTATCATCATATTCCCATCGAAGAGGTTTACTCATATTAACCTCTATAGGTGTAACTTATATTAAATAATGTAATATAATAATATAATATTAAATATTATATAATTTAAATTTAAAAATATTATACTAAAATATATAATATTTATTTATAAGCTATATTAACATATATATTATATAATTAATGTTTAATATATATAAATATTATTATATATATATTATACAATACTTATATAATAACTAATATTATATATACACATACATATATACATATAAAAACACACACACACATAGAGGTAAGAGAGATTATGTAATGTGAAAAAGTGTAAATCAATAGTTAAACCTAATTAATCCAAACCCATGATAATGTCAAAATAAATTCATCTAAAGTAATTATTATTGAAGACCTATCAGGATGTGAATCACCATGAAATATTTTAGTCTACAATTTATTGAATTCTTCATGTAAAGAGATAGCCTCTTATAACAATCTCTACATCAAAATTGTAACTCCCTTGGTTTCAATCAGAGGGCATCTATATTTGATGGATAAGGAACTCAACTATGGTTGATCAGGATTTGTCTTGGTAAATGCAATGGAAAAATTAATTTTATTACAATGGTGCTAAAAATTAGAATTGATGAATAAGAATTTTGGGTTTATAAATTGGATAAAAATTTAAAGTGGACATATATGTTGCAAAGATGTCATCTATGAAATGTATGCCTAAAATTCCTAGTGATGATGCATTCTCAAGTATACAACTACCACTTATTTCTCCTAAAGATACTATTAATATTACATATTTAAAAAATGTGGATAAAAATCCACTTATTATGCAAGATCCTATTATTTATAAATCATTACCATCAGTTCTAAAGCTCAAAGATGGTAATTTTATTTCTATTTATATATTTGAATTTATTTAATTTTTAATCTATGGTATTGTAGTGAATTATTGAACATTTTATAATCTTATAATCCCTTGGATGTGATCCAAAACCCATGGTAAGAGACCCATCAAGTATAATTTTTTGGGCCCATATAAGTTTTAAAGCCTATATATGAAGGAAAAGTATCTATTACTAGAATACCTATGGCCCTATTGAAAATCACAATATGCATTCTCATCATATCACCATGGAATAGGTTCACTCATATGAAACTCTTTAGGTGTAGGGAATATATATTAAATAATTTAATTTTAAATTATATATTATATAATATAAATTTAAATATATTATACTAAAATATATAATATATAATATTGATTTATTCACTATATTAACATGTATATTATATAATTAATGTTTAATTTATATAAATATTATGATATATATTATAGAATATTTATATAATAAATAATATTACATACATATACATATACACATAAATATATACATATACATATACACATATATATACACATGTGTATGTGTGTGTGTATATTGGTAAGAGGTGTCATGTAAAGTGAAAAAGTGTAAATATATAGTTAAATATAGCTAATTCAAACCCATGAACATGTCAAAATAAGTTCATCTAAAGTAATTATGGTTACAGACCTATCGAGATCTAAATCACCATGTAATGATTTTGTCTATGATGGCTTGCATTCTTCATGGAAGGAGATAACCTCTTAGCATAATATCTAGGTTAAAACTTCAACTCCCTTGGTTTTTATTAGGGAGCATCTATATTCATTGGATAAGAAGCTCAAATGTGGTTGATCATGTTTTATCTTACTGATTGTAATAGATAAATTGCTTTTATTACAATGGCACTAATAAAATTATAAGCAACCAAGAGCAATTTTGGTTTTATAAATTGGATAAAAATTTGAAGTAGACATATATATTGCAAAGACACCATCTATTCCATGTATGCCTACTATGCCTAGTGATGATGATTCTCAATTATACCACCACCACTCATTTTTCCTCGTGATACTATTAATGTTACATCTTCAAAAAAAATTAGATGAAACTCCACTTATTATGTAAGAGCCTATTACTTATAAATAATTAACATCAGTTCTAAAGTTCTATGATGATAATTTTATTTCTATTTCTACATTTGAACTTTTTAAATTTTCATTATATGTTCTTGTAGTGGATTATTGAACATTTTCTATTTTTGATTAACCTTTGGATGTGATCCAAAACCCATGGTAGGAGACCAATCAAGTTTAATTTTTTGGGACTTTTATAAGTCCCAAAGCTTATATCTCAAGGAAAATCATCTTTTAGTAGAATGCCTATGACCTTGTTGCAAATCATAATATGCATTCTAATCACATCCCTATGGAAGAGGTTTACTCATATCAACATCTTTAGGTGTAAGAAATATGTATTAAATAATGTAATATAATATTATAATATTATATAATATATAATATAAATTTAAATATATTATAATAAAATATATAATATATATTTATTAACTATATTAACTTATATATCATATAATTAATGTTTAATATATAAAAATATTATCATTTATATTATATAATAACTAATAGTTTTTATATATACGCATACATATATACATATACATATATGTGTGTGATATGAATGTATGTATGTATATATTGGTAAGAGGGGTCATGTAAATTTAAAGAGTGTAAATCAAAAATTAAACCTAGTTACTCCAAATCTATGATAATGTCAAAATAAGTTCATCTAAAGTAATTATGGGTGAAGACCTATCGAGATATAAATCACCATGCAATGATTTTGTCTATGATGGATTGTACTCTTCATGTAAAGAGATATCCTCTTAACACAATCTCTATGTCAAAACTACAACTCCCTTGGTTTTGATCAGGGGGAATTTGTCTTCATTGGATAAGGAGCTCAAATATGGCTGATCAAATTTTTTCTTGGTGATTGTAATGGATAAATTTATTTTTCTACAATGGAGCTAACAAAATTAAAAGTGACTAAGAAAAATTTTGGATTTAGAAATTGGATAAATATTTGAAGGGGAAGTATATGTTGCAAATACACCATCTATTCCATGTATGCCTATTGTGGCTAGTGATGATGCATCCTCAAGTATACCACCATCACTTGTTTCTCTTAAATATACTATTAATGTTACATAGTCAAAAAATGTGGATGAAACTCTACTTATTATTTAAGAGATTATTATTTTTAAATCATTACCATTGGTTCTAAAGTTCCATCATGATAATTTTACTTATATTTATATATTTTAACTATTGTAATTTTCATTGTATGTTCTTTTAGTGGATTATTGAACATTTTATAAGTTTGATGATCTCCTAGATGTGATCCAAAACCCATGGTAGGAGACCTAAAAAGTGTAATTTTGAGGGACTCGTATAAGTCCTGAAGCTTATATATCAAGGAAAAACATCTATTAGTGGAGTGCCTATGGCACTATTTCAAATCACAACATTCATTGTCATCATATCCCTATGGAAGAGGTTTACTCATATCAACCTTTCTAGGTGTAGGGAATGTATGTTAAATAATTTAATATAATATTATATATTGTATAATATAAATTTAAATATAAACTATATTAACATATATATTATATTATTAATGTTTAATATATAAAAATATTATGATATATTATAAAATATTTTTATAATAAGTAATATTATATATACACACATACATACATACATATACATATACATGTGTGTGTGTGTGTGTGTGTGTGTGTGTGTGTGTGTGTGTGTGTGTGTGTGTGTGTGTGTGTGTGTGTGTGTGTGTGTGTGTGTGTGTGTGTGTGTGTGTGTGTGTGTGTGTGTGTGTGTGAGTGATGTATGTATGTATGTATGTATATATTAGTAAGAGGGGTCATGTAAAGTGAAAGAGTGTACATCAATAGTTAAAATTAATTACTCCAAACCTAATACAATGTCAAAATAAGTTCATCTAAAGTAATTATAGGCATAGACCTATTAGGATTTGAATCACTATGTGATATTTTATTTTATGATGGCTTGCATTCTTCTTGTAAATAGATAAACTCTTAGCATAATCTCTACATCAAAATTACAAATCCATTTATTGTGATGAAGGGGAATCTATACTTACTATATAAGGATATTAATTATGGATGATTAGTTTTTTTTGGTGATTGTAATTGAGAGATTACTTTTGTTATAATGGCATTAAAAAAAATATAAGTGACCATGAGTAATTTCATGTGTAGAAATTGGATAAAAATTTTAAGAGGATATATATGTTGGAAAGACACCAATTATTCCATGTATTCTTGCTATGTTTAGTGATGATGCATTATCAAGTATACCACCACCAAGTTTTTCTCCTAAAGATATTATTAATGTTACATCTTCAAAAACATTGGATGAAACTCCACTTATTATTCAATATCTTATTATTTATAAATCATTACCATTGGTTTCAAATTTTCATGATGCTAATTTTACTTCTATTTCTATATTTAAACTTCTATAATTTTCATTGCATGGTCTTTTATCATATTATTAAATATTTTATAATTATAATGATCCCCTAGATGTGATGCAAAATCCATGGTAGGAGACCCATCAAGTGTAATTTGTTTGGACTCATATAAACCTTGAAGCTTACATTTCAAGGAAAAGAATCTATTAGTGGAATGCCTATGGCCCTATTGTAAATCACAATATGCATTCTCATCATATCCCCATGGAAGATGTTTAATTATATAAACCTCTATAGGTGTAGGGAATATATATTAAATAACACAATATAATATTATATGATTATATGTAATAAAATATTTAATATTATATATTCTATTTAAAAATATTATACATAAAAATTCCCATGCATTTCAAAATTGGGGTTAATTTTAATTTTTTTTTCTTTCTATTATTCTCTCTTGTAGTTATTTTATCTCCCATTAGAATGATAAAAAAAATCTTTTACAAACTATCAAGTTTATTGTGGTGTTAGTGGTGGAAGTGTTGACCTCATTTTTTACTACCATTTCTAAAGATCCATTTTTAAAAGTATGTAATATATTTAATGTATTTTTTTACTGTATCTAAAATGTGTGATTTTTTTGTCTTGACATGGCCCTTTTATTCATTATTTACCTTTTTATGTTATGTAATAATTGAGATTTAGATAGACTTAGATTATTGTTATGAAACTATTGAGATAATGAAATGGCAAAAATTAGGATTGTTTAGTGCTTACTACTATTGATTATTATTTATTTCATTATGTGTGGAAAACCAATACAGACCCAAATGGTGAATGTGATGGGAAAACAAACATTTTATAATAATTATAAATAAATAATCTTAGTAAACAAGTGTCATGATACAAGAGGGTTTCAATGGTGCCCCATACACTAGACCATGCCATGCAATGCCACACCAACAATCTATATTTTATTAGATGGTATGATAATTAATAATAAAACCATAATCCCATTAGATATAATAAAAAATATACACTTCATTACTAGTTATATAATGGCCATGGGCCACGGTTATTTTGTATGGTCTTTTCTATGGAAAAATGTTGAAACAAGGTTATTTTACTAGTTTTGTGATGTAGAAGCATCACTTTAAATATGTTAATTTGGTTGTGTCAAGAGTCTTATAGTTTTATGAGGTTATTTAAAATAATAATTTTTTTATTTTAGGCCTTAGAGATCAGTTTATTAGTTAGTTAGTGTAGAGACAATATTAATGACTGTGTATAAACTAATCTATATGTGTTAATGGAGAGGGCCAAAAAAAGAGAATTGACTATATTTCCTTGTTGTTTTGGACCTTAAAACTTGTAAAAATATTGAAACACCCTTTTCACCTTTGATTCATATTTGAGGAGTATTCAAAAGTCTTTTAGGAGCTCAAAATCAAATTTTTACCATCATGATGGCAAAATTAGGCATATATAGACCTAAAAGTGTTTAAAAGACCTTGAAACCATTTTTATTAGAAATGGATAAAATATATTGTTGTCTCTTTATTAGATATTGAAATAGTGGTAAGGAATATTTTTTGAGTCCATATGTGAAGTAAGTATGGAATTAATACCCTCTATCAAGACTAATAGACCTATGTGTAATTTTATGATAGAATATAGGGCTATGTGAGGTGTATAAAGTATTCAATGAGTAAATAGGTGTTTTAATCAAATAAGGTAATTATTAATAAATTTATTTTTATGTATAAGGTATCACATAGATCTTATCAAGGTGTCAAGGTGTTTTAATTATAATATTTAATGTGAAACCCATCAAAATTGTAGACCTCATAATATCATCAAGAGATATTTGAATAAGTGTAATATCAATATTTTGAGAAATGGATTTATGATATGAAAATTACATCAAAATTACTCAAAATACCAATCTAACATTAAAATTTTAAACCATCATATTAAAATGCAATAAAATTAACATTTAAAACAACATTCTAATCCAAAGTCAAATGTTCCCAATCAAGATTCAAGCAAAAAAACTAAATGATTATAGATGGAGGATTTTTAACATAGACTCATATTTTTGAAAACATATAATGGAATTGATAATATTTTAATTAGTAGACTAGTGATTGAATCATTTATTTAAACATAAGATTGACATGAAATATCATGAATTTCCTCATTGACCTTTGCATGGAGGATGGGTTGGTTATTTATAAAGAGGGAGGAGGTAATATCAATGGAAAAAATTCAAATTTGGGTGTAGGAAGATTAATGGTGGAGAATTATTCAAGGAATTACAAATTCCTTCAATTATTTTAGAGGAAGGAATGAAAAGGAATTTAAAATTACCATGATCCTCTAGATTTACAATATTATAGAAAGGTGGGAGAAGTTGGAGGAAGCTTCTATAGTTATATAACTCTAAAATTCATTAGGGGTTAATGAGGATTAGATAAGGGATAGGATTGTGATTAGAAGAAGTGGTAGGTAAGGAATAGGGGTAAGCTTGTATGAAATCTTAGGAGTTGGTAGATAGGTGGGTTGTGAATTAAAAATTCATAATATAATGGAGAAGTGGGGTTAGTTGATAAATAAGACATGATTATAAGAATTAATTGGTTTGTGGGATTATATAAGTTTGGTGTATTAATATCAAGAGTGATAGATGGGGTCAAATGATCAGAAGGATTCGGAAGACAAATTAGATGAAGTTAGATGAAATTAGAAATGTTACTGATGAAATAAGTAAATTTAGGTGCATACAATAATATAGATCCTTAGTTGAATCATTTTGTAAGGAAAAAAATTATTTTAATAGTTTCATATTTAAATAATTATATTTAATCACCTAGACCAACCAAAATGACCAATTGGAAACCTCACAAGGAGTCAAATTATCACAAAATCATAGCAAAATTATTATGGTTTTCTATGGAAAAGTTAAAATTAATACATCCAAGTTACCGTTAAACAGTTGACTATGTATGCACAAACTCTATATTAGGTCTAAACAAGCCTAAGATATTAATATATTGAAACTTATTGATAATTTCGATGTCACAGAGATCATTAGATTAAATTTTAACAATTTTGGTAAAGAAGGAAGTCTAACAAGGTCTTGATGTTGATCAAAGTATTGGATCCTTGAAGCATATTTTTTAATTGATCATTATTTAAGAATAGTCCATTTCCAAGAAGTGTTCACTAGACCCAAATGATACCTTTGCATCAATTCCCCACACCAACCAATTCTTGTGAGTTAATTCTTACTTTAATAACTATAATTTGGGAATTTATGTATCCATTTGATTTATGATTTCAATGAAATGAGATAATCTATTTCTAAATAGATGTTTTACGTTGGTAAATTAGTATATAATAAACTAGAGCCATAATTTTCTTAGATTTGATTTTTTTAAGGTTAGATTTGTCTAAAATTATTATCTTATTTTTTGGCATGCCCATAATCCAACTAGCTAGCTGATTTAAAGGCATGCTCACCATGTTTACTAGGTTGTATAAATTGATCATGACATTGTGTTAAGTGAATCAACATTTAACTTTATATTGTAATGATTTCAAGAGAAAAAATTATCTTGATCAGACCCATTTATTGAAATAATAATGGGATCCATTTATATGGCTCAACCAATCACATCCATCCATTTAAAATAGGTAATGAATTTTGATGTAAGACCTTACATCTTATTGATAATGTTCCTAATTTTATCAAAATAATTTATAATATATTTATATTTTAAAAATATCAATTTATCATTTCATTTAATCTCTATCTCATTGTTATTTCTTATCATAAATAGCTTAGCTTCAACATTAAATAAGATGATATAGTATTATAGTTTAAGTCTTGTGTAATTTTTGAAGGATGTCAATAATTAATATGGTGATACTCTAACAAAAGGAAAAAATGGGTGAGATTATGTATCATTCTTCTATAAAAATCATAATATCAAGAGATACCACTCTTTGAATTCTCACACAATACAATAGTGTTGATGCTAGCTTTATAAACATGTCATGGTTGATCCTTAATTTATAAGAAAGCATGGAATCCTACCTAATTTATATCATCATAATAATAAGGTGGTAATGAAAGGTTTTAGAATTATCATAACCATAATACCAATGAGTTTACATAACGTTACTTCCTTGATCTCACTCAATGTTTTATTTCAACTTAGTTATATTGTTCATCTACATGTTCCAGTCTCAAACACTCAAATTCATTATTATTACTATTAGTCCAATAAATGAAGCACAAATTCTAAATGTACAAGGAAACTCAAGATATATCCTAGGAAATTCCTTGAAGGTATTACAAGGACTTTCAAGGTATCACCAAGTAGTGCCTTTAAGGTGAAGAAAAATTCCACTCATGTGCATGCTAAAGGTATCTCTTAGGAGATACCTTCATCATCCTCTTGAATGTATGATAACATAATTTGATGTATCTCTTATGAAATGCCTTCAATGTCCTTGTAATACCTTCATGGGTAAATTGAAGGTATCTCATAAGAGATATCTTGAATGATAAATCAACTCTGGTACACATTTGAAGGTATATCTTAGGAGATACCTTGAAGGTATTACAAGGCCTTTTAATTTATCACCCAATAGTGCTTTCAAGGTGAAGGAAAATTCCACTCATGTGCATGTTGAAGGTATCTCCTATTAAAATATGATAGAATCCTTTGAGTTATCTCCTAATATATTCCTATTATCAACCAAATTAACACCCTATGGAGGGAAACTCCAACCTCCTTAAATTTGAAATAACATTGAAATAGCTTATATATTGTAGGTGATAGTTATTAGAGGTGAATATCTAGATTGATGGGATAGATCCATTTCACAACACCTAAAACTAACCACTAACATAATCTCCTTGAAAAAAAGGAATAGAATGAGATTAAACATTGTGATGTACTAAGATGATTTCCACACTCCTACTTAAACCTGTACTATGAAAGGCAATTTGCATAATAGGTCTCAAAACCCAATATTCTCCTAACAAAAGGGTTTCAACATGAAGGTAAAATTAAATGTATTTCTCAAGGTATATGAATAGTAGGTCTTATCATAAACACTAGTAGTATTATTCACATTTAAAGATACACAAAATAAACACTTACACATCATGTGACCTTTTATCAAGCATATTACTCACACAAATCATGAAAGAGTGAGATGAACACAAGGAGAGATAATTATCACTTTCCATTCAACCATAAACTACTTGACACACTTATGCAAGAATTTGAGAAAATAAACTATATTTAAATATTTATTCCAAAGGCAAAATTAGTATTTAAATTATGAACTAGGAATTTGACATATAGGGGAGGTTAGTCTTGTGTTAGTCTCATGAAACTAATGAAATAAACATACTAAATCCTAAAACCTCTAGTATAGACACTAGGGGGAGCTTAGTAATAAAACTAAATTAAAGCACAATAAAAACATAAAAGACACAACTCTTGTACCTTCCTTTGGTGTTCTAAATATCTTTATTGAATGGCTTACTTGACTTGTGAATCAATAAGTCTTTAAAAATGGAGGTTTCTTAGCTCTTTCTCTCCTTGGAACCATGGATTTGATGTGGCTTGGATTAATATTTAAGCATGGTAACACTACTTTTTAGGAATTTAGGCATTATAAATTTACTCTTATCAAAGTTTTGATGCCATTTTTACATAATGACTTTGCACCAAAATAGATTATGTTTCAATATGCAAGCCCTTGTATTTATATCCTTAGTAATTAGCTCTCATCCAAACTAAGTTAAGGTTGATTTTAGGCTTGGAATGTGTTCAAACTAAACCTAGATGAGTTGTAACTAACTCTAGTAGAGTTAATAGTTTAAAAGTAATTATTATTTATAATTTCTTTCAATGGCTCTCAAATTAGATATTTTAGGATATTTTCAAAGAGCCTGATAACTCATAAAAGAAATGATGAAAAGATAGGATATTTTGAATTTCCTTTTTTAGATATTCATTCATTTCAAATGGATAATTCAACTAGGCATTTAATCTTGTTTAACTTGTTAATTGATTTTGACTAGGATTTTAGCTCTTTTAATATTTGATTTAAGTATGGAAGTGCCCCACTTAATAGGTCCATAGGTAAAATTTATAGTTGTGATGTTTCAAGGTTATTAAGTATCAATATGTGAGATGTTATTATTGTATATAAGCTATTATCCAAATTAAGGATGTCTCAACTTGATTCTGAGCTTTGATGAATGATGTGCAAGTAAATTTGGGACATTTAGTGATTTATAGGCTTAATTTCAATGGTTGGTAGGAATTGGTCTAAAGTCCAATTAGAAACTATTTGTGTCTAGTTTTAAGTTTCTACATAAATTATTAGGGATTTCATACCAAATGTGGATGTCATAAAATCCCCCAAGAGGCAACTTATATAGAGAAATGAGGAAGAGAGAGGGGGGGATAGAGGAGGAGATTTCCAAGTGTATAGTATGATTTTAAAAAAAACAAATGAGTTATATAACAATACAAATAAACTTATAAAGACATGTATCTTCTTTGAAGATGCTTCATCATCGATGTAGTGTAGGAGTTAGACTACTTGCTTGACACCTTAGTCATATTCATCAAAAATATTGTTATTTGCATGTTAGGAGTGAAAAATGGACTTATTAATCATAAATTATCCATGATATACATTCATACTTATCATTTTATAATTATCATGCATTTATAAACTTCCTTTATCTGACATTTTAGTGGAAATCATCATTCATATGCTTAGGTCTCTTAAAATCCCTTCATCTACCATACTTAGCCTTTTCAAAATGGCTCAAAACTTGAATTAAACTTAATATAGGCAATTTCCCTCCATGAAGTCATTAAAATACCTTATCATAACTGAATAAATCCATTTTGGTTCATATAACAACACTTAAGAATCCATTTTGCTCTCATTAGGCTTCATTTCCTTTTAGCCCTAAAATCATGTAAACCTCCTTGTGTAGGATAGTGTATAGATGATATTGTAAAAATCAATACATATTTGATAACCTAGTATGAATTTACAACTTCATGATAAGTTTTAGGTCTTGAGAGTGAGTGGAAGTATCTATATTTTGCTATCATCTTCTCCCAATTAGGCCTCAATTAGGCCTTCTTGCCTATAAGACTAATTTTATACTCTATATCTATCCCACATGTGTGAAACCACCAAAAAGATTTTTATTCCATTTTATAATCTTGTCACCACCTCCATGCCAAATTTGAGATCCTGATACCCTGTGGAAGTGTGAGAACCATGAAATGGTCTTAAAAACTAGTCTCTTTTTAAGCTTATTTGAGACTACCTTGAAAAACTAGACTTTTTTGGGAAATTACAAGATTTTATGTATGGATTTATTGGATTTAAATGTATAATACATCCTAAATCACCCTATCTAATAGTTTTTAATTGATCCACTATTTAAAACCTTGTAAAACACCATAAGGTTATAAAATAGGGCATTTAATGCAGTATGTACACTTATAAGTACATACAAATCATATGGTAAAACTCTAATTGGAGTCTAAAATAATTTTCATGAGGTTTTAAGATAATTAAAAATCATCTTATATAATTTAGAGATCAATCTCTCACATCAAGTCTTTACTAGGGTTTTAAGAGGGTTTAGACCTATTTTGGTTCTTAACAATTATTTATAAACCATAGGCCCTTAATCCCTAAATCAATGCATATATTTTCAATTGCATTATCCCCCTCAAATTTCAATAGGATAAAAATATATCATGCATCCTGTCCATATAGATACAAGTGCAATAAGTTGGCTTTCAAGTTGCAAATAAGATATTAGAGAGGGGTCTCATTTCTTAAGATTTATTCATACATGTCAAGGGTATGAACCAAAAAATGATACCATAATATTTGAGTATGCTACCCATTTATCATTCCTAAATACCTGTTTTATCCATGCATATTGTCAAGGTCTCACACAGTGAGTGAAATTCTTGTTTTGAGTTGTAATCTTGTATTAAGAGAGATCAAGGAGGTTTCAAACACCTAAAGGCCACTCTCCCAACTTCCCATATTTTTGGATGATATTAGAGGGTATTTAATATCAATACACACTCATTAATTTCCTCAAGTCTTCACTTTACCCCTAATAATCCACTTTATTCATGACTGTACTTATAGGTTTGTCTGTGGTGTTAGGCATACTAGGCATAGAAAACATTTTCAACATATCCACCCTTTATCACTTGAGTTTGAGGGATATAAGTTCATATAAACATTATAAAATAATTTTATGATTTAATTATTCCCATTAGACTAATTTGTCTTCAAAATAAGTAGCTTTCTCACTTAATAAGGTGGGTAGCCATGTATCTCTCATTAGAATATAGGTAGGGTTAAAATGACTTGGTTTGGTCACCTTTATCTAGAATTTTTCCCTATTCACTTTGAATTTCAATTTACTAATATAATTTATATATGATCTCACCCAAACTACCATATCACTAACTATAGGTAGCATTCTCTTCTCAAGCTTGAAAATAGCTTGTCTTGCTTAGGCTATCCTATAGGTGGTATTAGGATAATCTAAATACAATTTGGGTTTTATGAATTCAATAAAATGAAAATTTTACATCATTTTAAGAACCTAAGTAACCTCCTTTAAACCATTTGAGCTCTTTTAAGACATCATATTCCATAAACTTATAATATCTTTCTTATACCTCTCAAGGTTTAGCTGTAGGTAGCTATTTGATGCCATTATTGAATGTTGAACTTAGGAGACTAATTTTTTTGACTAAATAATGATATTTTGAGAATATTCAAACTTCATAGAAGTTCATTCCCACTATCTTGGAATACTATACTTTTTTATCATCTTCAAACCTCTACTCTCTTATCTCCATACACAAACTCGTATATGAGTAGTAGGTTTGTGAAATCAACATTATTAACCCTCATTTAACTCAAAAATCACTTAAGTGATTTCATTGGTCTGTACCTTTCTCATTTTATGGAGTCATGTTTCTAACCAATTATTCTTGGCATGAACAAATGCCTTTTATCTAAAAGAGGACCTATAGGTTTGTAACCTGTAGGTCTCTTTTATTTCTTGTATAAACTTTTTAGAGATAATCAATTTCCCAAGTCTTAAATTTTGGAGATTGTATCAAATCTTTGTAAATTCCATATCACCATCTCAATAGTTTTTATACCTCTACTAAACACTATACAATCTCAAATATGTTACATCTCAATTTCTCACTAATTTGATTTACCTAATTATTTGTGGATTATTATTGTTAATAAAATTGAGTTTTTAATTCGTAACTAAATTTTAAGTGATATTTTGTTATGGGACAGATGTATTTTACTTGGATTTCATGATTTCATTATTATGAGTTGGGTAATTATGAATTGTGTACATAATGATTATGTTACATTTAATATTATAATATTGATTTGTGATATATATCATGATGTATTGGACTAACTACCTTCTCATCATGAGTTGGATGTAGGAGAGTTCATCCATCAAATAATGAAAGATGGAGATAATTATTAGAGAGGGTGATGTATATAGAGATGGTGAAAGATGACAGAGGAAGTGTTAAACCCATGCACACTACACATTAGATTTTATATTTATATGCATTATGTGTTTGGATTGTTAGAATTAGTATGTTTACAAGTTAATTGCAGTTAAACGTTATAATTTACATGTTATCATGTTAGTACATGGATATGTAATAAATATTTTATGTGATTAATTTTTTTATATTTTATGTAGACTTAATGCTTAATGTTTCAGTATTATTACATAAGGTTACTTTGCTTATATGTGTGTATGATTATGGGAATGTAAACCTAGTAGATGATATCCAATTACTATTATTTATGGACTAAAAAAATGTCTTTACAACATTTTAGAATTTTAATCTTTCTATTATTGATATTTGATAATATCTATATACACCAAGCTATAATAATGAAAGACATAATTACTCTATATAAACTAGTAATTATACAAACAATTATCTTATTATGATTAAAATAAATAATTATACCTTCTATAATTTTGATATAAAAATATAATTTAAGTTGTGTTATTCATATTACCATAAAAATAAAGGAGATAATTACCTTTATTAGATATTTAATGAGTTTGGATTATCCTAAATACTATCCTATGATCTAAACCTAATTTGGTTGGCATACATAGACTATGTTAAAGAGGAAGTAATACATATCATTGATAATAATGTGTTAAGTGGACTTTTTGGAGTGAAATACTTGCACTTGTAACATAGGGAAAATGTTTAGATTTAAAATGAATATAATAATTATTACAAAAAAATGAATTAGGGATTTCTTAAGCAAGGTTAATGGTAGTCAACTGGTTTTAAGTCATGGTTAAAATGGAAAAAAATAGAGTTTACATGATGACTACAAGCTGGTAAAGATTTCATGCAAGGCTCGATGGGTGAGTTGAATAGAGTAAGAGGTGAATTGAGAGGATAATGGGGGATGGTGAACAAGAGAAGGGAAATATGGATCAAGGAGGAAAATATTACAAGTTCATCTTGTCTCATATTTAAAATTAACTTACCAAGTTGGTGAAGTAATTAATTTCATATGATTGTATAATTATTGTTTATGGTTTGAATTTGTAAGGTTTATAAATGTATTAAATATTGTAGTAAAACATAGGCTTCACCCTGTGGATGGCTCGGCCATCCACGGGATTAAGAAAAAATACTTTCTAAATACATAAGACTACAAATTGATTTTTTTTGGGTGCTGATATGTTAGGTTATAATGGGTTAAATATCATAAAAATACCATTCCCTAGCTTGAATAAAAACCCTAGGTAGATGATACTACTTTTTATATATTTATAACTAAGTTTTTGAATCCTTAGAGATTATTTTTACATGTGTAAAACACTTGAAAGAAATATATATTTATATTTATATAAACTTTAAATTATAAAATTGACCTATGAGTGTGTGTGTTTATATATATATATATATATATATATATATATATATATATATATATATATATATATATATATATATATATATATATATATCTGTGTCTGTGTGTGTGTGTGTGTGTGTGTGTGTGTGTGTGTGTGTGTGTGTGTGTGTGTGTGTGTGTGTGTGTGTGTGTGTGTGTGTGTGTGTGTGTGTGTGTGTGTGTGTGTGTGTGTGTGTGTGTGTGTGTGTGTGTGTGTGTGTGTGTGTGTGTCATGAATTAATGAGCATAGATAA
Source organism: Torreya grandis (assembly GCA_037957365.1). Lineage (NCBI taxonomy): Eukaryota > Viridiplantae > Streptophyta > Pinopsida > Cupressales > Taxaceae > Torreya > Torreya grandis. Next base: position 3,547,338 of record JARHVA010001239.1, on the reverse strand, counting down.
TTATGTGAAGCTATGTTTGAACATTACAAATTGGAAAATAGGAAAATTGTGTAATACATTCTATAATGATTATAAATTTATATTTTATGGACTAAATATTAGTTTGTACATTTAATGAATGACATTAATTTATAATAATTCAAGGTGAAAACACTATGAGCTGAACTGTGTCAATCTAGGAACATATGAAATAGAGTATATGTTGAAATAGGGAACATATGAAATGGAGTATGTTTTGATAATAAAATAAAGGTAAGGTTATTTATTTTATATGTTTCTAGACAATTGAACTAAGGAGAAAATTATAGTATAAATTTCCTCTAAATACAATTAAGAAATAAGTTGAGTATATACAAGCATAGACAAATGACTATGAAAAAATTACCTCTTTTAAAATGGTTTCAAATTAGTAAAATCTAATGAGGATGTTTTAAAAATAAATTTAAATATTGAGTTTCAATTAGAACTTCAGATAAGGAAATATAAATCTCTATGGATAAAACAAGCATAGTATTGGTCTTATGCTTATTATAATACGATTTCTAGAATATGAAAACCATGAGGCATTTTATGATAAATTAAAAATAGGGTATTATATCTGGGATAATTTTGGGGTAAAATTTGTACCACACCTAATATGAATATTTTACAAATCTAGTTCGAAGTTAAAAGAAAGAATGAGATTTTTTAGATTTATATGCTTGTTCATAAAAAGTTATTGATTAATATAATCTTGAAAATAAATGGAAAAATTCCATAGTATGGTAGAACACACACACACACACACACACACACACACACACACACACACACACACACACACACACACACACACACACACACACACATTGATCATATATATATATATATATATACATATATATATATATATACATATATATATATATATATATACATATATATATATATATATACATATATATATATATACATATATATATATATATATATATATATATATATATATATATATATATATATATGTATATATATATATATATATATGATCAATGTGTGTGTGTGTGTGTGTGTGTGTGTGTGTGTGTGTGTGTGTGTGTGTGTTCTACCATACTATGGAATTTTTCCATTTATTTTCAAGATTATATTACACACACACACACACACATTGATCATATATATATATATATATGTATATATATATATATATATATGTATATATATATATATATATATGTATATATATATATATATATATGTATATATATATATATGTATATATATATATATGTATATATATATATATATATATATATATATGATAAATGTGTGTGTGTGTGTGTGTGTGTGTGTGTGTGTTATATTTATATGTTAACTTAGGTCCACACACACACACACACACACACACACACACACACATAGTGGTTATGACATATATTGGATGAATAACTATTATTTTAGTTATGATTAAATAATGAGTTCAAAAATACTAAAAGGATAGAGTGCTTAATTTGTATGCATAAATCCTCTATTTACATATAATATAAAGTAATATTATGCTTTATTTAATATGTTAATTATGTCTTTTAAATCATTATGACTGCTATTGTAATTTAGAAGTATGAGAATTATATTATGAGAATACTAATTTTATTACATTATCATTTACTTAAGTAAAGTAGATTATTTAGTATGAATTGCATTATACTTGTTTGGTAAAAAAACTTGTTTGTCATGATTATTATTTATGTGATGAATAATATGAATAGAGATTCATTCATACGTTTGACAAACTAAATATATGTAAAGTGATTATTCCTATAATTAGCTTAATTTATACTTACTAGTAGGAATTAATCAATATAATTATATTAGTTACATATACTTTCACCAAATATCACATTGTTGGTACTAACTAAGAGTTGAGATGGACTTCACTAGATTACTTAGCACCACCAATGCCCAATGATAGTAATCTGATCAAGTGGTGTGTATGAATTTGAATGATCATAGAGATTAATAGCTATTTCAAAACCTTAGCCAAAGTAATGTTCAGATAGACATTATCATTAAATATGTATGATTTCAACGTTTTTGTGATATCATGTTAGAACATATTTTATTTATGGTACATATCATGTAGTATAAAGTTACAATACACGTTTACTAGCATGTCTCTCTAGATTCCCACACCATCACTATCTATACATCCATGAAGGGATGGAAATTACCTATTTGGGGGATTGTGAAGGGGATTGATGGTATGTGGTTAGTGTTTAAAAGTGATTAGATGATTCTCTCCCTCCCCAGTGTAGTATTTACTTGGAGAATACACTTGAGATTATCAGAGATACTGGAGTTAGAGTGACTCATGCTCTATGGAGCATTGTATCTATTATTTTTTTGAGACTTAATACCTACTGGAAATGTAATTTATTACTTACTATATATTGACATTAATGGGTGTATTATTATACCACCCATGGCTTAATTTTAATGAAATTACTTTCCTTATGTAATTATGTTATATTACATGTTATGATAATGATCAATAACTATATTTTTTACATGTTTAAATACATTTAATATGATTAGTAGTATGTTAAGATCAATAATTAGACTATAGTGGTGTAATCTATTGAAAGAATAAGTGTTTTTTTTTTTTTGATTATTATCTTATTCTAGTAAACCCCTATGGGTTGTTACAAAATATCTCATTTATATGTACAACCTATGTATACAATTAATTCATGTACAAGGCTTTGTGTATGAGAGTTGGAGTATCTTACCTCATTAAGTCTTTATTTATCATATAATTGGGTTTGTCAATGTCAAATTGGTGTTTATAATTATATATAACACTTGTCCATGGCTTGAACACCTGAAACTGAAACCTAGACCTCATGAATATTCATTGACATGTCTACAAAAATGTGGGTAAATGAACTTGTCTTAGTCCTTATTGGAGGGTGTGTTTGAGAATTATGATCCTTAAATTTAGCTTATAACATGTTCAATAGTGCCCTATCATGATATTTACATTTTTTTTCATTGTTTTGTCCTTATCATTTGAGCTAAACTTGACATTGAGACTTGTAGAAGACCATTTATAGATTGTAACATGCTTTTAAGAATGTAAAACATGATATCTCTTGTAGGATACTCTAAAAGGAATTGATTATCAAGGAGAGGGAACATGAATCCAATGAAAGTGAGAGATAATCCATTAATAATTAGTAATTTGGAACTAATAAAAGTGAAAACATATCGAACCAACCCAAACACTTATAGCAGGGTGAATGAAGCTCTACACACTTGAGAAACTTTTCCTCTTGTTGAAAACAACTCATAAGTTTGAGTTGTTTGATGAAACCAACATTTAAAGGAGTAATTTTATCTATGAAAACATCTCACAAAATCCATTTTCCTCTATCAAATTCTATAGTGAATAAATATGAGTAAAACCAAACCCTACTTGGATGAATAAGACATAATGACCTCTTATCACTCTTAATGATTGTTCATAAAGGACAGGGGATGAATCTACTAAATAATTAAAAAAAGTTTAATGTTTTTAAGACCCCCAACATTTCCTAAAATTTCAGCCTCCAAATTTATCTCTTATCTATACCATGCATTTTAATTTTGTGTTTTTGAGCTTGTGAAGGCAGTGATGGAGGGGAGAGAGAGTTACTTTCACTTTTATGAGTAAAACTTGATCTAAATATTTAATATGACCTATAGAATCGAATGATACTCTTTTAAATCATTTTACCTAAAAATTAATCTCCTAAGGCCATACAAGTGCCCATAAGTGCTTGCAAAGGAGTATTTTTCTCATTTTAGGCATTAAACTGCAAGTTTTTAGGCTCTAACTATTCTTTGACCCATCTATGAAATCAGGTACATTATGATGATTCTTTAAATATTTTTAATTTGTGAGTCGTACATATAAATCTCCCAAATTAACCAAAAAGATGACTAAAATGACTTTATGGTGCATATCAACATAGTAAAAGCTTAATGCACAAATATATAAATTTCAAGACATATCAAAAACCTTTTATAATGACTTAATATCATGTCATGACCTTTACCACACTTTACAACACCATGAATCATAAATTATACTTAGGACTATATAATTACATATGATACCAAATATCAAATAAAGATAATAATTGACTGATGTGGCCACATGAAGACCATTACAAGACATTAGAAGACCATATATATGTTTAAATAAACCTATGAAAAGTTTTAACCTATAGGGGTTGACCATTTTGACTTGGGGGTCAAAAATGGTCAAAAATTCCTTTAAGGGCCTTGTAATACATTTTTTGGTAGCTTAAAGGTATCTCTTGTACATGTTTGAAAGATATCTCTTAGGAGATACCCTGAAGGTATTATAAGGCCCTTCAAGTTATCACCCAATAGTACCTTGAAGGTGAAGTAAAATTCCACTTGTGTGCATGTTAAAGGTATCTCCTAGGATATACCTTCAATTCCCCCTTTAATGTATGATAATTCCCTTCAAGGTATTTATTAAGAGTTTACATCAAGGTCCTTGTAATACCTTCATGGTTAACTTGAAGGTATCTCTTAAGATAGACCTTAAAAGATAAATGCACTTTCGTACACATTTGAAAGGTATCTCCTAGGAGATACCTTGAAATTATTACAATGCCTTTCAAGTTATCACCCAAAACATTTTTCAAGGTGAGGGAAAATTCAACCCATGTTCATGTTAAAGGTGTCCCCTAAGAGATACTTTTGGCATCCCCTTAAATGTATAATAATTAACTTCAATGTATCTCCTATGATATGCCTTCAAGGACCTTGTAATACTTTTATTTATAACTTGAAGGTATCTCATATAAGATACCTTTAAGGATAAATACACTCTTATGCATGCTTAAAAGGTATATCCTAAGAGATACCTTGAAGTTATTACAAGGTCCTTCAAGTTATCACCTAGTAGTGCCTTCAAGGTTAATGAAAATTCCACTCATGTGCATGTTGAAGGTATTTCCTAATAAATACATTCAACATCCCCTTGAATGTATAAAAACACCCTTTGATGTATCTCCTAGTAGATACTCTTGTCTCTCAAATCATGCACCCACAAAAATAAAGTTTATTTGTAGACACAATGGGATTAAATACAAAGTGTGGGACATTATGCTCTTTGAGCTAAACCTTTAGATATGTGCCAACTTCCATTACAAACTCAATTCATAAATTTTAAAAATTCCATGAAAACCTAAACTACATGGAATGAAAATAACTAAAACTAAACTACACTCTTCATCTAGGAAAGGGAGAGAGAACAAACTAGAAATAACAAGAGGTGATGCATGAAAAGTTGATAAATCTTCCCTACCTACTCTTAAATAGCACATTGAAAGGTTTGAAAGCTAGTTTTTTTTAATGTGTGTTATGTACACCACCAAATACTTTTATGAGGTATCCTCTAACATTTTAGGATAACTGAAGTAAATCACTCAAATATGAGTTTCAAGGTATTTAATTTTATAACATGTTGGTGGAATAGTGGTGAACGATAAAAATTATTTACCATAAATGGACTAGTTATGAATGAACCTAGATCTAATTAGATTGTGTGGAAATATTATTATTATAACAAAGGTGGGTAGGATTTATTAAAAAAATCAAATAAAAAAGGGAATAATAGGGTAAATAATAAGGCGTATGGATAGCCCAGGATAAAACCCTTGAAAACTAGCACTTAAACTTAGTTAGGACAAGGAATTTAAACCAATATTTATTGAAAGATACTATACCAAACCAAGAATAAAATATATTGAAGAGTCAAAGGATTACTAACATAATATACTTAGACATGAAAAGTCAAAGTTTCCTAATTTTTGGACTGTTATTACACATATTCAAGAAGGATAACTCATACCCAAATCTAAGCACTAAGTTACCATAATAATGGAGTGTCTTAATTAATCCAAATAATTGGAAAAGAATCAAGATTTTCAAATAAATACAAATTCAATTAGAACTCTTTCAAATTTCCTATTAGTCTAAACAATAAAAAATCTTCTCCTTGGGATGGTAAGGCCTCATCACTTCAATTTTCACCTAAAATTACAAGTCAAAAAATAGAGCCACATGCTTGAGATCATGAAAAATATTCATGCACAATAGAAGTGTCTAAACCTGGATTCTCTAGATAAAATACAATATGCATGTACAATAAATAAATTAGTTACTAAAATTCTACCTTAAATATACATGAACATATATAATCATTTAAAATAATGGTACTGATGTGGCACCACTATATACATGAGTTGAAGAAGAAATTAAATTTTTCAAAAGAGTAACTATGTGTGAATTGAAAACTAAACATGTGAGAGTTTGCATTATTGTAAACCTAGAAGACTGAAAGTCCTTAGCTATTGTAACAAGACTTACAACTAGTTAATTAATCAAAACTAAAGATGAATCTTTCTCTTTTTCTTTAAATTATTCCAATAATGCACACCTACCTCAAATTATTTGTTTAAAATATAAAAATTTAGTAAGGAAGGATTCATAATTTTACATAATTTATCCCATAACCTACCTTGATCTTCCTTCAAAATCTTAAATCTAGATACTAAGGTTTTAACCTTAATTACTCTATTCTTAGCAAAACTAACCAATTGTAAAATGATGCAAGGGCATTAAAAACATTGGAAAATCTGATAAATAATAGTTGATTTTGGTTTCTTTAGTCTTAAAACACGCCTTAGAAGGTAGGCAAGTCTTTAGGAGTCACTAGGTAGGTTGGTTTGGGGTATTGTTGGCTTTGGAAACTTTTCCTACCAAAACACTATGTTGAAAATTTAAACTATGTTATTGTGTTTTAAATCAATTTTGGGGTATAGTCAATTATGTCATGTTTTTAAATGTTATGGTAAGGTATTGTAATTATTTTAGTCATAAATAATAAGGTATTTTCCATACATGAGGTGGTAAATGCTAAAAATATGGAATATTAGCCTTTGGAAAGTAGTCATCAATGTTAGTTGTGTAACGAAGGTAGTTATCCATGTATATGTAACAATTTTTTGGTTTCAAATAAGGATTTTAATCTCATATAAGGAGGGAGGTAGTGGTAGATAGTCATTAGGAATTTATTTTTTGAAGGCAAGTCATGTTAGGTGTTTGAGGAGTTTAGAAATGGAGTAAAAACCATGAAACCTCTATAATATATCCTGGTGATAGAGCAATGAATGTAAATATTCATGAATCAATAGGAGTTAAGAATGAATTTGAAATGAAACTTTGGAATATTTTTATGAAATTTTTTTTATGGATGTAATTAATACAATCTTATAACCTTTTGATGTCAAGCATTTTGTACTATAATAATGAAACTATGACTTTATTCAAGTTTTTATCTTTGTTCAATAAGGAAAGAGTGTAATGGAGAAAGAACTCTCTTGGGAAAATGTATAAAGATTGTCTAAATATTATGAAATATATAATTTTAGTGTTTATTCATGTGTATTGGGTTATGTTTGATATTTAAAAAGAATTAAGGGTCTTGATTAACCTGACTATGTGTATATTCAGCTAGCATAGACAATCAAGAAATTAGTTCAATAGTTGGTCAAAAACATGAATGCAGGTTTTTTTAAGATGCTAAGGTGGTATTTTAATGTCATCAAAGGTAATTTTAAAATATTAAAGGAAAGATTCTAAGTTTAAGGAGAGACATTAGACATCCAATGCTCTGTATTTGTTTATTATGGGCAAACTCTCACTTTAGTATAATATTCATGAATATGGTTAATAGTTCTACAAATGGAGTTAAATCTTGGAATGTGTTTAAAGAAAATGAAATAGAGGATATCATGAGATAATCATAACAAGATATTTAGGTAAGTAAATAAGAGTTAAAAATCTAGTTTTTGTCTATATATAGGTAGATAGTGATACAGTCAAGCTATATGCACACAGAAACCTATGTATAGTCTCCACAATGAAATAAAAGTGAGATGGAGGTTTGAGATGCTATGAGGTTGGTATAGATAACTAATTTAGGATGAACATAACTTTTATTGAGTATCTAGGGACCTTTTGAAGACAAGATAAGTGAATTAACTGTATTTATTGCATACAAAAATTGACTATGTAAATACAATTTTGTAAGAATTGTTACTTGATGAGGATTAGTAGGAAATTAAATGGAACTAAAGCTTGGAAACGTTGAATACAAGTATAAAAAATATTTTAAAGGTATTTTTAATTTTTTAAAGTTTTAAATAATGAATTAAGACATAAAATAAGGCTCACAGAAGATGTTGTGAGTTGAATGGAAATAAGTGTATTGAGATAAATAGAGGCTAACAAAGATTAATTTTGTTGATACAAAACCTAAGTTAGCTGAATGGTGAGTTGGGTGTTGATAAACAAGTATAATAATGAGTATAATGAATGTAATGAGGATTGGAATGATATGCAAGGATGATTATGAGTGTATGATATCCTAATGATAGAGTGTTAAAGTTGAGTATAGCAAAGAATATGGAATAGGGATGTACATGATTTGGTATCAGAGTGAGGATCAAGTTCATATGATGATAAATCAATGATATCCATCAAGAAAAAATGTACAAATTATGTTTTGTTTTTTGTTTGAAGTTTTTGATATGTTGATAAGATAGAGCTGATGTTGTGAAAAGAAGATTGTGAAGTGTGGTAAGTAACCCTAAGACATTTAAGGCTTGTTGATTAAAGAGAGATATATTGTAAAGCTCAAGAGTGATCTCATAGGTGATCTTAAGGAAAAAGAGTGCCCTAGTGAAAGAACAAGAGAAGTGAATGAGTTAGACCCAGTGAGAGGTCAAGATGTGGTAAGTGAGTGAAGGCTTGTTAGAGAGAGGTATAGGTCTAGATGAGACCAAAAAAATATTATACATATTCAAAGATATGAGGAAATAAAGACATAAGAATAAATAGGACATAGTTGATGAGAAAAACTACCACCATAAGAAGATGGTATAAGATGACACCAAGAAGAGAGAGATGGAGAAAGAGAAGCAATAAATGATGTAGTAGATGGATAAGTTACTGGTTATGCTTGAGTAGATAAAATAAATGGGAAACCAATTATGTGGATGGATAATGAGGAAGAAACCACTCAAGTGGCCAATCAAGTAACAAATAAATAAAAGGAAGAAGGAAGCCATGAAAGAGGAAAGGACATAAAAGAGGCTACTATGCAAGAAACTCAAGAATGAAATGAATAAATACAAGATGAATATGCAAGAAGATGAAAATCAGCACCTTAAGATGAATGAGATGAGTTTAAATAAGAAGAAAGAGAAAATTTATATCCATCCAAGTGTTAATCATGATAAAGAAGGTGAAGATCAGCTTGAAGGCTTGGATAAAGGAGTGAAACCTCATAAAGAAAGTATGAATTTTGATTTTCTATTTGTATATGAAAGTAGTAAGCAATTAAAGTTAGAATTTTTGGCCTTGGATAATTATTTACATGGAGAAGTGAGAGAAAATAAAGAATCAATGTAGGTTGCAGTAGTGGAACAACTTGAAAAAGTAGACAAAGAGCATGAAGAAGCAAAGATGGCAATAGTAAAACAACATATTGAATAAATTATGCATGAAATAATCATTTTCATTGTTGAAAATATGGTAATGATATCATTAGAAGATGGAAATATAGGTGCAACAGTGTTTGGGGGCATGATCAACCCATATGTGAGAGGCAAAGAGTAAAGAATAAGTGAACATCAAGTGCAAGGTGAGACAAGTAAGCAAGGAGGTAGGATAGTTTATGGTAGAGGTAAGCATGTAAGTGAAGAGAAGTAGAAGTAAGATGTAGAAATAGAAAATAATGACGATCTAAGAAACCTAAAATGGAAGACAAGGAATAAGGAGCATGTAATAGTTTATTGGAGTTTCATTTTTCCCTTCCCTAGGAGTATGATGTAGAGGCATCAAACACATTGGAAAAAATGATCATGCATAGTTTATTTTGGTTTATTTAGTACTAAAACATGTTTTATATGGTAGGTTAGTCTTTAGGATTCAATAGGTAGGTTGGTTTGGGGTGTTTTTGGCTTAGGAAACTTTTCTTGCCAAAACACTATGTTGAAAATTTCAACCATGTTAGTGTGTTTTGAATAAATTTTGGGATATAGTCAATTATGTCATGTTGTTAAATGTTATTGTAAGGTATTGTTATGAGTATATGTGAAAATAATAAGGTACTTTCCATACACAAGGTGGAAAAATCTAAGAATATAGAATATCATCCTTTGTAAAGTAGTTATCAATGTTAGTTATGCAACAAAGGTAGTTATCCATGTATATGTAACAAATTTTTGGTTTAAAATAGGGATTTTAATATCATATAAGGAGGGAGGTAGTGGTATATAGTTAGTAAGAGGTTAGTTTTTAAAGGGGATTCATGGCATAGGTTTAGAGGAGTTTATAAATGGAGTAAAAACCATGAAACCTCTGTAATCTGTCATGGTGATAGAGCAATGAATGTAAATATGCATGCATCAATAGGGGTTAAGAATGATTTTTCAATAAATTTTTGGAATCTATGTATGAACAAAGTTTTATGGATGTAATTTATACAATCTTAGAACTTTTATATGTCAAGCATTCTATACTATAATAGTGAAATTGTGACTTTGTTTGAGTTTTTATCTTTGTTCAATAATGCAAGAACATAATGGAGAAAGAACTCTCTTGGGAAAATGTATAAAGAGTGTCTAAATATTATTCAATATATCATTTTATTGGTCAGTCATGCGTATTGGGTCATGTTTGATATTTATAAATAATTAAGGGTCTTGATTAACCTGACTATGTGTATATTTGGCTAGCATAGACATAGTCAATAAATTAGTTCAACACATGTTGACAAACATAAATGGAGGTTTTATAAGATGTGGTGTCCATTTAATGTCATCAAAGGTATGTTTAAAATAATAAAGTAATGCTTCTAATCTGAAGGAGATACATTATATATCCAAAGCTCTATATTATTTTATTATGGGTAGACTGTCACTTTAGTATAATATTCATGAATATGGTTAATAGTTTTGAAAATAGAGTTAAATCTGGGAATGGTGTGTAAAAATAATGAAACATGGGAAATCCTAGGATAATCATAAAAGGATATTTATGTAAGTGAATAAGAGCTACAAATCGAGTTTTGTCCATATATAGGTAGATAGTGATACAGTCAGGCTATAGTTTTGAGATGGCATGAGGTGGTATAGATAATTAATTTATGAAGAAAATAACTTTGAGTGTGTTTCCAAGGACATTTGGAAGACAAGATAAGAGAATTAACCATTTTTATTGTATACATAGATTAGTTGTGTTAATATAGTTTTGTAAGACTTGTTCTTTGATGAGGATTAGTAGGTAACAAAAGGAAATTGAAGCTTGGAAAAGTTGAACACAAGTATGACAGAAATTTTAAAGGTATTTATAAGTTATGAAAGTGTCAAATAATGAATTAAGACCTAAAAGAAGGCTCTCAAAAAAGGATGTGAGTTGAATGGAAATAAGCATATTGACCCATATAGAGGATAACAAAGATAAATTATGTTGATACAAAACCTAAGTCAATATAAAGTGGAGTTGGGTGTTGACAAATAAGAATAATGATGAATATAGTGAGTGTAATTAGGATTGGAATGATATACAAGGATGATTGTGAGTGTATGAGATCTTAAGGATAGAGTGTTAAGGTTGAATATAGTAGAGAATATATAATAGGGATCTACATCATTTAGTATCATAGCAAGGATAAATTTCATGGGAAGTGAAATCAAGGACAACCAACAAGCAAAAAGGTACAAATTGTGTTTTATTTTTCATTTGATTTTTTTGATATATTGATAAGATAGAGTTGATGTTATGGAAATAGGATTGTGAAGTGTGGTAGGTATACCTAAGATATTGAAGGCTTGTTGATGAAATATATAGTTATTGGAAAGCTCAATAGTGAGCTCATAGGTGAGCTTAAGGAGAGAGTGTCCTAGTGAATGGACAAGAGAAGTGAATGAGATAGATCTAGTGAGAGGTTAAGATGTGGTAAGTGAGTGAAGGCTTGTTAAAGAGAGGTATAGGTTAGATGAGACTAAAGACTTATTATACATATTCAAAGAGATGAGGAAAGAGAGAGGTAATAATAAATATGGTGTATTTGATGAGAGAAGCTACCAAAAGAAGAAGATGGTACAAGATGACACCAAGAAGAGAGATATGGAGAAGGAAATATAATACATGGGGTAGTAGATGGATAGGTTACTGGTTATGCTAGAGTAGATAAGATAAATGGGAAATCCATTATGTGGATGGGTGATGAGGAAGAAGCAACTTAGGTGCCTAATCAAGAAATAGATAAAGAAAAGGAAGAGGGAAGACATGAAAGAGGAAAGGAGGCAAAAGAGGTTGCTAAGAAAGCAACTCAAGAATGAAACAAAGAGATACAAGATGAGAATGCAATAAGATGAAGAGTAAAACCTTGAGATGAATGAGATGATTTTGAATAATAAGAAATAGAATAGTTGTATCCAACCAAGTGTTGATCATGAAAAAGAAGGTGAAGATCAACTTGAAGGCCTCATTGAAGGCTTGGATAAAGGAGTGAAACCTCATGAAGAAGATATGAATTCTGATTTTATATTTGTATATGAAAGAAATGATAAATTAGAGGTAAAATTAGTAGCCTTGGAGAATGCTTTGCATTGAGAAGTGAGAGAAAATAAAGAATAAATGTATGTTGTAATAGTGGAGTAGCTTGAGAAAGTGGATAAAGAGTGTGAAGAAGCAAAGATGGAAATAGTACAATAACATGTTGAAGTAAGTATGCATTAAATAATCATTTTTATTTTTTAAAACATGGTAATTATTAAATTTGAAGATGAAATTATAGGTGTAGTAATGTTTGGGGTCATGATCAACCCATATGTTAGAGGCAAAGAACAAGGAATAGGTACACATCAAGTATAAGATGAGATAATTAAGCAAGGAGGTAGGATAGTTTATGATAGAGGGAAGCATGAGAGTATAGAGGAGAAAAAAAAGTATGATGGAGTATCAGAAGATAAAGATGATCCAAGCAACCTAAACTGGAAGACAAGGAAGAAGGATTATGTAGTAGTTGTTGGAGTTTCATTTCTCCCTTCCCTAGGAGTATGATGCAGGGGCATCAAACACATTGTAAAAATTGATCATGCATAATTTATTTTGGTGGATTTATTATTAAAAAATTTATTTTAAGAAAGGTTAGTACTTATGAGTCATTAGTTATGTTGGTTTTGGGTGTTGTTGGCTTTGGGAACTTTTCCTGCCCAAACACTATGTTGAAAATTTAAACTATGTTAGTGTGTTTTGAAGAATAATTAGGGTATAGTCAATTATGTCATGTTTTTAAATGTTATTTTAAGGTCTTATAATGATTATAGGTGTAGATAATAAGGTAATTTCTATAAATGAGGTGGAAAAATCTAAGAATATGGAATATCAACCTTTGAAAAGTAGTTATCAATGTTAGTTATGTAACGAAGGTAGTTATCCATGTATATGTAACAATTTTTTTGTTTAAAATAAGGAGTTTAATATCATATAAGGAGGTAGGTAGTGTTATATAGTTTTTAGGAGGTTATTTTTTTAAGGGGACTCATTGCATAGGTTTGGAGGAGTTTAGAAATGGAGTAAAAACCATGAAACCTCTGTAATCTGTCTTGGTGATAGAGCAATGAATGTAAATATGCATGAATCAATAAGAGTTAAAAATGAATTTTAAAAGACACTTTAGAATATATGTATGAAAAGAAATTTATGGATGTAATTTATATGGTCTTATAACCTTTGGATTCAAAGAATTCTATACTATAATAGTGAAACTGTGACTTTGTTCAAGTTTTTATCTTTGTTAAATAAGGGAAGAGCATAATGGAGAAAGAACTCTCTTGGGAAAATGTATAAAAAGTGTTTGAATGTTATTAAATATATTATTTGAGTTTTAATTCATGATTATTGGGTTATGTTATATATTTACAAATAATTAAGAGTCTTGATTAACCTGACTATGTGTATATTTGGCTAGCATAGACACAGTCAAAAAATTAGTTCAACAACTGGTCATAAAAATGAAAGAAGGTTTCTTAAGATGAGAAGATGGTATTTTAATGTCATAAAATGTAAGTTAAAAATAATAAAGTGATTATTATAAGATGAAAGAGAGACATTATACACCTAAATCTCTATATTTTTTTTATTACAGGTAGATTGTGACTTAGTATAATATTCATGAATATGGTTAATAGTTATGTAAATAGAGTTAAATATTCAAATGATTTTTAAAGACAATGAAATAGAGGAGATCTTGGGATAATAATAAAAATATATTTATGTAAGTTAATAATATTTAAAAATCTATTTTTGTCTATATACAGGTATACAATGATGATAGTCAGGGTGTATGCACAGAAAAACCTGTGCATAGTCTCCATAATGAAATACAAGTGAGATGGAGGTTTGAGATGGCATGATTTTGGTATAGATAATTAATTTAGGAGGAAAATAAATTTTATTTAGTATTCAAGGACATTTAGAATAAAATATAAGAGAAATAACCCTATTTATTAAATACACAGATTGACTGTGTTAATATAATTTTGTAAGACTCATTATTTGATGAAGATTAGTAGGAAACTAAAGGAAATTGAAGCTTGGAAAAGTTGAAGGACAAGTATGACAGACCTTTTAAAGGGTTTTATATTTTTTTAAAGTTTCAAATAATTAATTAAGACCTAAAATAAGGATCTTAGAAGAGGGTGTGAGTTGAATGTAAACAAGTGTATTGAGCCAAATAGAGGCTAACAAAGATAAAGTTTGTTGATATAAAACCTAAGTCAGCAAAAAGGTGAGTTGGGTGTTGATAAAAAAGAAGACTAATGAGTATAATTAAATTAATGAGGATTGGAATTATATTCAAGGATGAATTTGAGTGTATGAGATCCTAAGGATAGAGTGTTAAGGTTGAATATAATAGAGAATATGGAGTAGGGCTCTATATTAAATAACCTCCTCATTGGTTCTGTATATCGTTTCCTCCACATCCTTAAAATTATTTATTGATGCATGAAGGAGGTTCCAAAAATTAATCATTTTGACCAACTCTCTAGTAAGAGTAATCATTTGAGTGACCCTCATATTTGTTAAATTTTCCAAGGCCTTTCTCTCATATCTTATAAAAAGTCCCAATAATTCCTTTATTTGATTATGCCAACCAAGAGAGGTATCTATTTTAGAAATGACATAATTGAAGAACTAGTATCCATCCATACAAAAAAATAAATTTCAATGGTTGAAATAACTACTCCTTAAACACAAAATAAAAAAATCAATCTATTTTTTATTTATTTCATCTAATGCCATAACTTGGTGATGTTTACCTAGTTAGGATAGGAAATTGCTCTAGAGGCCCACATACTATAAAAATATTGAATAGCTTACTAAATTAAATTTACACATCAATAATATTTTATTGAGGGCCTTGGGTGATTTTCATTTGTTTCCACCTTCTCAATGCCTCACTACTTTGGTACATTTCCTTCAAGGTTTCCCTAGTAGAAGTAAAAAAATTATTTAAGTTCTAAATATATTTTGTAGGGTCCCCTAGGTTCTTCAATTTATTTGTAGGAATAAATAAATACTCTATCTACTTAGACTCCATCTCCTCAATTTTACCAAGGTACACTATCTTCCTCTTCCTCACCCTCTGAATTGTCTAACTCTTCTTATCAAACCTAGTGGAGATTGTGGGTAATTCATTTACAACTATATTTTGTCTTTCATCCCTATCTTATTACATCTCCTTCACCCATTATGGAATTATGAGAACCCCTATTTATTTAATTGGAGTTTGGACTTGAGATGAATAAGGTGGAGGATTCATAGAAGGAGGTGTAATTAATGGATGAACTATTTAAGTATTAATCTGAGTGGGAAATATGAAAGGCTAGTAGACAACTCTCTCCCCTAGAGATATTTCTCTCCTTGGCATGATCTTAGGTATATACCTAATCAAACTAGGGGTTCTCTCCACTATCATTATGGCTAAGGACATTGGTGAGGCCTATGGAAGGGGAAATCCTATTTGATCCAACTTTATTTTTAAAATGGGTAGGCTCTAAGGATCAAAAATAGACACAATTATTTAGTATTTAAAATAGATCCTCTTCTCTAGGGTCTTTATTGATTAAGGGGAATAATTGATTAATTCTTAAGAGGAATAAATATAAAAATTTGATAAATAATAAAAGGCAAACTTACAAATGGGATTTAAACATTTATAGATGAATAAATAGTAGAAGATACTACCTCATAAATCCTTTGGCTTGGTTGTTCTATGAGGATTTATTTCTCTCTCAAACTCAAGCCTTTGTCTTTCTCCAACTCTACCTCTTTATCATCTAGGTGAGTCTATTCAATCTTTCACTGCTATTATTATTTTGTTTCCTCAGAAGTATATTCATCATTTAAGTAAATACCTAATGATATTTGTTTTGTTTCTTCTTCCATAATTAAATTTTCCTAATGTTCTATTTCATTTTCTATCTCATCTTCCTCTAATTTTTCTGTCTTAGGACACTCCTTAATAGTAGATATACCAATAGATGGTCTTTCTTCCAATGACTTTCTCTTAGTAAGAGTAGGAGAATCCTTGGGATTCATATGGTAGATGAACATGGGGCAGTGGAAGGTGGAATGAAAGGTGACATAGTTTAAGGAATAATAGTGGTGGGATGATTCAAAAGATATGGTGGTGAAGGCATGGTAATAATTGATGTGGAGGTGAAATCATAGAATTACCTTGGGAAAATGTATCCACATCAATGTATATATGTGATGAATTTATAGCCATAGTATATGGAGGATAATCAATAATAGTTGGAATGGAATAAAAATAAGCTTTAAATAAATCGAAAAGACTCACCTGGCTCATAGTTCTTAAGTGGGGTAAAGGAGTCATCACATAAATGATCCTCCTTTCTTCACTTAGATAAGCTTCTAACCTATCTATTGTAGTTATTATGCCAAAAACTTAAGTGTCAAGAGATATTGTTGAGGTAGGGACTTGGGGACTTGGAAGACCCTTATAATATATCTTCTAATCTGAGTATTAGATTCCCTTTAGACACTAGAGTTAGTTGGCTATTTGTCTATATGGTCCTATAGAGGATAAGGTAGATGATCCTATTTCTAAGATACATGAGGATAGGATGGTGTCCATTGGTAAGTACATACCCTCTCACATTCTTCCTCATTATCTTGAGGATTATACTATAATTCTTGATCCCAAACCACAAACATCATCTTATCCTTCATATTCTTCCATACCAATGAATCATCAAGAAATACCAATTAATAATAAATCACATTCCATAAGATCAAGTCATGTTAATACTCCTCATACCATAATAAACATGCATCTTATTCTTCTCCTTAAGATGTTAAAGGTATCCTCTAACCATTTTCCTCAAATCCCATTCTTTGAATGGTGTCAATTTATGATTGTAATTAGCCCTGATTTTTCTAACTTGGTTGAAATGTGATCTCACCACATATTGCATCTGGATGATACTCATGAGAGTCTTAAAATAATAAGACATATGCCTCTGACCTAGATATTTGTCAATACTATTATAAACCTAAAAATATATTTATTATTCAACAATACTATTTGGAACATAGTGAGGTAGCAATAAGGGAGAAGCCATTGTCCCTTTAATCCAAATGATAGTAACATCTGGATAGAATGGGTAGTCTCCTCATTTGTGGAGTGTACTCAAAATATTCTTAGAAAAATTGAGCATAACTTTCCCATGGATTTAATGATATATCCAAAATTAAACTTCATTTTAGATTCCTTTATTTTCATATCTATATCTATTAATGAACATAAAAAATGATCTTCACCAATTTAGTTGGCCACATATTCTTCTAAGGATTGACCCAACTCACCATAGATTTTGTTAGAAATTCCCATAACAACATCCAAAAAATAATACATCATGTAAAAATTACCATCTAATGGACTTTGGTTTGGATATAACATTTGGGAATGCAAACTGGCATAGATAATTTCTCTCAATGCAGCCAATTAATTAGAGGTCAACAAAATTTCCAACAATAGATTACACTCAATTTCAACATATGCAATACTATAAAAGACAAAAAATATATTAAATAGATCCATTGATATCCTAACATCAATCCTAAATTTAATGATGAAATTTTATGTAACACCTCCTTTGAGATTCAATTTCTAGCCTTTAATAATCCAATCTTTCAATTTCCCCTTTATTGTGTTTTTTTCAAGCCAGACATTAGCCTAGTTCTAATTATAGGTTATTTCAAGGATAGGTAACCTAAGATACCTATTGAAATCCCTATCTAAAATGTAAAAATATACTTTATTATTTTTCCTAATATATAATAAATCA
The DNA here is from genome assembly GCA_037957365.1 of Torreya grandis. Taxonomy (NCBI): domain Eukaryota; kingdom Viridiplantae; phylum Streptophyta; class Pinopsida; order Cupressales; family Taxaceae; genus Torreya; species Torreya grandis. Next base: position 3,528,829 of record JARHVA010001239.1, on the reverse strand, counting down.
CCAACAAAGCGCCATTGAAAAACAAATCTCTAATAAGGTCTATGCATGACATTACCTCTAGTTTTGTATCTTTTTGATGAAGACCTTGTGATTTAATGGGGAAAAAATCATCAATGTACTACTTATGGGATGGTATAACTATGTCCTAACCCAAGTACAACATTATTTATTTTACCTCATCCCATAGTACATAATAATGGTGGAATTTGAAACCTAAAACACTTATCTCGATCACTGTATTGGTGTACTCAGTCACATTGGTGAAAGCATATAGAGAAAGGACATTAGATTATTTAAAAGTTGATGCCATTTTAAAATTAGATGTACGTATCTAGTTATACTAAAAATATTGGTTCAAATTCACAAACACCTCTAAGGAATTAGAGCTTATTAATGTATGAGAGTTCAAAGACATAGTGTTCACTTGAGAGTAACAACTAAGTGAATTCCATTTTGGAATATATTTTTCATATATCATTGACAAGCTTAGAAAATTTAATGTATTCATGTGAAATTAATGGAGATAAATAAATTTTGGTTTAATGCATGTTTGATTATGAAAATTCTAGTCAACTTTAGTAGATTCAATTACCTACCATATGTCAAACCTTTGTTAACTATAAATTTTTAATCATCGAGTTTGAGACAACTGTCAAAGATGATTAACACATACTCATGGTCAATTCTTTTAGATGTTGATATTTTTCAACACATCATTAATTTGTGGCTTCATACCTTTCACTGTGTTTAAACCTTGTATGTTCATGATTGTATTAGATCATTCCACATGGTGAGATATCAGAGGTCTAAAGATAACAGAATCTTGGGGCATTAGACCATAGACCCAAGAATTGTTTAATCTGACACAATCCAATTTTAATGAAGGAAAAGTGTCATACATCTAGGGATATTAGAGGACTAAAATAATGGGTGAAAATCCTTTTAACTTTAAACCTTACTAATGAACTAATAATTTTTTTATGTCTCTATTCCATTGAGGGAGTGCAACCTGGTATGTCCATAGAGTGTGGGAACATGAAATACTTAAAAAAAATTATTTATCTCAAAAGATCCATTTTGAGAACCTTGTTCTTTACAACCAACTTAGTATTTCCTTCAAGGTGAAATAAAATTTCACTCATGTGTATGTCAAAGGTATCTCCCATGAGATACAAAAACATCCCCTTGAATATATGATAACAGCCTTCAAGGTATCTCCTAGGAGATGACTTGAAGGGCCTTGTAATACCTTCATGGGTAACTTTAAGTTATCTCCTAGGAGATACCTAGAAGGTACCCTTGAAGGCATTACAAGTCCCTTCAAGGTATCACCCAGTAGTGCCTTCAAAGTGAAGGAAAATTCCACTCATATGCATGTTGAAGGTATGTCCTAGGGGATACCTTCAATGTCCCATTGAATTAATGACAAAACCCTTTAAGGTATCTTTTGTGATCCCATTTTAATGAAGGTATGATAAGTGTCATACTTTCAAGGATCTAGGAGTATAAAAATATGGAGTGAAAAGCCTTTTAACTTTATTGAAGAATGTTTAAAACATCCATAATACCTTCATGGGTAACTTGAAGGTATCTCCTAATAGATATATTGAAGGTACCCTTGAAGGTATTACAAGGCAATTCAAGCAGTGCCTTCAAGGTGAAGGAAAATTCCACTCATGTGCATGTTGAAGGTAACTACTACGAGATACATTCAACATCCCCTTGAATGTATGACCATTGACAACACCATATGATGTATCTCCTAGGAGATTCCATAAAGGGTATTGAAATATCATTATAATGTCTTCATGGGTAACTTGAAGGTATCTCATATAAGATACCTTAAAGGAAAAATTCACTCTTGTGCATGTTTGAAAGGTGTCTCCTAGGATATACCTTAAAGTTACCTATTGATGATCATTTTGACCCAAAAATAAACTATAGGCTAGGTCTAAGAGTTTTAGTCCATTTCAACCCTCTATTGAAAGGAATATTTAACACCCACTCCTACAAAGAAGGGGTGAAGGTAATTCCCTAAGGCTTATTTCACCTTCTCTACGTACACTAAACCTCACTCAGTGGCTTGTTGAGACCATTCCATATAAGGGACCTTTACTGGCTTGAATTAAAGATACTTCAATAGTTCATATGTCATGGCAATGGGAATGTATTTGAGTAACCATAATTTAGGGGAATAGAATTTCTCCAAGATTAAGGCTGACACCAAATTATCTATAATTTTGATATTGGAATAGTTGTAAGGATTTTTTTTTTGTGTTTATGTCCTTGGGTTTTAATGGTGGCTATGATAGTTTTTGTAAACTTATCCAAGTTGGAAAACATTTTAATACAACCAACCTTTTGGATATTAAAATAACATATTACATTTAAAACATACTTCCCCATACAAATCCACAAGAATTTATTAAGTTAAATATTTTTTATTAGATGAGGTTAATAACCAAAAAAGTGTTCTCATACCCTTACAAAAACTAGTGTGATATATTTAACATAGAATTGAAAAGGAAAAATATAAAACTATGGAAATGTAGGCCACTATTGAAACATAATTGCTAGCAAAAAGTTCTCAAAAAAAAAGAAAAAAGATTTTAAAAAGAGACTAAGAGGGGAAAGTTGAAGCAACTATTTGGATTCCTTAGAGTTGAAGTATATAACTAGTTTATTGCTTCCATTTCTAGTTTTTCCTTTTACTTTTCATTTTCCTTTGGTACTTTTACTTGGGCCCTGGTAGGTTTCTTTAGTCAAAATATTTATTTTCTATAATGGCATCCACTCCACCTTATTATCTAGTGGTCCCTTCTTCAACTTTGTCTTCTTCTCCTTGTTATGTTTCTTTTTTTCTTAGGAAGGAAATACAAATCTCCCCACTTTCTTCAATTTTTGATACAAAACTATTGACCATTTTTTGCCTAATAGGCCAAAAATTGGTCCCCTTCTTCCCCTACTATTCTAGGCCAATTCATTTTTGATTTTGAACAAGTCCAAGAATTTCTACGGACTCTGCAGGTTAGTCTTTTGGCACATGAAGAATCACTTTAGATAGTGCTAGGTTTTACAAGGCTTCTTCAGGCTCTTGTCTAAAGAAATTCCCAAGGAAGGTTGGCATATTTGAACCATTGAACCGGTTCAATGCCTTGGTTCAACACCTTGGTTCAATCACCAAGTTTAACACTTTGGTTTAACACCTTGGTTCAATCAGCTTGGTTCAACACCTTGGTTCAATGTTTCAGTTCAATTGGATGGTTCAATCACTTAGTTCACTTAGTCAATTCATCAACTTGGTTTAATGCATTAGTTTAATGTTTTTGGTTCAATATTAAAGTTCATCAACAAAGTTCAATGCAAAGTTCATTGGCAGGTTCAATCAAACGGTTTGATGCCTTATTTTAACAAATGTTTGAACCATTGAACCAATTCGATGGATTGGTTAAATGATTGGTTCAAAGGATCAATTTAATGAAAAAGGTTCAAGTCTCCCAAAGGGCAAGTTCCCTTATAGAGGGTAGTTTTGATTTAAAAATCCCTTGCGAAGGGTAGGGATCACTTCAAAGGCAGTCGAAGGATTTCAAAAACATGCAAAGTCTTAAGGCTTTGAATTCTTTCAAACTTTTTGTCTGAAGGAATTCCTTCAAAAAAAAAGTCCAAAGGAATTTGGAGGAAGGCCATGGGCTCAAAAGGACCTAAGGAAATCAAAGTGGCCAATTCTCACAGACTTTTTGTCTGTGAGAAAAAAAGCCTACAAAAAAGCTCACAAAAAACGCCGAAGAGACAAAGGCCACCGAAGGACAAGTGCCCTTATGGGGGGCTCTCAGCTAGCTAAATGAAGGGAATCTCTTTAGAGCCAAAGGGAAACTTCCCCTTTGGGAGGGTCCAAAACAAAGGATGAGTCAAAGGAAAAGGCCCAAAGGAATTTGCCAAGGACGGTGACATCCTGAAAGCCATCAAATTTAAGAAGATAGATTAACCATTGTTTTTTAAATGATGACATGTGCATAGACATCAAATTTAAGATGGTGAAATAGCCATTTGCCTTTAAATTACCTGAGTGCCAACTAGTTTATAGCTCAAGGAATGTAGTGACCCACCAGAAGATAGCCCCAAGGGCTGAAGGAGCTAGAAGAAGACAAAGCGGGAAGAAGATAAAGAGCCCAGAAAACAAAGAGAGAAAAGTGCCAAATGTAGGAATAGGAAAAAATTCCAAGTGGTGAAGGGAGGTGATGATTCAAGAATTTACTCTAGTAGGTGATACAATGTCTATGAGTTGATCATTAGGAGGTGCAAATGGCTAATGGTGTGACCCATTTTTATTCATTTTGCATTAATGAGTAGACAAACTGTGTAATCACCTTGAAGGAGTGGTCTTGTAAGTAGACAAATGGTATGGCTCATAATTTCTCATTAATGTTTAATCAGCTTGTTCTTCCCAATGATCGGAGTGCACATGGGTCATTTGTAAAAAAGGGTGCCAAAAGGCCTCCTTCCTTCCTCTATATATTGTAGATTTTTCATTTGGAAAAGGATATTTTCACATTTGTAAGGCAAAGCCCTGGCAAATTTTCACCTGAAATTAATAAATACATTTTACCTCTATTCTGGTTAGATATCTTTGTGTGTGTTTGAGTGTTGGTTTTGTGTTTAGTCATTACTTCTTAATGCTTTCAAAGGGTTAACACCAATGCACTTGGTGTCTATAAGGTGCCATTCTTGTAGGTGACAAGGAGAGCTGTACCTAGAAGCATAGAGACAAAAAGAAGCTACTATATAGTGTGCCCTTTCCATAGCACCTATGGTGAGTCCTTATTTTCTATGTATTCCATTAAATCCTCCTTATTAAGCTTCCTATAGCCTAGTCCTTCTACCAGTTTGAAGTGTACATATGTGTTTGTCTAGCTTCAAGTGTGAGTGTGAGTAGGTCGAATCATTTGGTGCATCACTCTTTTTAGAGTATTTTATGTTTTCCTGTAATCCTTCTCCCTTTTTACCCCCCCCCCATTATATATCTATATACATTTATTATCACTTATTGGAATAACTTAGATGCATCAAAGGGAGCTAGCCCTTACCTAGAGACTCTCCCCTCTAGCTTCACTAGTCCCACAGGTGAGAGGGGAGTTTCCATTTTGACATGTGGAAGGTAGGAGCTTAGCCTCCTACCCTAGGTTCCATCCACTACGTCAACAAAAACCTTTTCTGGTATCATTTATAAAATCATCCAAAATAAACATCCCTTTTAATTTTTTAATTTTATCTATCAAATTCATGCATAACAAGTGTTGCATTATTTCCTTAGCCTAGGTTTTCTTTATGGTCATTTCAATGTTAGGTTGTTTATTTTTTAGGGCATGGTATGGTAGATTCTAGCTATGGACTTCAACTCTTTGAATATGTATTATAATATATTTTACATGGGGTTTTTTCTATAATTATCCTTCCCTCTTAAAGGCATGGACTTTCTATCCCTAACTTCTTGACTCTCCTTAAAATAATCACCCGAGTCATCCCCCCCATTATGGACATTAATCATCTCATTAACATATTCACCTGAGGGGTTCACCTTTACATATGATAAGGATAATGAGTCTTTGGTGATTGAGGTTAGATTATAGATGGGCCTTGAATAAATTAATAGAATTTTTGAGGGACTTCATTAGGAAAAAGGGGAGGCTAATCCTATGACCCTTGAAATGGTTCATCAGTAGAAAATGGTGTGATAATAAGATAGTGTGTTTTCCCTCAAGGGTGATATACTTCATGATTTGAAGGTAAACATGGGGCTATTTCCTAAGTGAATAAGCTTAGGGAAATCATTCTTGAGATGATATAACTGGAATATCAATTTAAAAAAAATTATCATTACCTCTTCCTTTTTTGTCTTTATAGAAATTTACTCTATCATAGCTCATGTTGGTTACTTTGTCAATAATATCATCTATGATAATAATACTCATCCCTCTCATCCTAACCAGACAATTATTTCAAATTTTATAAAAATATTTGTAAATGTTTGAGTTGTGTCTCATGATTATTTTCATGAGGTTGGAAAGCCCACCTTTGACCAAATTTCACCAAAGAACTAGGTCATCCTTTTCCTCTATGAGCGACATCAATTCTATCTTATCTCTCTCACATCTCATATTAACTATGTATGTGAAGCTTTGAGTTCCATAAAAAATAATTGTTTTGATCTTAACAAGGGTGATCTTATTATTAAATTTCAAGAAATTATTGAATGAAATGTCCTGGAGCTTCCCATGGTTCACACCATGGGTAATAATAGGTGTTGATTGATATGCATCATACTTTAGGATCCATATATCATATCATCAATCATAAGGAGTATTGATGCCTCATCCCACATGTAAGAGAGGTATTATCTTTTTAAAATAATGATGAAGCCTTAGTGGGAGATCATCCACATTTGTATAATGTTTTAACACCTCACCTCAAACCCTTTAAGTTGAATATTTGAAACATACTTCCCCCTCTTCTTTATCATTTGAAATAAATTTTTATAGATTCCTTTGCCTATCAATTTATATTGAATAATGTTTTAATTTACTTATAATCCTTGACACATTTTATACATGTATTTAAAATGTCCTCTACTTTCCTTTGGTTAGTCCTATTTTAGATAGTATATTCCTTCATAGGCATTGTCATAAACTCAATGGGATGTTGAATTTATCTCCTAAGAGATACCTTGAACTTGCTTATCAGTGAAAAGGATAACTCAGTAGTCACTATTTTTTAAATTTACATCTAGCTCATTAAGTTAGAACCCTAAGTAAGTAGGGTGTTATACTTTTATGAGTCAAAACCCTAAGTAAGAAGGCTTCATTTGAAGAAAAAATTGGATATAATACCATTTAAAATACCAAAACTAATATTAAATCCACATCACCATCTTCTATTTTATGTGGTGACAAAATTTCTCTTACTAATTGGTATTTCAAGTTTTTTATCTTGATAAATATGCATGCAAATATATATTTGTTTATCACTACATCTAGAAAAGAATATTTTTAGATTGGAATACTTTGTCTATGATAAAGATGAACTTGAAGATGTCATTCAATTCCAATTGGAAGTATAGAATAAAGAAGAAGGATTTATCCATCATGCTATAGTTAATTTTAATAAATTTACACATAGTAAAATGGAATTCATAAAAATGAATGTTTCTCCTTCTTATGAAACATTTGGGTTTCATTTGAATAACTATGACAACATTAAAATGTTTGGGTTGATAGATAAAGATAATTTGGTCATTAGAATGCAAAATATGTTGAAATAAAAACATGAACAAGGGGAAACAACTTTTTCTACTTACCATCATGTAAATATGCATTTAAGACACTCTACAATCATGACATTAAAAACATTCAAGAAAACATGACAAGTAAACACCACATATTTTTATTCATATTCTAAAAAGGCTATACAATTACTCCCACCAATGGAGAAATATAACATCAAAGAAAATGTTGATACATTTTTGTTGGCACAAAATTTTGATCAAACATAGTGAATTATCTATGTGGTATATTTCCTCTACAAATTATGCCTTGAACATTCTTTTACAGATCTATGAATTTGGGGATGCTAATATCAAAATAATATTTATAAATGAAAGAGGGGAGAATTTTATAATTCATTCATTTATAAAACATAATGAGTTTCTAATGAAGGATGAATTTTTAATTCCTTTTGATCTAAATAAACTTTAATGTATTATCAAATCAAAATAAGTCCTTGAATATATGATGGAGAAAAAATCATAAGGTTCAAAATTTTAGATGACCAATACACAATTACAACATAATAGAGAATTCTTTCAGATGAGGAATAAAATCACTATCATTGAGAAAAAAATTGTTATAAGGGTAAGATTTTTATAAATAGTTACTCTAGTCTGTATTATTCACAAACTATGTAACCAATATAATGAATCTAATGAAGAAATTTCTAAGGCTTCATTTGTATAAAGAGTTTGATCTACACGTGACCTTTTCCAACTAAGAGTTTGGAATAATCTTGAAATAGGGAAAAAATATAGAAGAAATAAATGAACAAGATAGGCACTTGTTCACATATATGAAATGCTCAGTACAATAACTGCATGAGAGAAAATACATTCTTTTCATGGAATGACTCATTTGGGATTATTTTGATAAGGCATCTAATTTTTTTAAAAGGGGTACTTTACCTAGTTCAAATAAACAAGATTTTAAATCTGATTCTTATAATAGTACTTAGAAATATTCAAGGGTTCTTAGATAAACAAAAAATAGAACTAGTAGATTTATTGCAAAAGGGGTCTATTTCCTTTTTGAAAACCCAGAGTGCAATAACATGGACACTTGATGAAAAAAAGTGAATTTATAAAGTAACATATTATCAAAAATTATAGATTATTTTACCAATCATGATTTAACACTTCCAACGTAAAAATAATCACACCTAAAGAAGTAATGGAGCATTGTACAATTTTTGTGAAAATGTTTGATGATTTGTGTGTCCTGAATGAAAGTATTTTAAACAAATAAAAAAAGATGGGAAGCATTGTATCCAAATTCAATAAGCATACTGAGAAAATATATAGATAGTGATGGAGGTTAAATTCTTGTGACATACGCATAATTTTTTGTCTTCCATTATGCCCCTCATGTCTTTGGCCATCCATTTTAGAATATTTCAATATAATGTTCATTATTGGTATGAATGTTGATTTGATAATTATTGATCTTTTGAATGCCATTCAAGATTTTAAGGAATAAAATCTTCACTTATTTCTTTAGTCATTGATTGATAAAGTTATTGTTATGATTTTCAATGTATTCATCATTCACAAACTTGACCATTTTTATGGAATTTAGAACTCTCTTAGAAATATATGTGTTGGTAATTTCTATTATATGCAAAATACAGGTGTCGTACTTTGGGGTCCAAATAGTTATGTATTCAATTAGACTCATATTATAGGTATCAAATTTTCTAATGACTCCATTAATTTCTAGCTTAAAGATTTCATCTTCCATTCACAATAATGTAAAATAGAGGAAGGCATTGACATGAGTAAAGATGTACTAACATTTCAAATGATTATTTCACACAACATAGGAAGGCCATTCAAAAATGAATTAGATAACTTCTTTTGGGAGAGACTTATCTCTACTTTCAATAATTCAGATACATGTGATGTGCTAGGGGTATATATAGGAGTTGTATTGGTGTGTGATTGTATGAAAATGCAAAGGATTTTGTCTTTCATTAGAGAAACTAAAGAACAAAAAAAATTAAAGTTCAATTTAAAAATCATTTAACAAATTCATGACAACCAATACCAAAACAATCGCTTTGATCAATACCAAGTACATAACATTTTTAATTTTATTTTATAATCATGTTTTATTTTTCAAATAAAACATCTTAACAATATTTTGGTGTGTATTTTTTTTTTTAAAACTAATATCTTATCACTCTATTGGTGTGTATGCTTTATTTTTAAAAACTAACAGCTTAGCAATTTTTCGATGTGTATCACTATTGGCATTGGATGAAAGTCAATAAATAATAATGATGAAAAATAAAATTAATGAACATGATAAATTGTAAGTTGAAGAATGCAAGATAAGATCATACATATTTTTATAATATTATAATTTTTTATTTATCAATAATTTACAATACTAAAAAAATATTTCTTTGTCTATTTATGTCTCAATTAAAACATTTTACAAAACATCTCTACAACTTTGTGTCTGCAACAAAACAACCCAATACACAACATTGTAGCTTGATGCCTCCACAAAAATAACATAAGGTAAAACTCTAAAAAAAAAAAAAATTTAAATACAAATATCAAATAAAATGATGATGATAATTTTTAATTACTAATTTTATAATAGCTTTCATGGAATAAAGAACAAAAGGTTCAACGAAAGACTGTAGCTATATAAACTATAAAAAGACAAAAAAAAGAAAAAAAAAAAACCATTTCAATGAATGTGTAATTATAAAATATAATATACTAGAATATATAAATTATATTTATTTATTTAAACACATTACAATTGAATTTTTATTCATAGACAAGAGATTGTATAAGACAATAAAATATAGACCTGCATAAGCTTGGGATTTGAAAGTATGGGTTATTTTTAGTGTTGTGTCAACTTGAATGTGGTTGTATTTACCCATTCAAATATTGTTTACATGTTTAATTTACCCAAATAAAAATAACACATTATGTGTTATATTGTATCTTCAATAGAATACATTTGGATGCTGAGTATCCATGATCTTTATCAATATAAAAAATATTTCTTTGAATGAAAAGAAATATTGTGATTGTGAGAAATTCGATGAAGATTAGATTTCATATTAAGAATATTTTGATTAAAAATGGAATGTGTGTGTGTGTGTGTGTGTGTGTGTGTGTGTGTGTGTGTGTGTGTGTGTGTGTGTGTGTGTGTGTGTGTCTATGTGTATATGTGTATATATATATATGTATATGTATATATGTATATATATATATTCCATTTTAAATCAAAATATTATTAATATGAAATCTAATCTTCATCGAATTTCTCACAATCACAATATTACTATCCAATCAAACAAATTATTTTTATATTGATAAAGATCATGTATACTCAACATCATAATTTACTATTTTCAAGACATAGTATAACATGTATAAAGTTATTTTAAATTTGATAAATTTAATATTTAAATTGATAAATACAACCGAATTCAAGTCAACTCAACAATAAAAATAACCCACACTTCCAAATCCCAAGTTGATGCACTATATTTAATTATCTTCTACACTCTCCTATGGATAAAGAAAAATTTAATTGTATTATTTTTAAATCAATAAAGGTAATTGATATATTATAGTACATTAAATTTTATAATTACACCTTAATTTAATTTACCAAATTTAAAATAACTTGATATGTGTTATACTATGTCTTGAAAATAATAAATTTTGATGTTGAGTATGATCTTTATTAATATAAAAATATTTTTTTTGAATGGAAAAAAATATTGTGATTGTCAAAAATTTAATGAAGAATAGATTTATTATTAATAAAAATTTTATGAAAAAATGTATATTTATGTTTTTTTGTGTGTGTGTGTATATGTATATATGTATATATATATATATATATATATATATATATATGTATGTGTGTGTGCACGCATATGATAAATGCCCTAAATAGATTTCAGAAGTAATCATATATATATATATATATATATATATATATATATATATGATGAGTTACATCTATTTTAATGAATCCATAAGAAGTGTCCATTATGGTCAAGTTATAAGGATTCATTATAGACATGTATATGCATATGTATATTAAAAATTTGATAATAGAAATGGTACATTCATTTATAATGAGTATAGTTGCATATTATTGAGCATGTATATATGTTTATATTTTTATATGAATCTTTATAAGATTTAATAAAATACAAATTAAAAATACATCAAATGAAATGAAATATGTTTATATGTTACATTATAAAATGCAAATCAGAAGTGTATAAATCATAAATCTAACATGTAAAACATTTTCTTAGAGAATTTTCATGTTATATTTATTATAATTTATTATTGTTAATAAATGATTGCTTTATTTTTTACCAAATTGTAAACATTTCAAAGGAAGAGCTAAAACCAACTTCTAAAAACTATTGATTTTATGGTTGAATGAATTCTTATTTGTTGTGGACAAAACAAAATATATGAAAATGAATGTTATGTTAAGAAAATAAGATTATATAATATAAATTATGTCATACTACATTTGAGATCATTCTAAAGAAATTTTGAAGGTGCCATTGTAGTCTTTTTCTCACAATGGCCTTTGATCAATGATAGAGGATAATTATTTGACGCTAATCATTCCATCTATGGAATAAAAAAATTCAAATTTCATGTTTTTTGGGGGAAAACATATTATAATCCATTAAATATAAATATAAATCAATTGGATGAAGTAATTTTTAAAGTGACCTTTGGAGATGATTTTTCAATTGTCAACATGGTGTTTATTAAATTTAATTCTTAAAATTGTGCTAAAAACAAAAATTACAAATGAGTTATGTTATGAAAAGTAGATATAGTAGAAATGGAAGTCAAAAAGACAAAAAATATTGGAGAATCAAAATGGCATCTATCATCACATTCTTGGGAGAAATCATAAAATCCATGTCAACAACTATGAAACATTATCTAGAAGGATATAAATTCACCATATGATTATTTCAAGTGTATTTATTGATAATAAACTATAATTTTAGTAACATTACCATCAATTTCATATAAACCAATTATAAATTATTTCAAATGTAATCCATTTTTTTTCAAATTCATGGATTTTTATTTAGTAATACTTTGGTCTCATTTTAATTTATGAAATTTGATTTATTATTGGGGATACCTTGATATTATTGAATAAATTCAAAGTTTTAAATTTAATCCCATTAAAAGTGTATACTCCACTAGTTTATCTTGAAATTACCCAACTTGATCCATAATTATATTGACACCTGCTCATAAAGATCTTCCCAATGAACAATAATCATTCTCAAGTCTCTATCTCATTAAATTTGTTTACTGATACCATGTTAATGGGTCAAGGTTATATTTTGGTTTATCTAATATCCATGATAGGTCTCCTTGAAATCTCCCCTAATGGTTTATTTAAATTAAAATTTGATAGAGCAACATGGAGAAATCTAGGAGCCTTAATGAACCTGAAAACTAACAAGACAAATAAAATTACCAATAGGCCAAGATTCTAAACAATAAATTGTATTGATTCATATTGAAGGACTTGAAATAATTATAAATCCAAACCATGCTTAAATAAGCCTCAACTTATAATTTAGTGTTGACATACAAAAAATAAAAAAATCTAAAATCTAAAAAATGTCTATTTTTAGCAATTGGTATTTATAGTAAGTTTCACATGCAAGCGCACATGGATCTAAAATTTATCAAAAAATAAAAAAATAAAAAAAATTAGACTATGGAATTAAATTAAATTCAATTTTAATTTTGTTCTAAAAATATCCAATTTTTAAAAATAGAAAATTTCCAAAAAAATCATTAAATGTTAATTTTAGATCCTCAGATGATCATGATTGGCCTCGAAAAAGTATCAAAAATAAAATATAAGTAGATAAAGTGGCTTAATAAAGAATTTTAATTTTTAATATTATCATTTTACCATGTGTAATAGCTCAAATATAGTTATAGGTCAAAAGTTATGTCCTCCAGAAGGTTGGCCTATTTTTTGTGCATCATTCTCTTTTACTTGAAAACAACTCAGTTCCTATGAGTTGCCTTGATTTTAATACTACCATTTTTCCTTGTCAATATTATTCAGATCCCATTATGTAATCCAAGTTTTGTATTATTCATGCAATCCTTCCCACTATACCAAATACCTATTATAATTCCCTTGCCTTGTGCTCACTATCTTCATATCCAAAACCTACACTACTTTTTCTTTCTTCTTCTTTGGAACTTATTGCTCCCAATTTACTGATTTACATTCATAATATTCACCATATTATCCATGGAATTCATATAAATCTAAACATTTAATATTGGATATATATCATAATTATATGGTAAATTTACCTCATAGGCATTATCATTGATTTTCTTCACAATTTTGCATGGTCTACTTTTCTTGTACTTCAAATTATTATATGTGCCTTTTGGAAATATTTATTTCCTAAAGTAAACCATTACCAACTCTCCTTATTAAAATACCTTTGATCTTCTTCTAACATCTACTGCTACTTTATATTTCTCATTACTTTTTTTTAACTTTCTTCTTACTCATTACAACTATTGCATATGCTCTACAAATGCTTCTGCATCATCACTAATTTGATTTGCAATTGGTAATTATACCAAATGTAAAATACACATAGGATTTATCATATAAACAATTTTAAAATGTTAATTTCCTATTGATCTATTCACTCAACTATTATATCCAAACTCAACTTGTGGTAAAGCCAAGTCCCATTGCTTTGGCTTCTCTCCCACTATGCATCTCAATAAATTTCCAAAGCTCCTATTCACAACATTTTTCTATCCATTTTGTTTTGGGTGATATACACTACTAAATTGTATATTAGTACCCATCTTATTCCAAAAATTCCTCTAAAAATGACTTAGACATTTTGTGTCCCTATCTAAAGTAATAGTTTTTGGAACACCACACAATCTCAAAATATCCATAAAAAATAATTCTACAACTCTAATGACATCATTATTTTTATTACATGGAATGAAATGAACCATTTTATAAAATATATAGATAACAAAAAAACTTTAATGATTGCCTCTGTATCTATTTGACAATCTCAACCAAAATCCATACTCAAATTTTTCCACGGTCCTCTTGGAGCTGGTAATGGCATGTATAGTCTACTATTTTGTGCATGTCTTTTAGCCACCTAACATATTCTACAACTTGAAACATACCTTGTCACATATCTCTTCATATTTATCCAAAAATAATTTTCCTCCACCAAATCTATTATCTTTGTCTTACCAAAATGTCCATCCAAACCACCACTATGTAATTCTCTTATTATATTGCCTCGTAGAGACCCAAATGGAATGCATAATTATTTCCCTTTTAAGACATAACCTTCTTGTATAAGATAATCATCATGAATAAAAACTATCCCACTTGTTAATGGATTATTTCACTACTCAATTACCTTTCTAAATATGGATCAGTGTCATATAATTCTTTAATAGCTTCAAATCCAACTACTTCACTCACCATATTAGTTAATAATGCTACCCTCATACTCAATGCATCAGCTACCTAATTTTATTTTCTTGATTTATGTTTCAACACAAAAGTATACCCCTACAAGAAATAAACCCACTTTGCATGCCTACTATTCAACTTCTTTAATGTATTCACATACTTCAAAGCATCATGATTTATAGCTAGGATAAAATCCTTAGGCACTAGGTAATCCATCCAATGTCTTAATGCTTGTATAATTGCATAAATTTCAACACCATAATTATAATAATTTGTCCTTACCTCATTTAATTTCTCACTAAAATATATTATTGGCTTTCCTTCTTGACTCAACACAACACCAATTCTCACAAATGAAGCATCACAATCAACCTCAAACACTTTTTAAAAATCCAATAATGCTAAAACTAGTCTTTATGCAATCTTCTTCTTCAAAATTTCAAAACTTTTTGTGGCTATGCTAGTCCATGCAAATTTATTCCCTCTCATGCAATCTGTTATTGGTGTCAAAATACTACTATTTTTTTTTATATTTTTTTTATAAAAAGTTGTTAACCCATGGAAACTTCTTACCTCTATAATTATTCTTGGAATAAGACACTAAAAAATTTCCTTTATCTTTTCTTCATCTATTTTCACACCATCTATTGAAACTACAAATCCCAAAAATACCAAATTATTTGGCATAAACCTGCACTTCTTCAAATTTGCATAAAACTTCTCTTTTCTTAACAAATCCATTACCATTCTTAAATGTTATAAGTGTTCTTATTTAGTCTTACTGAATATAAAAATATCATAAAAATAAAAAACCACAAACTTACCAATATATTCTTGTAGCACTGTATTCATCACACTCATAAATGTGATAGGTGCATTAGATAATCTAAATGGAATCACCATCCACTCAATTAATCCATCCATAGTATTTAATGTAATTTATCACTCATATTCTTTGAAAGTTCAAATATGATAGTAACCACTCCTTAGATCAATCTTGGTAAAATATTTTTCTCCTACAAGCACATCCATCATATCATCTAAATGAGGTATAGGAAACCTATACTTTATTATAATTTTAGTAATTTCCCTAATACCCACACACATTCTCCATCCTCCATCTTTATTTGGATTTATAAATGTTGGTGTTTCATATAGACTCATATTCTCCCTTATCACATTCTTCATTAGTAATTCAGTAACTTGTTTATTTAATTATACATGCTCTATTGGAATCATCTTATAAGCTACTTGATTGGTTAGAGATGATACTAGAATCAAATCAATGTGATGCTAAATATCTCTCTTTGGTGGTAAACCATTTGGTAACTCATCATGCATAACATCTACATATTGTTTCAGCACTCTTGTTTCTTTTATTAGTATTAGCACCATTTTTGCTTCTTTATTCTTTGTTACTAATGTATAAAAACAAACTGCTAGTTTCATATCTTGGATAAATTCTTTAGTAGAGGACATGTTTTCTATCTTCTCTTCCTCTTTACAAGGTAATAAAACTACCTTTGTACCACCTTTCCAAAAAGTGTATGTGTTCTTTTCTCCATCATGAACTACTTTCCTATCAAATTTCCACAGTCTCCCCAATAAGACATGACATGCATCAATCAAAATAACATTACATCATATTTCATCATTATATGTTTTTCCTATAGTAAAATTGATTAATCACCTTTTATCTATTGTAACCTAATTCCATTTCTTAAACCAGATATATGATAAGGGTTAGGATTATTTTCACATTAAATATTTAGTGTATCAATCATTTCTTTAGAAACCATATTTTCACAACTACCACCATCTATAATTACTTTGTATACCTTTTCACTTGAAGTACATCTTTGTCAAAAAATATTTGATCACAACCATGCATCACCACCTTCTTTATTTTTCACATAATCCTTCCTTGGAGTGATCATGGTTCTTCTCATCATGAGATTCTCTCCAACATCAACTGGTACGACTTAAGTATTCAACTCTTCTATTTTAGCCTCAACTATATTTATTCTTGGGAAATCTTTTTTTCTCTTCTATTTATCTAGATAGTGTGGAAAATAAAACACTCTATGCCCTTCTTCTCTACATTTATAATATACATAAGATCTCTGTTGA
This sequence comes from Torreya grandis, assembly GCA_037957365.1. Classification (NCBI taxonomy): domain Eukaryota; kingdom Viridiplantae; phylum Streptophyta; class Pinopsida; order Cupressales; family Taxaceae; genus Torreya; species Torreya grandis. The sequence goes on along the minus strand of JARHVA010001239.1, from coordinate 3,511,850 downwards.
TTTAGAAACCATCCTCTAGTAGCACCATAACCTCATCCTCTCTAAAATCCTCTTACTCTTTGTTGGTATTGAAACCCTTACCTATTATCATCTTGCCTTTTTACACCATGTGATGATTCACCTTTATTAAAATTAAAACGACCTCTGGTGGTATTAAACAAACCTCATCCCCTTATTAGATGGGATCCACCTCTTTTAGGACAAATAGATGTCCTTCTAAAATTATGTCTATTTTTTTTAATTCTACCTTCAAAGCTAATTGATAAGCATCCTCCATGTTATGTATTCTATGCATGCTTAATTCATCTTCAATAGAAAATTTCTAACCATTTACATACCTAACAACCATTTTTTTTTATATTTGATCATGTTCCACTCATATGGAAAACTTATAAATTTCATTTGTATAATCTTTTATATTGTGATCCTTTTGCCTCAAATTTTAAAATCTTTTGTATAGGGTTTGTGCATAATCCACAAGAAGAGATTTCTTCCTCATATTATTCTCCATCTTTTTCCATGAATTAATCTTCTCTTTACATTTTTTATATCTATCTTTATGTAGGTGATCCCACCAAATCATTGCATGACCTTTCAATTTTTTGCATGAAAACTTTACCTTCTTGGCTTCTCTCATAGTCTTCTACTCGAATAACTTCTCCATACTATTCATCCAATCTATCAACTCCTCTAGTTGTAAACTACCTCCATAATCTAGAACATCAACCTTGACTCTTTCATTCCTTCCTTATAAAGACTAAACCATCCTCTCTTCTATTGATGGTGGTTGCTCTTGTTGTTCTTCTTCTTGCTAAACTTCATCAAGATCCATGTCTTCCCCATAACCACCTTGTCTTTTCCATTGATTAGTGATAACCTGTGTTAATTTTTGAACTTACCTCTATAACTCTTGAATAGTCCACTTTATCTACACAACACCTCCTCATCCTCTCACCATTCTTTACTCCTCCAAGATTCAAACTTACTCTGATACTAGATAATGAACCTAAAAAGTAACAAGACAAATAAAATTACCAATAGGCCAAGATTATAAATAATAACTTGTATTGAATGAGTTGAAATAATTACAAACCCAAACCATTCCTAAATAAGCCTCAACTCAAAATTTAGAGTTGACATATAAAAATTCAAAAAATCTAAAATCTAAAAAAATGCCTATTATTAGGATCCGCTATTTATAGTAAGTTTTACATGAAAGCACACATGGATCTAAAAATTTATTTAAATAACCTAAATACTAAAATTAGCCTATGGAATGAAATTCAACTAAAGTTAACTTCTAGTTCTAAAAATATATAATTTCTAAAAATAGAAAATTCCCCAAAAAATCATTAAACATTAATTTTATACCCTTAGATGATCACATTTGGCCTCAAAAAATATCAAAATAAAATCTAAGTGGATATAATGGCTTAGGGAAAAATTTAACTTTTTGATATGATTGTGTTGGCATGTAGAAGAGCTAAAATAGAATTATAGGTCAAAAGTTATGGCCTCTAAAAGGTTAGCCTAATTTTTTTGCATCAAGCCTCACAAGTGGATTCATTATTTGAGATTGATCTAGTTCTCTCAATCATGACACCTCAGTGAACCTTACATATAGAACCACTATTGAATCTAAATCCTAGGTAGTTGTCCTGGGCATACAACTTCCATAATCAAATACTTGATAATTGAAGGATATTCTAATCTCATAATGAAGGTGATTTATAATCAACATGCTAAGGCTTGGTGACTCAAAAACATCCTCCACCTAATTTGGCCTCTCCTCAATGAGATAAAATCTTTGTTAGCATGAAATTTATTTAAGGAAGATAATAAATAAGTATATTTCCTTTTGAATTTGGGGGTGGACCAATTGACCAATGTTGTGATGGATAATGTATATGATCAGTGGTCGGGACTTGATTTGGTGGACCTATGATGTCACATATGATTTAATGAAATTTATAAAATTGCATTAGACTTTCTGCATTTAATTTTACGTATCCTAGAGATTCGACATGTGTAAATGGATTTTCACTTCATGGTTACACATTAATCTCTTAAGTATGAAGTGCTTTGTCATGATAGGTGGAAACTCACTCAAAGTGATTAAATTTTAGCATTTTTCTCTCCTTTTCATATTCATTATTAATTTTCTCCCCTATTTATATTTCCTCTACTATGAATAAGTATTATACTATGTCATTCTTGGTCATTACCACCCTTAATTTTTCATTATGTGTACAATGTCATGAAATGGCTTTTTGAGATATTATCTTGGATCATAGACTTTGTTATTTTTCCTTCCAAATGTGTAGGTCTTGGAGGTAATTTATATTATTATTGGATTAGATTACCTTCATGTTTTTTGGCATAACAAAACCAATGTGGATGTGGCAACATGATTTACTAGTAACCTAATTTAGGTGTTCTAAAATAGGGAGGAAACCTATCTAATGGTAGACGCCTTTGTATGGAAGGAGTTTTAGGGTATCCTAATTGGATATATGACTAGATTTTAGGTGGTACCTAGGCCTACTTTACAATGTTAGGGTTCACACTATCTTGGTTTGGTTCTTCTAAGTGTTTTTTAGGAGATAAACAATTGTTATGTTCAATTACATAATCATTACATGGCTATGGTGGAGAGTGCATAGGTTGTTACCTATTTTATGCATTCCTAGATATAAATAATACTATATCTACTCCTATTCATTAGGAAATTTGACTTAGATAACCTCATATTATCAACTTATTATTTGGTTAACTTATATTCAATCCTAAGTGTGGTGGATACTTTGAATGTAAAAAATTCTAAGGAATAGGGTGGTGGTCATTGTAGGGCTTCTCAATTGATTAAAAATTATCTTCAATCAAGGGTGGACTCCATCAATTTGGGTGGTGTATATGGACCCAATAAACACAATGGCTCAATGACTGGCAATCATGGATCTACATGTAAAGTAACACAGTCCAAATTCATACCTGATATGTAATGTGTTGCTAGATTGCCCTTTGTGATGCATGTTGCATATTTTTGTTTTGACTTTAAGGCTATCCCTTGAATTTTTTTACTCTCATTTTTAGGAATTAAATTTTGTATTTTGGTGTCATAATGATCATAATTATCATCATATCATATACTTATACTCTAATTTATTAAAAATGATCTATGCCCAAATGGTTTGAAATAGTCCAATTTATTTGGAATATAAAAAATATATTTTTGGAGAAATTTTTCTCCACTCCACTCTAATGGGTATAAGTCCAAATTATTTGGGATAGGCCAAATTATTTAAAATTATATTGTCCAAATGGTTTGAAATAGTCCAATTTATTTGAAATATAGAAAAAAAAATTGGAGAAATTTTTTTCCACTCCAATTTACTGGGTATAAGTCCAAATTATTTGGAATATTCCAAATTATTTGAAATGATCTATGCCAAAATGGTTTGAACTAGTCTAATTTATTTGGAACATAGAAAAATTATTCTTGGATAAAATTTTCTCTAGTCTACTTAAGTGTGTATAAGTTTAAATTGTTTGGAATAGTCTAATTTAATTAAAATGATCTATGCCCAAATGGTTTTAAATAATCCAATTTATTTGTAATATATAAAAAATTTGGAGAAACTTTTATCCACTCCAATTTAGTGAGTATGAGTCCAAATTATTTGAAATAGTATGATTTATTCAAAATGATCTATGCCCAAATGGTTTCAAATAGTCCAATTTACTTAAAATATAGAAAATCTATTTTTGGAGAAAATTTTATCCAATCTACTTTATTGGGTATAAATACAAATTATTTGAAATATTCCTTAATACAATAAATATGGAATTATCCCTCATTCTAGTGGCAATATTACTTATAGCACATGGGATAAATTCCTCTTATTTTTTGAACCTAATAGTGATTCAAGAGCTAAGAAACTCTAAATGATATAGCATGGGTAAGTTATGATTGTTTCCATAAAAAGTTCAAATTGTTTCCTTACAAATATTTAGGTTCTCACTATTAGTTCATTTTAAACATGGGCTATTTACAATGTAATGGGTAAGATGTGTTGGAAATATTATCATTAATGTCAAAGGTATAACATTATTGGTGATAAAGGCCCCATATCATTTAATGTCTTAAGGTGTTTTTAATATTCATATTTTGGATAAAGTGTGTTAATATTTATTAAATATTAATGAATATATTTTTTGTTGCATAAAGTCAAAAGAGAGCCCATAAAGAAGTCAAAGAGTCATGAGATAAAGAAAAAAGAGGGAAATGATGCATTTTACCATGAAGGATCACCTTGAGGAATTTAAAGAGTCATCAAGTGAAGACAAAAGAGGGAAGGGCACATTTTTTTATGAAGAGTCAACTTAAGGATTCAAAGAGTCACCAAATAAAGATAAAAGGGGAAAGGATGTATTTGCTCATGAAGGGTCACCATGTGGATTTTCAAATGAAATGATTCAAAGGGTCATGCAAGTTTGACACCATTTTTCATGTTGAATGAAGGGTCACAAAGGGTGAATGCCAAAGGTCATTTGGAAAGCTCTAAAAGGAGGCTTGGGAAGCCATTTGTAATATTCAAGAGTGTTCATGGTTTTTAATTATTCTATATAAGAAAAGAGGATAAAATAAGTAAAGATATTGTAGAGTTTTATCATTTGTTGAGAAAGCAACATTGAGAGATATTTATGTTTTACATAAGAGGGATTGGTGCTCCTATGAGTTGGTGCTCAAAAATAGCTACTATGTTAGTCCTCAAGAAAGGGTTTAGTCCTCCTACAATTTGGTGCTTGCAAACTTTGTAATTTGATTTGGTGCTCATTCTTTTACTTGAGATTGTTCTTAATAGTTTTTTCCCACATTGGGTTTCCATGTAAAAATATGGTGTCTCTCTCTCTTGTGTGGTGCATGTTATTATTTCACTTTTATTGCATATCTTGAATCTATGATTAAGTAGTTAAAAAAATAAATTAGATTAAGTAAAAGTTTTAAAAGATATATGATATACTGATTCACCTCCCTCTTAGTATATCCCATGATTAACAATTGGTATCAGATCAGGTTATTTTGGAAAGAGTTTAACAATTTGAAGGTAGATTGGGGAAAGCACAATGCATGGATCACATTAAGGTTTTTCCACAAATAAGGCACTTTTGTTTGATGGGAAAAATTATGCCTTTTAGAGCATAAGGATGAGGGCTTACTTGATGGACCTTGAATTTGACATTTGGCAAGCAGTGATGGAAGAATACAAAGAATCATAAACACTTGTAACTACTCCTATAGAAAAAAAGGCAAGTGAAAATAATGCTAAAGTTTTAAATGATATTTTATGTGGTTTACATGAATCAAAATTTGTTAAAGTTATGAAATACAAATCTATTCATGAGACTTGGGTAAAGATTGAGAATATTTACAAAGGTGATGGAAATGTTCAACAATCTAAGCTCTAGACTTTTAGAATATAGTTTGAAATTTTGAAGATGGAAGAGGAAAAAAATATAGCGAGTTATCTTTTGAGGGTTGATCAAATAGTTAATCAAATTGAGGGTCTTAGAGAAAATTTAGATGAGTCAATGGTGGTACAAAAGGTTTTTATATTTCTACCATTGAGATATGATGAATTATTTTTTGCAATTGAGAAGATGAATAACCTAGAAAAGCTAAAGATGGATGAACTACATGGTATTATTATAGCATATGAGATGTTGAATGAATAAGAGAAACCCTTAAAAAGGGAAGCTACTTTCAAGACATCAAAGAAAGACAAGGTTAATATTTAAGAATCAAGTGATAGATCTAGTGATGAAGAATATGACAATGAAGCTCTATTCATTTTCAAGCCTAAAAAGGGCACAAGTAAATATAAAAAAAAGTTAACATTTAAATGTTTTAAATGTGGTAAGATTGGAAATTTTGTAGCTAAGTGCCTAGACAAGAATTTTGGTGATAATGAATAAGGAAATCCTACATACAAGAAGAACTTTAAAGGAAAATTCAAGAAAGGATTATAGAAGAAGAGTTTATATTATAAAGACCCTAGCTCATCTAAAGATAGTAGAGTCAATGACTCAGATGAATAATATATTTTATTCATGACCATACATGAAGATGCCTCTATAAGTAAAAGTACAGAGGATCAAGAAGAGGAACATGATGAAGCTAAGGTGAATCTAGAAGGAGAACACATTTTTTCCTTAGAATAGTTAAAATATATTAAGAAGAAGAATCAAATATTGAATCTCTAGATCAAGAAAAATGAAATGGAGTCAAAGTAAATAATTGAAGATCTAAAAGAACACATTGAAGAAACTAAAAATACTGAAGAAGATCTAACAACTCAATTACAAAAGGTAAGTGAAGAATGTAAAAAGTGTGTTGTTGAAATTGCCTCTTTAAAAGAAGATATCGAGAAAACAAATAAAGCAATAAATGATTCAAAATTTGAGAATAACACTAACATGTTGAATACAATATTAGAAAGTCAAAAATCAATATCAAATAAGATAGGTATCATATTTGAAAATAAAAAGAGCTATGTTGAAGCCCTTATAAAAGAGGAAATAAAAAAGGAATAAGATAAAAACGTAGAGGACAAGTCAAAAAAATAAGGTTGGAAGGAATAGCGCTACAAAAGAAAACCAAGTCAAAGATACACAAATTAGAATACGTTTTATTTTTTTGGTTATTGTTTTTATTGTAATGGTTATGGTCATAATAAAATAGATTGTTGGAAAAGATCCAATAATTTTAAAAATAAAGAGAAGGAAATTCATGTTGAATCAATCAAAAGCCACAACTCTTTTGCTCCTCTATCAGGCTTTGATAAATAGGCCATAATATGTTACAAGTGAAATAATTATGGACACAACCAACATTATAGAAGCATGTTCAAGTTATTTAATAAGGACCAAAGTTTGAAGTCTCCGTTCATCAAGAAGAAATTTTAGATAGGTTCATGGTAGAAGAAATAACCTAAAAAGTATATGTTAGTCCAGACAACTTTACATGCAAAAAATGAATAAAATCCATGGTTCACTAATAGAGAATGTTCAAGGCACATGACAAGAGATAAGGGCAAGTTCATAAATCTAAATAAGATCAATTGTGGCATAATGAAATTTAGAGATAATACTACTACTAGAATACATAGAAAAGGTAAATTGATTTTGGATAATGGTAGAACAAAGATTGAAAATGTTCTGTATGTAAAAGGTCTTAAGCATAATTTATTGAGTGTAATTCAAATGTTTGATTAGGGACACACATTAAATATTTATGCAAAATTTTGTGAAATTAGGAGAAAATATTCAAATGTGTTGACTGCAGATGCTTAGAGGATAAGAAATAATCTATATATGTTATAAGATATCAAAGGTCAAAAATGTTGTTTGAGTTAGGTTGAGGAAAGTTGGTTATGGAACAAGAGAATGAGACACACAAATTTTGATCATCTTGTCAACATCAGCAAGAAGCAAGTAGTTAGAGATATTCCAAAGATTACAAATCCCTCCAACATGCTTTGTGAACCATGTTCTCATGGAAAGCAAGTCAAAAGATGGTTCAAGACAAAAGAATACTCAACCACTCAGATGTTAGAGCTTGTTCAGACTAATCTATGTGGACCTACCAAAACTCAAAGTAATCAAAGTGAGAAATACTTCATATTGCTTATTGATTATTTTACACGTATGACTTCGGTGATGTTTTTGAAGAAAAAATTAGAATCTTTTAGCCACTTCAAAGCATTTAAGACTTTAGTTGAGAATGAAACTAGTTTTAAGATTAAGTTCCTAAGATTAGATTTAGGAGGAAAATTTATGTCTGATAAGTTTATTGAGTATTGTGAATACCATGGGATAAAGAGGTATTATTCAGTAGCCAAAACTCCACAATAAAATGGAGTAGTTGAGTGGAAAAATAGAATAGTTCAAGAGATAGTGAGGATAATGATAAATGAATCTAAGATACTAGATAAATATTGGAGAAAGGTAGTAGGAACAATAGTGAATATCCAAAATGGAGCATTGTTGATAGTCAATAGTAACAAGATTTCCTATGAGCTATGGAAAGACAAACTAGTTACTGTTAATTATTTTTGAGTTTTTGGTAGTAGATGCTTCATAAAAAGAGATGGTGAAAAATTGGGTAAGTTTGAGTCTAGAATAGATGAAGGTATATTTCTTGGATATTCTTGAAAAATAAATCTTATAAATGTTATAACAAAAGAACTAAGAAGATAGTTAAAAGTGTAAGTGTCAGGATAAATAAAGATATAACATAAAGAGCTAATGATTTGATAGACACTCTTGAAATCATTGAAGAATTAGATGTAGATGAGAAGAAGGAGAAAAAGGACACTAATACCTCATCCAAATATGTCTAGAGAAATAATAATGAGAGTGACATCATCAGGAACATAAATGAAGGAGTTTGCACCAAAAGGATGATGGTAAGTGAATCTGAGCAAGTTGAATTTTCTTTATTATCCAAAATACAACCTATAACTATTTTAAAAGCTATACATGATGAGCATTGGGGTAAATAAATGGGTGAAGAATTAAATTAGATCGAAAAGAATGAGACTTTGGAATTAGTGCCTATTTCAAAAGATCAAAATGTGATAGGAACAAAATGGGTATACAAAAATAAGTTAAATGAATATGGTGAAGTTACCAAAAATAAATAAAGATTAGAATTTAAAGGATGTGCTCAAATTGAGGGTACAAATTTTGAAGAAACTTTTTCACCAATGGTAAGACTAGAGGCTATTAGAATGTTTCTTGCATATGCAGTGTTTAAGAATTTCAAAGTGTTTCACATTGATGTCAAGTTTGCTTTCCTGAATGGGAATCTATAAGAGGAGGTATACATTGAGTAGCTTGAGGGATTTATTCTCTTAAATGATAGTAGCCATGTATACAGATTGAAAAAATCATTTTATGGATTGAAACAAGCTCCTAGAGTTTGGTATGCAAGGCTTGATAAGTACCTACAGGATCAAGGTTTCAAGAGAGGTTTTGCTAACAGTAATCTCTATATCAAAATAAAAGGTGAGCATCAATTGATTATTGTGGTATATGTTGATGACATAATATTTAGAGAAAAAATTGAAAATATGACAAAAGAATTTCCTAATAATATGAAAAAATAATTTGAGATGCCTATGCTTGGAGAATTGTCATTTTTATTAGGGTTGTAAATATTTTAGTTAGATAAAGGAGTTTTCATATCTCAAAATAAATATGCCAAGGAAATGTTGAAATTTTTTGGTTTTGAGGATTGTGCACCAGTTGGCATAATAATGGGTACAGGGATCAAGGTGAGTAAGGATGAAGATTCACCTATTATATATCAATATTTGTATAGATCTGTGATTGGTAGTCTTTTATATTTGATAGCATCAAGGCAAGACATTATTCATGTAGTAGGCATGGTTGTAAAATATTAGGAAACCCTGAAGGAGAGTCATTTTTATTTGGTGAAAAGAATATTCAAATATATTAAGGGGACATTAGTTTATAGATTGTTGTCTCCTATAGGCAGATATTTCACTTTGGTTACTTATATAGAGTCAAATTGGGTAGGTTGTTTGGATGATAGAAAAAATATAAGTGGAGGTGTTTTCTTCCTTGGTGATAGTTTAGTATCATGGCTAAGTAAGAATTAGAAGTTAGTATCACTTTATATAGCTAAATTAGAATATATTTCAGTAGTGTTATGTTGTACTCAAGTGCTTTGGATGAATAAAAATTTAGAATACATCAAGGTAAAATATGATGAACCTATCTCTATTTTTTTGTGATAACATAAGTTATATTAATATTTCTAAGAATCCAATGATGCATTCAAGAAAAAACATATTCCTATCAAATATCACTTCTTGAAAGAGTAGGTTGCAAATTAATAGGTTAAGTTGGAATATATCAGTGCTATAGAATAGATTGTAGCTATTTTCATAAAGGCACTACAAAAGGACACATTCAAGTATCTATGAGAGAAGTTGGGAATAATTTATTTTACTTCCTACCATTGAGGATCAACACTAATTAAGGGGGAGCTAAGTGTTATCTCTAGGATAGACCCTTTGCCAATTATGTTAAATTGGGAGAAATACAAAAATAGGTAAAAGAATAGGTTTCATAATAGGTATAGGATGATACAGTAAGGGGGAGTTACTTTTTTTTTGGGTAGTACAGGTAGGTTGGTAGTATAGGTTTCAAGATGTAGCAATTTCAGTTTGAGGTTGCCATCAATGACAAAGAGGGATATTGTTGGAAATATTGTCATTAATGCCAAAGGTTTAAAATTATTGGTGATAAAGGCCCCATATCATTTAATGTCTTAAGGTGCTTTTAGTGTTCATATTTTAGCTAAAGTATGTTAATATTTATTAAATATTAATAAATATATTTTTGGTTGCATAAAGTCAAAAAAGGGCACATGAAGAAGTCAAAGAGTCATGAGGTAAAGATAAAAGAGGGAAAGGATGCATTTTCCCATGAAGGGTCACCTTGAGTAATTAATAGAGTTATCAAGTGAAGAAAAAATATGAAGGGCACATTTTTACATGAAGAGTCACCTTGAGGACTTTGGAGAGTCACCAAATAAAGACAAAAGGGGAAAGGATGCATTTGCTCATGAAGGGTCACCATGTGACTTTTTAAATGAAAGGATTTAAAAGATCATGCAAGTTTGGTACCATTTTTCATTTGGATTGAAGGGTCACAAAGGGTGAATGCCAAAGGTCATTTGTAAAGCTATAAAAGGAGGCTTGGGAAGCCATTTTTAATATGCAAGAGTGTGCATGGTTTGTAATTATTTAATATACTAAAAGAGGAGAGAATAGAAAGAGATATTATATAGTTCTATCATTTTTTGAGAAAGAAAAATTGAGAGAGTTGTTTTTAACATAAGATAGGTTGGTACTCATGTGAGTTTGTGCTCAAAAATAGTTTTTTCTTGGTGATCAACAAATGGGTTGGTGCTCCTACAAGTTGGTGCTTGAAATTTTTTTAATTTGAATTGGTGCTCATTCATTTATTTGAGATTTTTCTCTAGGAGTTCTCTCTCTCTCTCTCTCTCTCTCTCTCTCTCTCTCTCTCTCTCTCTCTCTCTCTCTCTCTCTCTCTCTCTCTCTCTCTCTCTCTCTCTCTCTCTCTCTCTCTCATGCGGTGCATGTTATTATTCTATTTTTATTACATATCCTGAATGTATGATTAAGTGGTTAAATAAAATAAATTAGATTAAGTAAAATTTTTAAAAGATATATGATATACTAATTCATCCCCCCTCTTAGTATATCCCATGATTAAAAAGATGTTATTTTTAAAAAAATATAAAAGGGAGAGAAGAGTAGGGAAAAAAAGAGGTAAATCCCTTGATTGAGATAGGTCTTCTAATACTCAAAATTTAGATTAGTTTTGCCTATAATCAAATCACTGAGAATCAATTATATATATTAAAAAAACTAGAACACCACAATGAACAATACTCAAAGGAAAATTGTGTGAACATGAAATCTATAACTCTATTCAAAATAAATCCATTACATAAGTTTGTAACTATTTTCACACCATGACTAAGGCAAGACTTAAAATAACTAGAATGAGATCTCAAATACAAATGAATTTGTTTATGTACAATCTAATTTTATATCTACTCACACACAAATAACATCAAAAAACTTATTTGCATGGAATAAGTCTCAAATCAAGATCTTTGGAAAATAACCAAGATAAAACAAGGAGGAAATGTAGGGGAAATATTGGTTAAATTTGAACAAAGTTTTTTACTCAAATGTGTCAACCCTTTCATAATGGCAAGAAATTCTACTTTTATATACACTATTATTCAATTAATTGATTGTGATAGATAACCAATCCAATCCAAATGGTAAATCTATTAGTTCATGCACTATCTTTTTCCATTCCCAATTTCTTATGTTTATCCTCAAAATAGTATAATTCTTTCTAGATGTGTCCTTTCTTTATTATATGCTAATAACTAGGCAATATTGGAATATATTATTGTTACAATATATAAATACTTGAACCCTTGCTATGAACATTTTTCTAGATCAGTTCTAACATGGATATAGTCCATGTTTTAATTTTTCCAAGATGTTAAGGAGAAAATTTTATATGATATATTATAATTATATAAAATATATCTATTGGAATCATGTATTAAACATATTTATAAATTCCAATATACTTTTTACTTCTAATATCTAGGAATATTCATGTATTATAATAAAATTTAACTTCACTTCTGTTTAGTTCATTCAGTACATCAAGATTCACCAGTCATTTTTCATTTTAATCATTGTGATTACCTTTTGAAAACTTCAATATAGGATATTCATTGAATTTTATGTTGTGGCTACTAATTTAGATCCTTAGGTTCATGCTTTGGCAGTTTATGGCTTTTTCTATTTATGCCTCCTCTTTTTTCAAGCATATTCATTCATAGTCAAGTTCAAAATTATCATTTTTTTGTCTCATTGTACTCACCCTAGCCAACAAATTTAGGTTCACCATTTGCCTACATGGATATCTAAATGGTCATGTTTGGGTGAATTGGGCCATGTTTCCTCCTTTGGTGAACTCTAGAAATCTACATGTTGATCTATCATTGGTTTGGGATCTACTTTATTCTCTTTTTAATCTTTAGATCTTCCCACTTATTATTAATTTACCACTTATCTATAGCATAAGATACTTTCTTTATCAATTAATCTCTCTAAGATTTGAATGCATGTGATGTATCCACATGATAACATCTTGTGCCTTCAAAGCTTGAATGTCATCAAAGATAGGTAATTCTCCAAATATACTTAGGGATCCTAAAAATCAACTACTTGTAATGTGACCATGTGTTGTAATGATGGTATTTGGGGATTTGGTAAATATATAACTATGCAAGTGGATCCCAAATTTGAACTAGCTAATCTGCTCACTTGTTGATAACTTGTATATTTCATTATTTTGTAATATTTGAATATTGTATTTACATACTCCATGGGATGAATAATTTAAATACCTAATGGTAAAATACTAAGATCTTAACACATTCCATTAATAATAATGTTGGTTTTGTAGAGAAGTGAATAATGTGATTAGATAGCTGTGTTACTTTCATGAGCCCTGACTACTTGATATCTCACTATGTGACACAATCTCAACAAGTTGGGCTCATAAAGTCTTGAGACTATAGGCCTAAGCATCCTGAGTCACCAAATGCTAAAGACCTATTGTTATAAACCAAGATAAAATAAGGAGGAAAATTTGGGAAAATGATCAATAGATTAGTGATATCCAAAACCCATCTAAGCATATGTAAAGATAGATTAAAGCATGTAATGACTAATTCATAATAAAATAGATTTTGATTAAACAACTAAATGAACATTTAAAATCTATAATATGATCATTTAAAATAGAAATTGAACTGAATATACATGAATAACAACCATAATAAACTCTAAATCTTTATTAATGAATCAAAATGAAAATTCTTCAATGTAATACCACTTGAATAGATGAAAAATAACATGGAATAGTTTAGACTTTAAAGGCAAACAATTCTAACTAGGATAATGGAAAATAAATTGATCACACAAAACCCCACATTTGACTTGACATTTGAAATTACAATAAGGATACATCTCGATGATGCCAAAAATTTGAATCACTTTATAAAACATTAAAACTTTAATTTATATTGTGTGATCTCTTGACAAGGATTATGTAATCATTGAGAATAAAGGATCAAGTGAATATATGCCAATGTTATCAAATGAGTCTAGCTCATGAGTTAGAGAATGAAATGGAAACCTATCTCCATCATTTGAATGGTAGTCATAAATGAATCCATACCATATGCAACTAAATACAAAATAGATATTACAAAGAAAAAGGGTCCCCATATGAAAAATATAAATATGGGGTGTGTTGGACACAACAACCATGCCCATCAAGATTTCATGCAATATTAAAACCTCCAAAACTTCCTTGACACAAAAAATAATTGATTACACATCCCTATGTCAAATCGATAACATCATGACCATGCATAATGTGGGTTAGGTCAAGCCATCAATAATCATCATAAATCCTAATGATAGTTTATAGACTAAGGTACAAGTTAAAAATAATAACATAAATAAAATTGACCACAAAAACCCCAAGGATAATAAGAATTCCATCATACCTAAAGTTAAAATCCATAGCAACAAAAATGATAAAAAGGACATCAAAGAAATAAATAAAATGATGACGTGAACATGACTCCCTGTTAACAACAACATTATTCCAACTTTATTATGTATCAATACTATGATACTAAATGAAATTCATACTAGATGCCATAGATTTGATAACATAAATAGTTCCATCCAAAGTAATAAACCAAACAAAGAACCAAGATGGTAACATAAAAATTAGGAAAATAATAAAAAATCAATCACATAAAAACACAACCAAAGTCACATAACAACTCATGTCTTAATATTCATTATGAAATTAAAGTTGACTGCCACATAGCAACCCTTCCAGTTGAATTCCACCTACCAATCCTAACTCACAGAAAAAACCCTGTAGTCCCCAAATAAGACATCAACAATATCAATCCTCAATATATAAAATGAATATAACTAAATATTAATTAATTAAAATAATCAACTAAAATATGACAAGGTATCACAATCATTTAGGATAACCATGTAATAACTAATCAACATGTATCAGATCAAATCCATGTTGTGATAACATAACTAAATAACTTATAAATGATGAGAAAATATCCATGTCAATAAATATAACCAAAACTTTCAAAAAAAAAATCAAACTAGGTCGTGACATCCTCTTCTCCTTAAAAGAAGTCATCTCGATGATTAATCAAATAGTTATGGGTTGTTTTTCTAGAAAAAACATTTGTCCTCCCACATCACACTCTTTTTGATAATTATATCCCCTTAGACGAATAATTTTTGAATATATATATTTCATAACTTAATGCTTATATGGTTTAAAATTCTCACTAGTTCTAATTACATCTTCTCTTAATCTGTAACCAAAAGGTTTTTCCAATCCAAAATATGAGTTAAATTAGATATATATTTCCTAAGCAAATACACATGGAAACATCATGAATCCTATATATAAAAGGAGGAAGGGCCATCCAATATTCTATAGAACTGATCATTTTAATTATGTTAAAATGTCCAATAAATCATGGAGCTAACTTTGAGTATTTTCCAAATTTAATCAAACATTTTTTAGGCCTAATATTTAAAAATACTTTATCACCCAAACTAAATTCTCATGGTGATATTTTTAGATATACATAACTCTTTTGTCTATCAGAGGTAACTTTTATGTTTTGATAAATAAGTGCCATTTTATTATCATACTCTTGAAGTACATCTAGTCTAGAAACAACCATGTTTTCCAAACTATCCCAGCCAAGAGGAATCCTACACATTCACCCATATAGAGCTTTAAATAGTGTCATAATGATTACAAAATGATAAAAATTATTATAATAAAATTCAACCAAATGCAAAAAATCTTCCCACTTATACTACTATTCCATGGCATACATTCACAACATGTCTTCCAAAATTTGATTTAACCTTTTAGTTTAACTATCTATCCCAAAATGATATGTAAGACTAAAATTCAAGCATGTCCCAAATTTTGTAGTCAAAATTCACCAAAAAATTGATGTAAAAAATTTATCTCTATTAAAAATAATTGCTTTTGGTATACCATGCAGCTATACAATCTCTTTTACAAATCTTTTCACAAACACAAAAGCATCATTACTTAAATTACTAGTAATGATATAACCAAATTTGGTCAATTTATCAATTAATACTAGAATAATATCATGTTTACTACATTGATTTGGCAAACAAACAATAAAATCAAGATTAAAAAAATATACCACTTGCCTTATTGTATATCACAAGGGTATAAAAAACCTCCAAGATGAGATAAGGTTCAGCTTTCACTTGCTAAAATTATTGACATTTATCCTCAAAAACAACACCATTCTTTAATTCATGGCAAAAATAATTCCTTTTAAACTCATGTGTCATTTACATGACACCTATATGAATAAGATGAGGTGATGTATACACTTATTTTAACAATAAATTTTTCAAGTCTCCCATCTTGGGTATATAAATTCTAGTTTTATGCCTTACTAGGTCATCATTTTCAACCTAAAAGTAATCAAAATTCTTTGCTAAAGGATCATAAACTAAACCTAATCATACTTCTTAGCATAATTCATTAGTAAGTTGTTCTAAAATAGTAGTTCTAAAATTTCCTTGTAAAATAGATAAGTCAATGAGATACATGCATCAGTTGAGACCATTAACAACATGATTCTCTATGCCCTTCACATAAATAATGTCCATATAAAAATTAATCATAAATTCAAGCCACCTACATTAGTGATCATTGAGATCGTCTTAAGAAAATAAGTATTCCAGGCTACAATGATGATATTTTACTTTAAAATGATTGTCTAATAAAAAATGTTTCCACTATGTAAGAGCATGCACAATGGAATCAAGCTCTAAATCATGAGTGTTATGATTTTTTTCATGTTTTTTGATCTTATGTGACTTTTAAGACATGACCTTACCATATTAAATAATAATTCCACTAAAACCTTATTCAGAGGCATCAACCTAGATTTAAAAATTATAATTAAGATATAGAATAATAATTACATGTGTTGTAGTTAAAAACTGTTTAATATTTTTAAAATATCCTTCACATTGAGAATTTAAAACAAAATTTTTACCCTTTCATTTCAAGGAAGTTATAGGTTTGGAAAAGATGGAAAAAAATTCCACAAATCTTCTATAATAACTAGTCAAGCCCATAAAGCTATGTACTTCATGTATGTTTGTAGGGGTAAGCCATTCTAGGATAGATTTTATCTTGGATGGATCCAAAAAAATACCATCCTTACAGATGATGTGAAGTAAATAATGGATTTTAGACTAAAATATGGCACATTTAGAATGTTTACCATAAAACTTGTGTTATCTTAGACTTTGAAGTAATAAACACATGTGTTGTTCATGCTCAGTTGTATTCTTAGAATAAATTAATGTGTCATAAAGTAAAATAGGAAAAAAATTATCTAAATAATCCATGAATAAAATATTCATTAAATTCATAAATGTATTTGTTATGTTTGTTAAACCAAAAGGCATTAATATAAACTCATAATGACCATACCAAGTACATAAATTTGTTTTATGGATATCCTCTTCCTTGATTCTTAGTTGATGGTAGCTTGATCTCAAGTCCATATTTTAAAATACTATTTCACCTTAATTTGGTCAAAAAAATCATATATACTAGGAAAAGGATAACATTTTTTTATTGTGATCTTGTTAATAATGTGGTAATCAACACAAAACCTAAGTGTTCCATCCTTATTTTTTTTAAATAATAGGAGCACCCCAAGGAGATACACATGGTCTGATTCTTCCATTATCCAATAGTTATTAAAACTAATTTTTTAATTCTTACATGCCTACCACATTCATATGATATGGATCCTTATATGAAGGGCAACTCCCAACATAACATCAATGGAAAAATCAAATTCATGTCTAATAGGAAGTCCAATTAGTTTCTCAAATAATACATCTAAAAAATCATTTAAGAAAGGAAAATATTGGTAATTAGGTTCTTTATCTTTGCGTAAATCCTATAATTAGACTGCATAGAGTTTAAAACCCTTATGTACATCCTTTTTCATATGTAGAGATGAAATTAATTTCCATGCCTTAAATTTATGAATACCTTGGATTTCTACAAATTTTCCCTAATCATGATAACATTACATAACTTTTTCAAAATATGCAAGTGTGGATTTAGGTTGATATTACTAATGCATCTGAAAAATGAGATCATAATGCCCCAAAAGTGCTAAAATATATTTACCTTTCTTTGAAAAATAGATAAGTAAAGCTCCATTTTCTCTAATCATTCATAAATTAGCATCATTTTGCTTGTACCTAACTTGACCTCCCAAACATATTTCAATTAGTTAGGTTTTAAACTATGGTTCATTGATTCTAAAGCTTTAGCTTTGGACAATCCTTATGGTGGTGGTTTTCACCACATTCCTAACACTGTATATCTCTTGAGGGTGAAATAATAGTGGTTTTGGCTCTTGTGGCTAGTCTACATTGATTTTTTTTTAGTATGGATTCTACTATTTAACCCTAGTTTTGGTGATTTTGGGGGCTAACGTGTTTTGTTCTACCCTTAAAACTTAACAAATCCACTATTACTCCTTGTGAACCCCTTATTCAAATCTAATTTTTTGAGGTTTTCAAGAATGGGAAAGAATTTTTAGTTTTTCTCAACTGTATATTCTTCTTAAAATATTTTATTACTTTTTCCTAAGACTTTTGTTTTTCTTTTTCCCTATGAGTAAACTTAATGGTATCCACCAAAATTTTTATATTAGTCATATTGATGTCATTCATAAATATTTACTTTAGTCCAAGTTTTAACTTGGTTACCTTAGTCTCTTCATCATACATTTAATTTTAATAACACAACAAATATAAAAATTATATTCATATTCCATGACTGACATATTTTCCCATTTCAAAAAATTAAAGTCGGTAATTTTTTGTTCTTTAAAATTATAATTTAAGTACTTCTTATATAACTATATTTTAAAAATATCCCAAATAAGGGTCGTAGGTTAGTACCCTTCCAATGTAAAAATATGGCTCCACCATAGAGAAGTATCACCTACAAATTGATAGGCTACCACTCTAGCTTTCACATTCAAATGCATGTTATGAAAATTAAAATATTTTTTTAGGTGTATAAGCTAGAAATCATCTAAATCACCCATATTCTTCACCTAAAAAAAATTACATGGGTGAAGTTTTTTTAGTTCCTTAATGGTTGGGTGTACTACTACCAAAGGTATCTCTCGGAGTACTTACTCATCCCATTGATAATTTTCCATCCTATGAAATCCTTCATAAGTAAAACACTCAAAGTTATTAATTTTTTATTGCTAGGTTTCCATTTTACCTTGGATGGAATTAAAGGATGTCAGAATTGCATTAAGTACCTCTTCATGATTTTTAGTTAGGTTACCTCTAACTACATTAACATTAGGGACTCTAGTATTACTACCCACATTATTAAAAGGGCCAGACCTATTATTGTTTAGATTGGAAGCATTATGTCTTCTACCTTTAAATATAATTTTTCCTCTCCTATGTTGTACATTGCCCTAGTTAGCATTAAAAATTCCTCTTGATCTTGTTTTAATCATCCTAATGAGTCAATAATTTGAATATTAAATTAGGGTATAAAATAAATGTTTTCCCTAAAGCTCCATAGAGCATCAACGATGCTTTGATACCAATGAAATGAACCCAATTTTTTTTAATACATCAATTAAATTATTTTCCCATTACACCAACTAAAATAAACCCTAATTCTATAGTAGCTCAACCAGTGTATAATTAGGTTCACTTCAAAAATTAAAAAATATGAATTCCTTAGGGTTAGGTCCTATTAAATAAACCTTATGAGAAATTATTTTACCCCTTACTATATGTTGAGCTTAGGATATATAAGTGTACTATTTTAATCTTATAGATTCTAACCTAAACATACCTTATCAATTCGCCTTCCTCAAAAGATCAACTTATTAAAACTCAACCATAAAGAGTATTTACTTTGCTAACCATAAATTATAACTTTCATAGCCTTAAAAGAATATTTTATCATCTAATTGATTCCATCAACATATAAACACAATATTAATCAACTATCTAATACTAATTAAAAGGAACAAGATTGTGCATCACACCATAGAGGCAACCTTAATAAGCAGTCATAAGTCATGAACTAATAAAAAACACTACATTTCCATGATTTCAAATGGCATACCACAAACATATGCCCTTAATCTTACTCCATAATATAGTACACCACCTTCATAATAAGGTTTGGTATAAATTATACCCCATCCTTATAATAAGTATGAATAGATTAAGCTATAAACCATTTTTATATACTAAATCACAATTTGAAAGTGTTCATCAAATTACCTATAATTTATGCAATGCTACCCTAGTGAGATATTTCATCATTGTACTTAGGGTCATAGATTTTCCAATTCCATATTAACCTTACTTTAAAGTATCACATTATTTTTAAAATAACTTACAATTAGTACATGGATTCCTTCCTTCCAACATGCAAATCTTTAGATGAATTTCATTAGGTCATTACCTTGGTTTGCCTCTATAAATCGTCCTTATATCAAGTTCTAATTGGATATTAAGGAATAAATTAGTCTTATTTTAAAATTTACCAAATTGAATATAATGTAAAATAGGTATTGAATCTATTTTCAAAAGAGATGCTCTATTTAATGAACACCCATATTCTGATAATCATTGATCCTTAATCTTTGTTATTAACCCAAAATAACACTAATACTTGTTATTAATAAAAAATTGCTAATATTTTAACATTTTTTTATTCTTTAAAATAATAACAATTTATAATGTAAAATATTTCCAACGACCCCTAAATGGTGACATTCATCACTTTTCCAAATAAGGAATAAATGAACTTAAAACACCCTTTAGATCAACATTAGAATGTAATTAAAAATTCATCACGATGGATTGAATCAGATAATTACTAAATAAATATGAGAGGAACACGTAGTCCTAAGAAAATGAGATAATTATTTTCCATCAACTAACCCTGTGGTGTTCCCATCATACTTCATGAGTAATCTACTAATGTATATTAATAGTATTCCATTTAAGCCTTAAATTAGTAAACAAATCAATAACTAATTAATATCCAAGATCAATCCAAAAATTAATACCAATTCCTAACCAGGGCTAATAACTAATTTTATCATAAAATTATCCATTACCAACATACCACTATTTTCATCACATTTCAAATTAAAAGAATCAATAAGTAAAATAAATCAATCACTTATAATGTTCACCATTAAACATTTACAATCAAATATATTAGTGTCATAATAACATGGAAATAAATTTTTATTTCGCATTACTTTTGCACTTGTAACAATAGATTAAATATTATGAATTTACTTTTCCTTTTTGAATTATATTTACACCTCAAAATCTATTAATATTGTAATCAAATACAAAAGTGCCCATACTGGGTCATTAACATACCCATAAAATTCCATTACTTGGTAAGGGATTTTCAATAAATAGACATGTAATAACTATTAATATATAGATACATTAGTAGACATTTGATGAATAAGAGGGTATAATAAATAACATATATTTTTTCTATATAGATACCTTCAAGCTAAAATAACCTTGTTTACCTAATAAGCCATAATTATTATTTGTGTGCAAAGGTAGTCATAATTTATATTCTAACTAGACTCATAATAGTCTTCAAGAAATAAGGTTGGTCATGACTAAAATAAATTCAAGCACAAAATTAAATAATGTCAAAATAAAAACATGTATATTATAAATACACAATGCTAAAAAACTCAAGATTATAAATTGATTCCACATAATCATCATTATATTTCTATTATATATTTCCTTTCCATAATGGCTACAAATAGTCACAAGGTAATTTATAAAGTAAAATAATTATTTTCTTACAAATTCCTTGTAATGAATCCACATTCAATTTTCAATATTTTATTAAACATAGAAAAATCTAACTATATTCAAGAATTCATAAAATGGAATAACTTACCAGGTGATAAAATCAAAATGATAATCTTGAAACACATATACCATCAAACTATGCATGCACAACCAGTTTACACAATGTATGTAATGAAATACAATTTCATGACCATTGTAGTTATACTAAAATAAAATGAATGTTCAAGCTAGAATAACACAGTCAAAACTTTGAAATCATAACCTAGACATTCATAATACAAATATGAGTATTTTATACAAATTAGTTTTAAAAGCAAATTATATAAAATAAATTTTGTATTAAATACACCAGTTTTACATACATAAATCAAATCATTTATAAATTTGAGAATCTCTCTCAACTTCATAGAGAAATTTTACAATATAATGGCTGAGAAGAAACTAATATATCTAACACATAGGAATGAAACTCAAACCAAAAGATCATTCCATCACCATGCAAGCTCAACAAATGTATTAAATCGCACTTTAAATAAAATTTGAATTCATAAAATGTTTCAAACCTAATACAACCAGTCTAATGATCCCTCCATAGATGGCCTTAACCACCCCCAAACATCAATTTGATTGTGGAGTTTGGATCATAAAGTTGTGGATTCCATTACAAGTTCCCATACAATGTAAAATGACTCAAAAATAACCAAGTAAAACCATATATATGTAAATATAAAAATTAATGTCCATAATGATATTTAAAATAGTCAATAGGACCTCATTCTATGCATGAAAACATATTATTTATTTTTAAACCATAGGTATATATAAATATAAAAACCCATATAAATTATAAGACTCATTTACAAACTTGGGTACAAAACATAACATACAAACTACATTATTTATAAAATAATAAAAACAATGAAACCACAAAACTCATTTTGATACACATTTCACACTAATCCATTTTGGCTCAACTCAAACATACAACAAACCAAGTACATCACTTACTTGTGTGGAAGAGTATCAATAGTTTTTACCTCACCTTATCATAAAAAAGAGCCATATTTTCCTTGTGTAATGCTTACACTATATATTTTATAGGTATCATGTTCTTGTTCTTATGTCAAGATGAGTTTTATAAAATTTTCTAACCATTGCCACTTCCCACCAACATGCCATGAGTCATGGAGAGATAGAATACAAGTGAAAACTCTAAGTTCCCCCATGTCCCTAATCCTTCTAGTGAAAATTATAAGTTTATCCATGACTACCTTCCCTATTGATCCATTCAAGTTTTGAAGACCCAATAATGGTGGAAAATATTACACAAATCCCATGGTGGTAGTTAGGGTTTTGGACTAGCTAGTCATGCTCACCAAGTTTCCATGTGAAACTAAAACCTCCAAAACTTTCTTGACACATAAAAAAATTGACAACACATACTTAAGTCAATACCATGGCATCATGACCATGAAAAATGTGGGTTAATTCAATCCATTGATAACCATCATAAATCCCAATGACAATTCAAAGACTAACATCCAAATAAACAATGACAACATAATTAAAATTGACCATAAAGCCCCCAAGAATAAAATGAATTACATCATACCCAAAGTTAAAGTCCATAGTAATAGTAATGATAACAAAGACATTTAAGAAATTAATATTATGACAATGTAAACATGATTGCCTATCAATGAAAACAATCTTCCAACTTGACTATGTATTGATAATATAATGCTCAAATAAATTCATACCAAATATCATATATTTTATAACATAACCTATTCCATTCAAAGTAATACACCAAATAAAGAAACAAAATGGTAAAATAAATAATAGGTAAATAGTCAAAAATTAGTACATAATAACATAACCTAAGTCATATGGGAACTCATGTCTTAATATCTATTATCAAAATAAAGATAATTACAACATAACAACCCTACTATCTAAACTCCACCCAACAATCCCATAACATGGGTAAAACCCTATTATAACATCCACATTGGGATCCACTTAGAAATACATGATTTTTTTATTTTAAACAATGTATTCTTTCATTATATTATACCACGATAATGTAATTAGTGATCCAGATAAAATACTCAAAATAATTAGGTGACGTCTATCCATCAATTATCATTATGATTAGATGAAACCTAATATAACTAAATGTAGAAAGTAATTATAGATATCCAGCCATGTTGGTATAACCATACAACCACTATTATCAATGTAAAATAATTAAATAATTACATATCATTAGGGATATGTTTCAATAATAAATACTATACAATGTACAATATACAAGATACATGGCTCCATAGAGCCTGAGTTCCCTAAACTCTAGTATCTATGGCAATCTCAAGTGTCATCTCCAAATAAGTATTATTATGGGGAGGAAGAGCATCATCTAAGCACTTTTTGACACCAACCATAAACCATTGATCCCCCACACAATACCATATCAGGTAGTGGCCCTCCCTTTATGGATGAGTAGATAATGATGGTGTGGGAATCCAAAGATATAAGATAGTACTCGTGTGCTATATGATTTCTAATAATAGGTAGTGTATCATAAATAAAATCATTCTAACATGACATCACACAAGCATGTACATAATACATATGAAATGATAATGTCTAACTAACATTACTTTGGCCAAGGTTTTCAATAGTTATTTATCACTAGGATCCATCAAATTCATACATGCCACTTGATCAGATTACCTTCATCTAGCATTGTGATGCTAGTAATATAGTGAAGTTTCTCACTACTTGCTTAGTACGAACAATGTGAGATTTGGTTAATATAAACATATCCAATAGATTTATATAGATTACTTCTTACTAGTAGGCAAAGAACATATTAAAGATAAGAATAATCAAAATACATACATTTAGTCCATCAAATGTATGAATAAACAATCAATATATTATTTGTCACATAAATAATAATAAACAATATAAGTATAGTTCATACCATCTAGGTATATTACACATTATTCTATATGTTTCTAATGTAATTAGATACAAACATAGTACATTCTATAATAATAAATCATACTCTAACATTTTCATGTAAACTCTACTTGATTTCAATAGCTAGTCATAATAAAGAAAGTCATAAATCTAACACATTCTTTCATTTAATAACTTATTACATTTCTAGAGACTAGTATGCATATAAAAATAGGGTTTTTTCTTCAAAAACCTATAACCCAGTTTTATCAGACAAGAAAACTATAGAATTACATCTCTTAATGTGTTAATATATGCCATATATGTATATGAGCACTTAATTATTCATATTGATATACATTGCATATATATATATATATATATATATATATATATATATATATATGGTTGTTAATGTTTTTCAAACTCAACCAATAAATGTACTTTTAGTACTTAATATTATATATAGATTATTAGTCTCTAGGTAAATATATAATCTGACATGTTTTAAATATAATCAAGTATATATAGATATAATCCAATATGATTTAAATATAACCAAGTATAAATAAATATAATTCATCATGCTTTAAATATAACTAAGTATAATTAGATATAATCTATCATGCCTTAAATATAACCAAGTATAATTAAATATAATTCATTATGACTTAAATATAACCAAGTATAATTAAATATAATTTGTCATGACTTAAATATAACTAAGTATAATTAAATATAATTTGACAAGAGATTAAAATTAATTACTAATTTACATGAGACTAATATAGAGTAATGATGTAACATTTAAAATTACTCTCCTTTTATTAAAAACAATCCATGCATTGGATTCATTAAGTCTTATCATTAATGTAAATATATTACAACTATAATAGATATACCAACTTTAAACCAATCATTATCAGAGCTTTTATATACATTTAAAAATTGACTAAGATGCTTTATATTGCTAAATCAGATATCATCACACACACACACACACACACACACACACACACACACACACACACAAAGTAATAAGTAGCCAAAAATCTACAAAATGCCATGCACAATATTTTAAAGATATTAAAGATAATATTGATATATCTAGCTGACAACATTATAGCGATTATATTTGGGCTCGCCATGTATTTTACTAATCACCATGTTAATAGTTTTTTTTTCTTATGATCACTTTATTGTAGGTCACTATATATATATATATATATATATATATATATATATATATATAATAGATCAGATTGCTAGATTGGCATTCTAATTTCTCTATAACACCAGTGAGATGACTAATACTCATTTCATTATAATAATATAAGATATCTATATAATAATTTATGGATATATAAAAAATGTGTTTGTATTATATCATTGTATACCATAATAAATACATGTTGTATATATCGGATTAAATAATCTCACAACTAAATAAATTGTTGTATATCCATTTAATCACTATATATAGATCAAGCTAATCAGCTAAATTGTGATATATCTACATGTTTTTTTAAGTAAAATATCATTAGTCACAAGTATACAAATATATATCACTCTATATAGCTATTTTAGTTTATACTAGATCGTTGGGTTTATTTAGTATGGGTGATATGATGTATATTGTACAAAATTTTCATAATAACATAAGTTATGATGTATATGAGATCTAGATAATCCTCATTAGTTGATCTATGATATAATAATACTCATTATATTCTTAGGTGTAAGCTATATCATAGTGAACCAAGGTATGATGATAGGTATAATGATACTCTTTCACTATGATATGTATAACAATATATTATACATGTATGTTTTTATTGGGTATTGGATAAATTTAGAAGCTTCATAATACATAAGATATGATGTATATGATATACATATTTCTATGGTATATCACCCCATACCAATTTTTTATTCCCTATTATAGACTCTATATAGTTTACTATCTATATTTCCACCCTTAAGAATAGTTTTATATAGTTATATGGGTTTATACACATAGTCCAAAAGATATATTCATGTGTCTAAGTCACCTAGGTCACTTATTTGTAACATTGATATAAAAAATAATTTTTAAAAATTATATAAATTTATTCATTCATCATAGTTGTTATTTAATAATAGTCAATAGCACTAGTATGATATTTATAAAACACTTTTCACACAAAATTTTAAAAAAATTATAAAATTGCACCTACCTTATACTAGCTCTGACTGAATCATCTTGACTTAGAATTACTTTGCTCAGTTTGATCCAACCTCTCTTCTCCTTTCAGCACCATCTTTTCCTTTTTCCCCTCACTCTCCTCTTCAATCTTCTTTTCTATCTCCTATATTTTTCTCTTCCTTTTCTAGATGTGCCCTTTTAAATATATTTTTTCTTTTCTTTTATGGGTATTACAATTTTTTAAAAATATATCTTTCTTTTATTCCATGGTTTTATTTTATTTTTTCCCTTTTACTTAAATATAAACCTTCCTTATAACTCATTTTATTACCTTTTATTTTATTATTTTTCTTCCTTTATTTGCCCAAACATTAATTTTTTTTAACTTTATTTATAATTATAAAAATCAATTTGTTTGTTAATTATAATTAGTACCTTGAATATCATCATGAATTTATATTAATGATTAACTCATTAATCATTAAATTTGAATTTAATTTATTTATTCAAGTTTACATTTCCAACAAAATTAATATTCATGAGAACATTAGTGTGACATAAACACAATCACACAAGATTAATTTCACATCATCATTAAAATATGATAACCATGCATAAACAATTATAAATGCAACTAATCATCATAAATGTAATAACATTAATAATTTTACAATGAATCTAATATGTAATATTTAATTTTGTGTATGCATGGTTCTATATATTCCTCTTTCATCTCCCAACATCTCCATCTTTTTCACTCTTTCAGATGATGCTCTCCCTCCATCATGCTCTAAGGGATGAATCTCTCTTGCGTCCAACTCATGACAAGTTAGTCCATATCATCATGACATGTATATCATAAAATATTATTGAAATAACAAGTCAACATGATTATAATGTATAAAATATACACTAAAACTAACTCATAACAATGCAATCATGTAAGGGTAAGTGCACAAAGTTGGAGGACAAAAAGTGGCCTACCCATGGACATGATTTTTCTAAAATTTTAGAAATATGAACATCTATAGATAATTTGAGATATATACACTCCAAATTTGAAAATGGTGTAAGAACATGAAATGTAGAATTTAGAGTTTAGTTTCCAATATCACTAAGTTTTTTTAAAAATGATTAAATATAACTAGGTCAAACATCTAAAATTTGAAGAGGAACTCTTTTTTTTTAAAAAAAACATAGTAGATAGATTGCCATGACATGCAACATTTTTTTAGTATTATTTAATATTATTCAACACCCTTTGGGAAAAATTTAGATAATATATTATAGCAGTTCACCTAAATGTTTTTATATTTTTTCAAGAATACTTTTTTTGTGTGAATTTTTCAAGTAAATATATCCTAAAAACTGACAAAGAATTTGTTAGCCATCCATGCAACATGCCTAACTACCATAAAAAAATTAAAATCAATTTTTTTTAATGTGTATAGAATTAGGCCTAATTTTTCACCATATAATTTGTTTTTCACTTGGATCAATGAAATACAAATTACATGAACATGTATAATCATGTATGTTTATGACATGGAGTGGGCTAAAAAAGAATATTTAGAAATAAACATAGTTTGAAACCTTAGATTAGTACAAAAATTATAAAAATAATATATTTGGAAAGAGGAGAACATGCTCATCATGATGGTATAATTTTTTTGAATTTTTAGGTTGAAATTATTAGTGTATTTGGTAATTAAAGTTGAAATTTATTGTTTATTTTCATACATTTCAAGAATCGATTGTACATTGACAGTCCAAGCCTTTGGCTCAAGAATGAAATCTATTCCCAAAACAAAAGGAATGGGAATCAAGTTAAAATTAAAATACCATGATCATTTTACTTAATAAAGTAATCACATTATATATTCTCAACACCCTAAAATATGTAGGATTTGCATATGAAGGCAATTTTGTCCATAAGCTTATGTTTACATTTATATCATTACATTTATTTTTACATTTATATTTTTACATTTATTTATTTTTTAATTTAAATATTTTTTTATTAAATCTAATAAATTAGGGTCACTCAGCATCTGATAGAGTTAGTCTCATAGTTTTATGCCTTACGATGTGGAAAATAGTTTTTCAAAATCCAATCAGGTCAATACTTAGGCATTTTTAGGGTCTAAGTATTAAACCTAAGGATTTTCAGAAATAATTTTTTAAATTTATATCCATTTTTTATAAACATATAGTCACTTTTTAGGTTTTTGTGCCTTTTGGATTGATTCCTATCATTTCTATGAGTCTTGGGTTTTTCAAAATTGAAGTTTTCAAACCACTCACTTTTAAATTGATGTAAAGTGGTGTGATTGGGGTATAATAGGTCACATTAATGACCCACACACATTAAATAACAATTATGTGTTAATTTCACTTGTTCATCATCCCTCCCTCATCCTTGATTACTTCCTACTCATGGCTCATCACCCTTAAACACTCTCTCATCATTCTTCATTGTCCCTAATCATTCACTCATTGAACCTCGCTATCCTTATTCATCTCTAATTACTCCTTCATCATCCCTAATTACTCCCTCATTGACCCTCACTATCCCTCATAATTATTAACCACTCCCTCCTCATCCCTTATCATACCTCATCATCTATAATAAATTATGGTTACTCAACATATTATAGAGTTGGTCTCATAGAAGCACATCTTACAACATGTAAAAAAGATTTTAAAAATACAATATGGTTAGTACTTTGACATTTTTAGGGTTTAGGTATTAAAACAAGCAATTTTAGTACATAAAGTTTGTAATTTATGTCCATTTTTGGTAAATATATAGTAATTTTTTAGGTTTTTATGCCTTTTAGATTGATTCTTGGTGTTTATAGGAGTTATAGGTTTGTCAAAATTGAAGTTTGAAAACTATTCACTTTGAAAGTGATCCAAAGTTATGTGATTGGGGTAGTGTAGGTCATATTGATGACCTAAACAAATGAAATGAACACTTTATGTTAATTTCACTTGTTCATCATCCCTCCCTCATCCTTGATCACTTCTTACTCATATATCATTACCCCTAATCACTCTCTCATAATTCCTCATTATCCCTAATCACTCCCTCATTGACCCTCACTATCCCTAGTCATCCCTAATGACTCCCTTATCATCTATTATCACTCTTTTATTGACACTCACTATCCCTCATCATTTTTATCACTCCCTCCTCATCTCTCATAATCCCTAATCAATCTTTCTTCATCCATCATCATCACTAATCACTCCCTCATTAACCCTCACCATCCCTCACCACTCCACCATTGATCCTCACCATCCCTCACCATCCATAATCTCTCCCTCATCATCTAATGTAAGTATATACTCTAAAGATATATTTGATTATAATCATATATTATTTAATCCATTATAATATAAATAAACTCTTTTCTAGGACTTGTATTATCAATACCCATTTGTGATAGTCAATTTTATTACTAAATGAATTAGATGATCTTATAAATTTATAGTCAATTAAAATAATTAATAACACAAAATAGAGTCTAAATTTTAGTTCATTGAATTGTCTTTGTTGTGTAGCTGACTAGATAAAACTCTATTTGGTTCTACCTTTGGTAGTTTGGTTCAAAATATGAAAATTAAACACAAATCTCTTGTATAATATTTTAGTTATGAGAATATTTGAATCAAATGAAAATTTATTTAGTTTTTCCAATTCATTTATGACTTAAATCTTGGTCAAGTTCACACATACACTCCTTATGTGTGTATTGTGTCCCAAATATTTTATCTCTTGCATGAAAAATGAACATTTATTCATGGTATCATAGAAATAGTTTTATACATAATATGAAACACTATTTAAACATGGTGTAGATGTTCATCCCATATTTTATAAATATTAAGATGTCATCAAGGTAAATTAAATATATGAAATAGGTAAATGACCTGAGGATGTCATTCAACATATTGAAATGAATGAATTTATTACATGAGTTAACATAAAAAGCATAATGTTAAATATATGGTTGACCACATGTAAATCATCACACACCTCTAATGATGAGATGTCACAAAGGATTGCATATTTAAAAAGTTTAATATTATACACCAAGTGACACTACTAGGTAATCTATTTTTCAAGGCCTACACTAGACCATACACTAGTGTATGGTTATGGATGATGTATAAATTTCATGTTATATTTTTTAAAATATTCTTTAGGATAAATTAAACTATTCTTACTTCCATTATAAATTATGAAGTGTATTGTCTCACTATTGCACTACATTTATTAATGAAACAATATTTTTAATCCATATAATTATTTTTAGGGGAAGTAGAGATATTTTAGTACTGACCATATCATTGGGTTAATAATCTTTTATATACTTACCTTTTTATAATTCTAGATAACTTGTACCCATTTCTTGATATGTGCAAGTAGAAAGATCATATCGTGACACTCTTCATTGGATTAAATATTGAATTTATGAATTAAGGAGCACTTTCCAATCTTGGGCTAATTATTATAATCATTTGAAAATTATTTTCCAATCTATGGTATGCTGACTCAATCCATAGGTATACAAATAGAAGGAATTTAATGTAATTATATGGATCATCAAATGTCCTCATATGGAAATATAATGATTGGTTTCAATAAATCACATATCTTGGTGGTCCTCATGTATTTACTACCCATTTTTTGTTCTATGGTGGTTTTACTTTCTTCTCTTTTTTTGGTAGATTTTAAATTGTGAATTACATCATTTCTAATGGGCCAAAATTTTATCATAGGTGTTAAATATTTATGTTTAAAATTTGCCTCCACATTATTTTGATCATTATGTCTTATATTTTATGCTATAACTCAACTCTCCACTCTTAACTCATAACATTTTTAAACCCTAACAAAATACCACCATCAATGTATTGGATGAAATGATTACGGACAAGGAGGAATTAAGTGAAGATGATGAGGGAGTCAATAGGGATGATGAGGGATGGTAAGGGTAAATGAGAGAGTGATTAGGGAGGATGAAGGAGTGATTAGGGATTATGAGGTATGGTGAGGATTAATGAGGTAGTGATTAGAGTCAATGAGGGATGTGTAATTAGTGATTAGAGATGATGATGCATATTTAAGTAATGATAATGGATAATAATTGATGGTGATGGTTAACTAGGTAATGATTACATATGATGAGGGAGTGATTATAAATGATGAGGAATGGTGAGGGTAAATAAGGGAGTGATTAATGATGATGAGTCATGAGGTGGGAGTGATTAGGGATGATGAATCAATGATTAGGGATGGTGAGAGCCAATGAGGGAGTGATTAGGGATGATGAAGTTGTAATTAGGGATGGTGAGAGCTAATGAGGGATGATAAGGGAGTGATTATGGATGATGTAGAAATGATTAGGGATGGTGAGATCCAATAAATGAGTGATTAGGGATGGATAGTGATGGTGAGATCTAATAACTAAGTGATTAGGGATGATGAGCGATGGTGAGAGCCAATGAGGGAGTGATTAGGAATGATGAGGGAGTGATTAAATATGACTAGGGATGGTGATGGATAATGAGAGAGTGATGAGGGATAATGAGAGATGAGGATTGAGTGATTAGGGATGAGGGATAGTGAGGGATAATGAGGGAGTTATTATGGATGATGAGGAAATGATTAGAGATGACTAAGGATAGTGAGGTTTAATAAGGGAGTCATTAAGGATAATGAATAATGATGAGAGAGTGATTAGTGGTGATGATTCATGAGCAATAAGTGATCAAGGATGAGGGAGGGATTATTAATAAGTGAAATTAACATAAATTGGTTATTTAATGTGTGTAGGTCATCAATGTGACCTATGATACCCCAATCAAACTACTTTACATTAATTTCAAAGTGAGTGGTTTTCAAACTTAAATATTTAGAAACTTGAGACTCCTATAAATGATAAGAATCAATTTAGAAGGCATAAAAACCTTTAAAATGACTATATGTTTACCAAAAATGCACATCAATTACAAAAATTATGTCCTAAAATCCCTAGGTTTAATACTTAAACCCTAAAAATGCCCAAGTACTAACCTGATTGGATTTTGAAAAACTATTTTCTACATCATAAGGCATGCAAATATGAAACTAAATATATTATATATTGAGTTACCATAATTTTTTATATTTACTAAAATAAATTTAAAGTGTAAGTTTTGTAAACTTATACTTAAAATTTAGACTATTAAATATAAGATTCTAGACAAAGTTGCCTTCATGTACAAATCACACATGATTTTATGTGAAAAATAATAGGAATGTAATCTCATTATGAATAATGTGATCATGTTATTCATAAATCAATTGCATTAACTATTAACCAACATTCACTCCATTTGTTTAAATGTGTAAAATAATAGTAATGTGGTCATGTTTTAGTTTTACAATAATGTGATCATGTTATCTATTAACATGATTGTGTTATACATCAACATGATCACATTATGGATTCATAATTACCGATCCATAATTTAAATAATGTGATCATGTTAATTAAATAATGTGATTGAATGATTTATTAATGTGATCATGTTACATAAAATATCCATAGAATTATCCCCCAACTTTGTGCACTTACCCATTATCTAAGTAACATTCAACCATCCCATAATATCATATGACTTATATCTAAATCAAATAATAATAAAATAAAATAACCAATTATAAATGAGGAATTAGGATTTTATTAATGATGAATTAGGATTTTATTAATGAGGAATTAGGATTTAACATCTTCCCCCCTAAAGCTAGTCATCATCCTGATGACACTTTTTCAAACATAATTTCTAAATCAAAAACATTGTTCAATAGAAAATTAGCATAGTATAAAGTATCAAATTAAGAAAATAAATGTGTAAATCCCCTATAGAACTCATCATAGTCCTCCTAAGTAGCACTATCCTTAGATTATTGGTCTTATAAGACCTTACACTATGCAATATCTCTATTATGCAAATGAATTTTATGAGTATCAATTACTCTAATTGGTTCTACCATGATGACCAAGGGATCCATAACCTATAAATCTTTCCAATCTAACATATGTGTAGAATAACCTATATACTTTTTAAGATAATAAACATGTAATAAATTATGTAATAGAGTTAGGGATAGTGGTAAATAAAGCCTTTATGATATAGTATTGGCCACTTCTAACACCTCAAAGGGTCACACATATCTCAGTGATAATATCACTAGACTCCCAAATTTCATTAAGCTCTTTAGTGGCTTAACCTATAAGAACACTTGATCACCTATAGAAAATTGCCTATCTATTCTCTTTAGACTATAATAATTATTTTGCCTATCATTGGACTCAACTAATCTCTACTTGATTAATCTAATTTGATCTTCAATTTTTGAAAGCATTGTAAGTCTAAAGACTACCTTGTATTCTAACCTATTCCAATTGATTGGTGTTTTACACCTTCTTCCATATAATGCTTCAAAAGGTGCCATGTTCAAAGCTAATTTGTGTGAGTTATTATAATTAAACTTAACCAATGGAAGATAAAATTTCCACTTGTATAACTAGTCCATTCAATACATATAAATAAGATCCTATAACACTTGACTAACTCACTCAGTCTAACCATCAGTTTCTGGGTGATATGTAGTGCTAAAGTTTAATTGCATACCTAAATTTGAATTTAGAGTTACCCAAAATCTACAAGTCATATTAACATCATGATAAAAAATTATATTCTTTGGGAATCCATACAACCAATACACTTCTTTCACAAACCTCTTTGCAAGAGTAGGTTCACCATTTATCAAATTGTTTGGTATAGATTGAGCCATCTTGCTTAGTTTTTAAACTACTACCATGATAATATGATGCCTATTTCATGATAATGGTAAACCTTAGACAAATTCCATAAAAATAACCAACCACTTTGATTATGCTATATCATGAGGATATAACAAACCAACTACATGCACATGTTTAGCATTCACTCACTGACATTCTAGTCAATGTGACACAGAGTCTACTAAATCTTTCTTGATTCCCTTCCAATTATAAAGTGGTCTAAGCTCTACCATGACCTTAGTTACACCTAGATGTCTTTAATATGTGGCATTATTCACTTATTTTAAAACTTTGATCTATATATTCTCTCGATCTGGCACATACATAATTATATTATAATATAAAATACCATAACTCTCTAATATAAGTCCTTTATACATGAGATTCTAAGCATTCATTGATAATTATTTTCTGACTTGATCATAAAATTCATCTTTTGGTGATAATTTGATCAATCAATCCCTAAAATTACTACTAATAGTAGCCATGACTACTATGTACCTTTTACAGCTTAGGACATCAACTACTCTATTTCCCTTACTTTTATATAGTTGATATTAAATTCATAATCAGACGAGAACTATAGCTAGAATCTTTAATGATCATTTAGATTTATCTGGTTAAATAAATACTTGAGTCATAACTTATCTATCTTGAGATGAAACTATTTTCCCAAAAAGTAATGCCACCAAACTTGAAAAGCATGCATAAATGCTACAAGTTTAAATTCATGAGGGGCATAATTCATCTCATAAGGTTTAATCTTCCTTGATTCATAAGCTACCACTACACCATCCTTCACAAGGACTCCTCCTATTCCATCCCCACACACATTTATTATCACTAAAAATTGACCATTAGCATCAAGAACTATTAACATTGATTTTGAAGTAAGCCTCTTTTTCAATTCTTGAAAATCTACGTCACACTTATCTGACTAGATAATACTTTGGTTCTTTCATTGCAGAGAGGTAATTATATTAGCTATCTAAAAAGAAAAATTGGAACAATTTTTTATAATATCCTATTAATCCCATAAAAATTCTTACCTCATGCACATTTTTTGGTGTTGGCCACTCCATAATGGATCTTATCTATGTACACATTGTATTTTAAAATTTTATCAAATACTAATGCTTTATATCTTGTAGAAACCTATTGAGACTCAATCTCTCTAAATGCACACCCTAAAGGGTACACCAAGAAAGGGGTGGGTATACCTTTGGTGCTTCATAGGATTATTGTCCCTTATTGACATATTATTACCAATCTAGCCAGATCTTAAAACTATTCCCTAAGATATTACTCCTCCCTTGCACACTCATCTAGTATTTTTCCTCTTTCCATCTCTCCTTTCCTCACATTTAACCCCTTTATCTAGTTTCCTATACTAGGTCAACTAGGTTGACCCTATACAATTTTTAGCCTCTAATTATTATATAGGGTTAACTGGGTCAACCCTATATTTTTTAGGGTATTTT
Source organism: Torreya grandis (assembly GCA_037957365.1). NCBI lineage: Eukaryota > Viridiplantae > Streptophyta > Pinopsida > Cupressales > Taxaceae > Torreya > Torreya grandis. The sequence continues at coordinate 3,475,633 of JARHVA010001239.1, read as the reverse complement.
TTACTTGGATTTTCATTAGCCCTTCAGCTGACATAGCTCAGGACCTAGTGATTGATGAGTTGAAAACATATAGGGTCAACTAGGTTAACCCCATACAACTAAATTTTTTTGAAGGATTTATGGTGAGATCCTCCTATAAATACAAGACCATTTCATCTTTACTTAAATATGCAGTCAAGAGTTATTATTTACTCATGCTTCTTTACAATCTACTTTTCCACCATTCTACTTGAGGAGTGTTAGCTTAGGGTTTCTACTTAGAGAATCTAGTCTTGTGGATAAGTCTTAAATGTTTTGTCCTTTCTTATTTATCTTTAAAAACCACAACCTCTTGTGAAGCCCCTTTGGCCAAGGGAGATATTGAGTATTGACAAGTTCACATTCAAGTAAATATATTCTAACTTTATTCTCCTGTATTTAGTAGATAGAACTAGAATAAGTATTGGCTCAAATAATATTAATCTTCATATTCCATGTATTAGGTTCTTAATCATACTTAAATTAATTGAGATTCTCGTATACATATTTTGATTTTTTTACTAACCCCCTTTGTTGTGCCAAAAGCTTTGGTGAGCACTAGATTAGATTTAATTTCTTGTTATTAGATATAGAGTGAACATTAAACTTAGGACTCTTTTATGTTTATTTCATGATTATGTTAGACTATAAGATTTGGAACCATTCCTAACATGGTGTATGGTGGCAAGTGATCCCCTAATAAGGTCTGGTAGATCCCCATATTGGTCATGCTCCTACTTAGCAAATGTATTACCCATTAGAAGTGTAGGTATTCTCTATCTTCTTTGAGCTAGGATTAATATATAAACATGATGAATTTTTAATTTCATATATTTTGGTGAACCTGATGTTAATCATATCCCATCACTAGTTGCATTTTCTTCATGTTTTCACTTTCTTCTTAGTATTTTATTCACTTTATCTTCACCATCATAATACATTCTAGTCAACCTGATGTGAAACAACCCTTTTAGGATTTTTTAACCTTATTTCATTTCTTTCATTCTTTCATCATTACTTTTATCATATATTTTCCATATTGGGTCAACTTTGTTGACCTAGTATCTAACTTCTATGAGCAGGATTTTAGGTACACACTACTAGATTGACCCAAGCGATCCAATAATGATTTTTTAGATTTATATAAATTTATTATAAACTAATAGGTTGATGTATTTAACCCTATACATTTTTAGACATTCAAAAACAAGTTTCTATAAATCTTAATCATCCTAATTAACCCAGTTAGTAGAATTTGTAAGAATATATCAAGGTTTTTAAATAAAAATCTTCATTGTTTCCATCTCTAATTCACAAAGGTTACTTTATATCTCATCATCTATTTCTTTTTAGTCTTTCATTTTAAAATTTTCATTATTAAAAATTGCCTCTACACAATCAACCAGATCAACCTTGCCAGCCTAGTTCTATGTTCTATGTACTGTCTGGATAACTAGTCAACTTTGCTAACCCTACTCATTTTCAGACCTTGATTTCATATTACATGTTTGACCTTGTCGACCCTATTATATATTTTTTGCATATACTATTGACTATATCAACATTTTACCTTGTTTCAAAGTTGGAATTAACCTTATATGCTAGTAGCTAGTTCACTTTCTTTTCTTTGTATGTGCATGATTAGAATATATCACATAATTTAATTAGGTTATTTTTAAATAATAATTTAGTTTCAATATTTTATATTTTATTCACACATGGCCAAATCACAAAATCTAAACAAGCATTTTAACATTTGTCTACCTAAGGCCAACCTACTTAGATTTCATCATGAAGGGGAAAGTCAGCTTGATACTCTGGTCAAGTATAGATTGTGATTAATGGAATATTTTGGATAAGTACCCAACATCCTTATCATTATGGTGTGTGAAGTTAGGATTAGGCCCCAATACCAAGCCTGTATTATTTCTGTTATAGTCCCTTTCAGCTCAAACTACCTATAACCATCCTTAGATTTCCATTATAGTTCCTTTCTTATAGCCAACTTCATATCACATTTAAAAAACATATCATAATAATCTAATAAACATTCAAGTTCACCAATTGGTTAGTTATTTACTTTATATGTTGATTTCTTGCTCTTTTCTCAATTGTATTTTGTATTGCAAAAACTTGCATTAGCCAACATTGGTGTAAGGTTCTATGTTGTGTGCTTCAATTGAATTAGAAAATTTTGATCCAATTGATTTTTTTCCCTTTTATTTCTTTCTTTTATAAATTACTTTCAAAATTTATCTTGTTTTACTTTACAATCTATTATAATATTCTTAAGTTTCCCCTTCTATTATACTAGGTTGACCTAGTTAACCTTGTACCTTTTTTTAGCATTTATTCACTATCTTAGATCGACCCAGTTGACCTTGTAATATTTTTAGATCTTGCTTTTCCTTTTTATAGATTTTGTTCACTATGCTAGATTGACCTAGTCAACCCTGTACCATTTGTAAACCCTAGTTTTTATTCTAGGTCAACCCAATCAACCTTGTACTCTCTTTTACTTTCCTTATTTGTCAATCTACTTCCATATTTTTCATTTTTCACATTTTTTCATCTTTCTTAAGTCTTAATTAAATATCCTATTAGAATATTCTTTGATAGCTTGAATCCATTTAAATACTATATGGGATGTTCATTTTTCCCTTTCTTTTCTTCCCAAGACCACCATCACTCTTGGGGTACCTCTTGTTCTCTTTTATCAATGAATTGTAATATGGTGCAAATAACACCTCAAAATGAAGTTGATAGATCTAATCCTTTCCTTACTTATCAAGAAACTTCCCTTCTTAAAAATCTTCAAACTAATGTGGGAGTAATTTATAAAAATTTACTTAACAATCCCATTGATAATCCTTCTTATAGTAATCCTCCCCTTAACACTAATTTGGGGAGTGTTCCCACCAACACCGACCCACCTCCTAATGCAACTTAACTTTTAGCCCAAGTTATCCAAAAAATGAACATAATGAAAAATTATAATACCAACCAAATGATGTAACTTCAACAACATCTAATTAATGTCACTAATCAACCTCCAGATATGCATCCTTAAACTAATCCCAGTTTCATTCCTCCACGTCTTTAGGATACCTCAAGCAATATTATTATTCAACCCATAATGAATAATAATATGCTTCCAACTATTCAAAATGAGCCTTTATCTCCCTTCATTATATCCATTGATATTGGTGAAATTTCACCAACTATCAAATATGATGGAACTAAAGACCTTGCCTCATTTCTTAAAGCCTTTGGCAACCTTTACAAAGAATGGATCTAAACTAATACCTTCACCATAACTAAAACCTTAGTGAAAACCTTCACTAATGATGTATTATAATGGTATAATAAACTTCCTTAATGCTCTATTTTTCAACTTGAAGTTTGGTTAATCCTTCGGTTAAAGAGTTTCAACATAATGATCTTCCAAAAATATGTCTTAGCCACTTCATCAATGCTAAGAAATCTCCCACTGAATCAGCTCATGACTTTATTAAAAAAATAAAACTTTTGCTCATAAAGTTGACCATAACATGACTAATGATAAATTCTTCAATCTCTTTATCACTGCTTTGACTCTCACTCTTCAATATAAGTTTTGAACCTTTATTCCTCAAACACTAAATGAAGCTCTTGATCAAGCTAAACATCAAGAATTTATTATGAATCAATTTGAACCTAATCCCAAAATTCCCAAAGGATACTTCCAAACATATAATGATATCACTAGTAGTTGATTGTAAATCAAACTAAGAGTTCCAATATTGATATTCATTCACCTTCTCATAAACCTCTTTTGGTTTAGCAAATGTAATAATTTTTACCACCCTCTAAACCTTTCATCTATCCCAATGTTCCTCCTAAGTTGTATACCCCCAATCTATTATTTTGGTTCCATGCCAACATTGGGCATTCTCATGAATATTATAGAGGGCTCATTAATTTTTTTATCTCCTCTATGTTCGATGATTCATTCAATTATGAAGCTATGATAAATCTTTGTCATAAATAATACACCACTACTTTTCAAAAATGACAAGCTTCTAAAAGTTCTATTTCAAATAACCAAAAATCTTATTCAAATAATCAACTAAGCACCAAGGTTGTTTATGCTATTGATGCTGATTATGACCAATATTTTAATGATTCTCAATACGTCAACACTAATAAGTTTAATTATCATCATAAAATAACTCACAAAAATCTCATTACCAAGCCCAAGAAGACGTCTTTGGAGGGATAAATTCTTCAAGATACTACCACTACTAATGTTTCTTCAAAATCTCAAGAGGAACCATCTCCTCCTTAATATCCTCCAACCACAACTATTCCTCCAAAGTCTGATTTACCTTCTAAACCTCATGTTGGTTCTTCTAAGTCTCATTGGAACTTTCTTGAGAAACTCAACTTTCTGAGCCTTATAAAATTCCACTTATGGAGTTGGTTCATAATTATCCTTATCATTGTAAGTTCCTTATGCAAAAACTCTAAGAAATTGATGATCCATCTTCATTAGATGAAGAACCACCTTCTATTGCATCTCAACCTACCAATGTAAATACCATTGAAACTATGTGTCCTTCTTCTAAGAACTTTATTGAATTCATTGAAGAGGACATGATCAATGATGAAATTATCTTTTGTGTTGATGATCCACCAATTTTCATTAAATTAGCCATTAATACCATTCTTATCCATAAATTTTTAGTTGATAAAGGTTATAGTATTAATATGACATCCTTATGGCTCATCCAACAACTTGGTTTTAACAAAGATCATCTCAATCAAACCCATCCTACTTGTCATGGTTTTGATAAGACTAATCAAAAACCACTTGGTTGCATTTGGCTTCCATTAACCATTGGAACTAATACTATTCAAAATATGATTATGGTCCTTTATTTACCCCTATATTATAACATACTCCTTGGTTTCCCATGGACTCATCGAATTAGGGCCATTTCTTCTTCTGATAATCAATGTATTAAATTATTACATAATGGAAAATGGTATAAGCATGAAGCTGATCCCAACCTATGGATCATTCAACTTCCTAACCCTAACTCAAAATATCATATTACTAACATTCTTAAAATTAATAATACTCCTTTACCTGAGTTTATCAACATGAATCCTAATTTACAAGTTACTCTTATGGATTCTGATGATGATGAACCCAATGATTTACAACATACTTATAATACTACCAAGTTACGTCTGTACATTTCATAATGGAATCCCCCTTATCTATTACCCAAAGATCATATTATTCCTCTTATTTATGAGATTACCAATTTTTCCCCTCCATGTAATTCTCAAGAGCCTTCTTTACCTGCATATGCCTTCACTTGCAATTATTTTGGAGTGGCCAAATTATTTCAAGATCCTCTCATCATGTCTCCTCATACATTTAGTAATATCAAGATTTTACCCTCTAAAAATTCCTTTTATTCTCAATCATGTACAATTTCTCCAACATATGATGATAACTATATAATGACCCAAGCTCAATCTAGAGACTTGGATGTCTAGCATTATAAAAAAACCTTAGCCCAAATTCATGGTTTTAATCAGGATGTTCATACCATTTTTTTTGGATCATACCTTAGATCCTGAGGGTCATGTCCCTCCTACCACTTCTCTTATCGACACTTCTTGGGTCGGAGAGAAAATTATAACTTTCAAACTTATAGATGTTTTTACATCTATTTTACCACCTATCAATCCAATCATTACCTATGATCCTTCTCTCATCATTAAACACACTAATATTCCAATCCTTTTTGACCCATCCACTTATTTTACTCCTAAAATTACACTAGATGCTAAGGCAACTGATGTTCATTAGATATATTCTAAGTATGATCACCATATAAATCAAATTCTCTATCTTGAAGTAGATGTCGATTATTATGGTCCTCTTCCTACCTTTCCTAGTGATGAAGTTGCTCTTGAGTTACTTTATGTTTGAGAACCTCAACTTCCTTGGTATCATCATAAACTTTGAAATTTTAAAGCTAAAACTCCTTTCTTCAAAAACTTCATTACTAGCATTGATCCTAAAACAAATCTAATTTTTTCCTTACCTAATGCACCATACCACTTTCAAGATGGAAATTCCATGCTTATTAAATATACCACTCACATCTAATATGGTAATCGATCTTGTGCTCAACCAATAACTATCTCTCATGAACTCTCACCTACTGAACATGACAATTTTATCTTTTTCTTTGACAAATTTCATGAGGATTTTGCTTGGTCCTATGAGGAAGTGCATAAAATTTACCATAGAATTAGGGTGCATAACATCATTAATTATCATGATGCCAAGCCTATACATCAAAAACAATGTAAATTTCAACCTAAAGTTTTCACTTCATGTCATAAGGAAATCATCAAATTACTTGATGTTAAATTTATGAAACCAATGGATTGTTACTAATGGGTTCCCAATATTGGTCTTGTTAGGAAGAAGGTCACTAAGATCATTTGTATTTGTATTAATTTACATAATATTAATCTTGCTTATCCCAAGGACAAATTCCCTTTACCTTAAATAGATGCCATTGTTTATTCCATAGCTTGTTATGAAATGTTATCTCTTATGGATGGATTCTCATGATACAACAAGATTCATATTGATCTTGAAGAACAACGTAAGACTAAATTTACCATGGAATGGGGTACCTATTTCTATGTCAAAACTCCCTTCAGTCTTAAGAATACCAAAGACACTCACCAATGAGTGATGATTCACATCTTTGATTATCTTACTTAAAAAATTGTTGAAACCTATGTGGATGGTCTTATTTCTAAATCCAAACATAATAAGAATCATCTTTATGATCTTGTTATCATCTTTGATCATCTCTTTAAATATAAAGTTCATCTTAATCCTTACAAATGTGTCTTTGGAGTCACATCTAGAAAATTGTTATGATTCTTAGTCTCTCTTTATGGAATTTAGGTTCACCCTCCCAAAATTAGTGCCATCATCAACATGCCCATTCCTCATTTTATTCCCAACATTCATACTTATTTAGGCAAACTTGAGGCAATTAGATGATTTATTATTGAAATGAAATATCAAATTCACTCCATGAATTAACTTCTCAAGAGAGGTACTACTTTAGAATGGATGGATCCATGTCAAAAATACTTTTATAATATGAAAGAGTCATTTCTTAATCCACCTACAATTTATCCTTCTTCCAATGATAAACCTTTAATTATATATACTTCTTCCACACCCATTTTAGTTGGGGCAATGCTTGCCCAACAAGATGATATGAGAAGAGAGTATGTTATCTAATATATTAGCCAAGGCCTCATCGATTATGAAACACATTATACCAAAATTGAGCATGATTCCTCACCATATATTTTATAGCTAAAAATATTTACCATTATATTCTTTACCAAACTTCTTATGTCATTGTTCATTTTGACCCCCTTCATCATTTATTCTCTAAATAATTCTTCCTAGAGATATAATTGGTAAATGGATGGTCCTCCTTATGTAATTTTATCTTCGTATTCTCACTCAAAAAGATGTCAAAGGGAAAATCATAGATGATCAACTTATTTTAGCTCCCATACCAGCCACTTCTTCTTTTGAAGATAATATTCTAGATGATAATATCGTTCACATCAAAGGTCTTAATAAGCTTATTTATATTAAAGATTATTTACATAGCTTTACCACTAATCTTTAATATACTAATCTTGATGAATCCACTACTCCCTCCAAAACTATTAAACCAAAATTAATTATCAAAGAGCTTCCTTAAATTAATTTTGACTTACATGTGCATACTTTCACCCTCGACTTTGATCGTGCTAAAATCCTTTAAGCAATCAGGGTAGGTTGCATTCCCACAAATCATTTCGGAAAGATCATTCGTTTATCTTTTCACTTCACCTTTGATATCACTAACAATATGGCTAAATACAAAGCTCTTATCTTAGGCATGCAAGTTAATCTTGATTTAGACATTCAATACATTCATGATTTAGGTGATTCTCAACTTATTTTCTACCAAGTCAGTGATGATTATCAATGTAAAAGTGAAACCTCATAAAATTTCAACCACTCTTTCTAAGGATTTCATCTCTTTCACTATTGAGCCTATTCTTAGAGATCAAAATTCCATTCTTGATTCTCTTGCCTCTTTAGAATATATCTTTCATTCACACCAAGTTCTTTTTAGTCCTACTTTTCTTATACAAATAAGAAAACATTCATCCTCTACTCAACCACTAGATTCATTTATCTATCATATCAAGGTTGTTACTAGTTGACAAAGCCTATGGTACCAAGACATCATTTAATTATTATAACATGAAACTTATCCTCCTAATTTAGACTCTAGTAAAAAAACATGTATTCATAAACAAGATTTCAAGTATGTATTTCAACACAACATCCTCTATTATCATAATGTTGAAGGTACCTTGCTCCATTGTGTTATATAAGATGATATCTCTCCTCTTCTTGAACAAGCACATGGGGGAATTTATAGTGACAACTATAGTGGACATGCTATAATCCATAAATTCCTACCTATTGGTTACTTTTGGCCTACTCTTGAAAAGGATGCAATCAAATATGCTAAAAAGTGTAATCTTTTTCATCTTCATAATGATCTAATTCATTCAACTCCAGCTGAAATTCAAACTATTGACTCTCTTTGGCCATTTTCCACATGGGGATTTGATCTCATTAGAAAATTACCTTGATCTCAACATGGGCATGTATTTATCATCACTGACATCAAATATTTTACCAAATGGGTAGAATCCATGCCTCTTGTTAATGTCGTTGGTCCTACCATTTCCAAACTTATTCTTAATCAAATAATTTTCTAATTTGGTGTTTCCCATACCATCATTTCAGATAATGGTGGTAGTTTTGAAAATAAATATGTTAAATAACTTTACAATAAATTTAAGATCAATCACAAATTTTCTATGCCTTATCATCCATAATACAATGGCCAAGCCATGGCCACTAACAAAATTATAAAAAAAATTATTCAAAAGATAATTTGTGAAACCCACATATATTGGCATCTTCATATTTACCTTACACTTTGGGCTTATCAAACTAGTATACATACTTCCACTAGGGCAACTCCATTCTCTCTAGTCTATGGTTTTGAGTCAGTTCTTCCTTTAGAAGTTAAGATTCTTTCTCTTCATATATCTCTTCATGGTATCATTTTTGATGAAGAATTATGAGAAGATCATCTTCATTCCCTTGATCTACTTGGTGAACATCATCTTTTTGCCTTACAACATAACCACCAATACAAGGTTTGCATTTCTAGACAACTTAAAAAACATGTTAAAGTTTTCATTTTTAATGTTGGTGATTTTATCCTTAAATTAGAATACACACATGATAAATAAGGTAAATATTCCAAAAAATGGTGGGGACCATATTTAGTTAAATATACTCTTGGTCTAAGCACATACCACCTTCAAACCAATGAAGTCCATGTTTTCAAAAAACCCACCAATGTACAATTCTTTAAAAATTACTTTTCCTAAACATTTCCTCATTTTCATGCTTTATATCTACATCTATCTAACACTTTTTGTAGGTTATTTACATGGGTCTTTCCCTTTGCATCAATTTCCTTCATTTCACAAACCTTTATTCCACCCTTTGGGTCTTTTTGTTTCTTGATGTACCATAGTCTTCTTTATCTTCTTGCATTTATTTTTTTGACACCCCTTGGGTTTTTCTTTTATGATTTACTTCATAAGATCATAGATAGGACTTGGAATTCCTCAAAAAATTAACATATTTTTTCGTACCTCACTTTATCTTTCACTTGCTTGTTGTCAGCCTCATGGGTTTCTCTTTTATGAAGTTGCAGTGTAAGATCACAGATAGGACCTGACCCTCATAAAATTACTATCTCTTCATTTTTATTCATCCTTTCTCTCAAAATTTAGCTTTTGCTTCCTTTTTTAGATGGAATTTGTGCAAACAATCTATGTTACCATGTTTTCATCCATTTCCCTCATTCTTATGATAAGGAATCACACTTTACTATGATTGTATCCCTTTTTTCCCTTGATCACATTTTTTGCAATTTGAAGTAATTTAAATTATTTCATGTGTCACTCTTCTTGATTTCCACTTTCCTTTCATTCCACATTAGATAAAACAAGGTGGAATTCAAGATAATACTTTTATATCACCTACATTTATGAGACTCTTAGACCCTATTCTCTTTGAAGTTCTCTCTCCTAGAAACCTTATCCAAAGTATTCAAATGAAATTCATGTTTAGCACCCATGTTTGTTTTCTAAATCCATATGGAGGAGGAATAGAAAAATTCATCAAGAAATTTAAAAGACAAATCATTTAAAACAAAAGGTAATGATATCTAAAAGGCAACATATAAATCTCAAAAGTCAAATTCATAATAAAAGATGTGATTATAAGCACATATCATATCTCTAATCAAAGCTCAAACTCCACAGTTGACCTCACATAGAGCCAAAGTCCTTTGGGGTGTGATAGGCTAGTAGATTGGAATAAGGGAATTTAAAAAACTCTATGGTGCTACCTACTTTATCATGCACGTACCCAATCTTTGTAGTATATTGATGGATTTGTAAGGGGTCCTAAAGAGTGGAAAACACATTGTGGGAAGGTAGGTCCATTTTAATTTTCATGCATATAGCCTTCATGGGATGATATATATACTTCATTTGTTGATCTAAGAATTGTGCAGCTAATAGAAGTTCTTCATAGTCCTTAAGGTCAAAATTCCTCTTGTTTTGATAAACCTAATTTGAGTGTCTTGAATTTGATAAAGATTTCCTCTACCTTGGTTTTTCCTTCATTATCCCCTCCACCCATTTCATTTCCCCCCTTGAAAAACAAATTGTGATTTCAAATCCATTTTCCCTTCTTTAATTCCTTCTTCTTCATCTCTTTAAAACATGTTAGCACTACATTGTTTTAGTTTTATTTATCTTTAGAGTGAAACAACATGTTTGAGAAAGTATGGATTACTTTTTTCTTTTACACCATAAAATTACTAAACTTACATTACTTTACTTTTACTATTTTTCATTATTTTACTATCCTACTATTATAGACACCTGAGTTCGTACCCATTTTCCATTGTTGAGTGAGGTTGGTTTGTTACTTCTCACTCATCAATGTTGTTTTCCCCTTTTATGCTTCCTTTTTCTATTGTTGAGTGAGATAAGGATTTTTAATTCTCACTCATCAATGTTTTTTTACCATTTTTGTTTCTTATTTCACCATTGGTTTGTTTTATTACCATCTTATTTGACATGTATCCTTTGTTTGACTTGGTGATTTTGCATATCTTACTTAAGGATAGCATTTTTGTGTTTTTTAGTCTTTAGTAGCCTTGGTTTTTTAGTTACCTAATTTACTCTTGTTGTTTGACTTGGTCATTTTGTATAATATAGCACTTTTCACCCCATCTTAAAAAAATTCCAAGAACAGCTCATCCTCATAACACCAATTATCTTGGCTTTTCTTGCATTTGTTTGTTTTTTCTCTTGAGTTTTGTATTCTTAGGTTTGTCAAAAGTAGTCTTTATACCCTACATAATCAAAAATAACAACATAATTAAAAACCATCCTATGATAAAGGTAAGTCTAGGTATGCATCGCATTTACTTTTTATTTATTTCCATTTAGTCGTTAACTTTCAGTTATTTTTTATTTAAAATACTACAACTTTTTTTAGCATCAGTGTTATGTGTTACTATGTTCTTTTTCAAATCACCATCCCATGTTTCACCTTAGTGACACATGATGATATTTAAGTGGGACATATGAATACATATAATATTTTCAAATTTTATCAAATATTTATGTTTTACATCTTTTAGGAACCCATCGAGACTTACTCTCTTTGAGTGCGCGCCCTAAGGGGTGTATCAAGAAAGGGGTGGGTAGACCTTAGGTGATTTTTAGGATTATTTTCCTTTATTTATACATTATTACCAATCCAACCAACTCTTAAAAACCATTCCCTAAGATATTACCCCTCCCTTGCACACTCCACTAGACATTTTCCTCTTTACATCCCTCCTTTCCTCACCTTGATCCCCTTTATCTAGTTGATTATACTAAGTCAAATGGGTTGATCCTATACAAATTTTAGAATTTAATTAATATATAGGGTTGAATAGGTTGAACCTATATTATTTATGGTAATTTTCACTTGTATTTTCATTAGCCCTTTGGTAAACCTGGCTCAGGACCTAGTGATTTATCTCTCAAAAACATACAAGGTCAACTGGGTTAACTTTGTATAGATAAATATTTAGAAGGATTTAGGGTGAGATCTAACTAAAAATATAAGACCATTTCATCATTATCTCAATATTAAATTAAGAGATATTATTCACTAGTGCTTATCTAAAATCTACTCTTCCACCATTCTACTTGAGGAGTCTTAGCTTAGCGTCTGTACTTGGAGCATCTAGTCTTGTGGATAAGTCTTAATTGGTTCCCATTCAGGTAAGTATAATCTAACTTTGTTCTCCTCTCTTTAGTAGATATAAGTAGCATAAGTATTTTATTAAATATTATTACTCTTTATATTCCATATATTAGTTTCTTACTCATACTTAGCTTAATTGAGATTCTCTTACATATGTTTTTATTTCTTTACTAACCCCCTTTGTTGTGCCAAAAACTTGGTGAGAACTAGATTAGATTTACTTTCTTTTATTAGATATAGAGTGAACATTAAACCTATGACTCTTTTAGGGTTGTTTCATGATTGTGTTATACTATAGGCTTTATAAATATTCCTAGCATGGTGTACTATGACAAGTGATCCCCTAATCAGGTCTAGTAGATCCCCATATTGGTCATGTTCCCACTTAACAAATGTATTTCCAATCAAAAATGTAGGTATGCTCTATCTTCTCTAAGACAAGATTGATTTATACACATGATGGATTGCTACTTTATTAATCATGATTATACTTATTTGACCAAATAAAAATTTGGTTCTTTCATTTCAGAGAGGTAATTAGATTAGTTATCTTAAAAAAATTTGGAATAAACTTTCTGTAATAGCCTGTTAATCCCATAAAAATCTTTACCTTGTACACATTATTTGGTGTTGGCCACTTTTTAATGTCTTTTATCCTTGTTGGATCTACTTAAATACCATCTATAGAGATAATATGTCTCATATATTGCACTCTTTCCCATAAAAATGTGCTCTTAGACAATTCTTAATATAACTTGTGTTTCTATAACCATTGTATAACTAGTTTTAGATGTTGAAGATGATCCTCTTCATTCTTAGAGTATATGATAATTTCATCAAGAAACACAAAAACAAAGTGATCTATATAATATATAAACACACTATTCATGAGATTCATGAAGGCTACTAGCGCATTTATTAACTCAAATGGTAACACTGTGAACTCATAATGCCCATAATGAGTTATAAACGCTATCTTGAAAATATCCTAATCCCTTATCCTCATTTTATTGTATCCTTCTCTAAGATCAATCTCAAAAAATATCATTTTCCCTAAATTTGATCAAAGATATCATCTATACGAGCTATCAAATTCCTTTTTTTGATAGTTTCATTATTCAACATTCTATAATCAATGCAAAGTCAAAGACTACCATCTTTCTAATTGATTAATATAACTAGTGCACCCCATGGTGATACACTTGGATTTATCAACCCCTTTGGTAATAATTCTTATAGTTGAGCCTTGAATTCAACCAATTTAGTGGTTGTGTTTTTTTATGGTGCCTTAGACTAAGGTTTTAATCTAGCTATGGTGTGGATTGAGAAATCAAACTCATATCTAGGATTCAATCCTAGCAATTATTCTATAAAAACATCATTAAAATTCCTAAGGAATGGATAATCTCTGATAAATGGTTACTTAGGTTCATCCATTTCATTTATGTTGATGATAAAAGCATGACATCATTTTATCTGAGCCCTAGTGAATTACATTACGAAAATGTGCCTAAGTCTTAACTCTCTTTTCTTGCCTTGAATTTACATCTGATATACAAAATCATCTAGACAGTCAACCTTATTTGGGTATCAATCAACTATTATCACCAAATATTGCACCATAAAAGAGGGTGTTCAAGCCTCTTTCAGATTTGGGCAACATGGGGACATTTTCAGGTATGTGGGTGTACCTATATTGGAAATGAGCCTATAGGTTTAAGGGATAACTCCCAAATATATTATGCAATATTTATCACTTAAGCTATTGCTTAATAATGGGTAAAAAGAGTTAAATTTTTCATAAATTTAACCTACTCTAAATGAGGTGATGCATCAAAACATTCTTCCACATAACCATCATATTTCTAACACAATGAAACAAAGCATACAAACTAGTCTCTAAGATTTAATAAATTCTAACATGAGTAGTTCAATATAGAGGTGATATGTGAGAAGAAAGACAAGGTAAATTAATTATAGGGTATATTTCACACTCCAAGGGCAATTGTACACTTAGAAAATATTTACACACTAGACCATATTCTATATGACTTGTTAGACTAGGAACTCCTTCTTAAACATGAAAAGATAAGGTAAAGAAGGATAGATAATTATCAATTCTCATCACCATACATCACTTAAAAACTTATAAAATTATTCAAAAATCATAAATAGACTTTTATTGATGTTCAAAAGTAGAATATAACATCAATCTAGTAGGGTTTCACTATACATGGTGTGGTGGTGTTTACAATAGCCAAATGGAAGCTACTTATAAGATTTAGGAGAAAGAAGTGGAAAAAAAGAAGCCCAAAAGGCAAATAAATAAATTTAACCCCCTTTGAATTGTAGTTTTAACTACTTCTATAAATATTATCCTTTAATCTTATTGATTGTTTCAGACTACTTCAAGTGGTTACATAGTTACATTGTTATTTCATTGATGCTCTTTGATATTTGCAATGGAAGGATCAAGTTGTTCTAAGCTAGGTCCTAGAATTAATTTAGTTGTAATCCTTAGATTGATCTGTTATGGATTTTTCATGATGCTAAACCACTCCAATCTAATTTGTCATGATGTGTGTAGTGGAGAGAAGAGATCCCTTTCATATAGTTGGTCCTTGAGATGAAACCATTAGAGCCTATGTGTATGCCTTCATGATATCCATCGAAATACTATATCTTATTCTAAATAGATCATAATCAAATTTATTTCCATGCTTATGGGTCCACTGTAGATGGAAAATGAATCTCAGACTATTGGTTTTCTTGTTAGGTCCAAATAGACTGTGCACAGGTCATTTTAATAATGGTGAACATAGATATAGAAATGAACTTAAAAACCATAAAAATATCAAACTAGAGGTCCACACTAAGCTCCAATGATAGTCTGTTAGACACCTTATACCTGACTGCATCACTTTGACTATTCCATGGTGTTTTAACCAACTTCAATGGTCTTAAGATGAACCTATAAAACTTTGTTACCATTGGTCGAAATGGATTCTCAACTTTCATAAAAGATCTTAGGCTAGCCTTTACTTTGATTGGCCATCAAACTTTGACTCAACTCATTGACACATTGACTCATATTAATCCATTGATTTTGATTGGTATGAATGCTTTAGAACCATTGATCCTATACCATTTGAATGCATCCTTAACACTCGTCATGCCCACATTTGCTCTTGAGATTCATTAACCCTTTGACCTCCACTCATCAATGGATCAGAGTGTACAATCAAAGCTAGACTATTAGATCAACTGGGACCCACTATTTTAAAATTAATAGATATTTCATTATCTTAAAATTTATGTCATTTCTCTCATCAAATTATATTCACATGACCATCATTGATGGTCATGTGACCATCAAATTTAAGCTCAATAGGATCTATCTTACTCTATCTTAAAGTCGATGTCCTAGTAATCATCATTTGATGTCCCCATTGATGTATCTGACATCCTATATTCTATCAAATCTAAGCTCATATGGATTTTTACAATAGCTTTAGTTTGATGTTAGCATGAATGTCTAATTCTTTTCAACTAACTTTGAATATGTATATCTTGAAGCATGATAATCATAGAGGCACCAAAATTTTAATAAATGTTCTTGATGTCAAATAGAATAAACCCTTTTGATCTATTGGTCATGAGAGATTTATATGTGAATATATTAAATTTTCAAGTTGGATAGAAAATATATACTTCTTCATGACATCCTGGCAATTGTCAAGTTTAATTGGCTAAGTATGGAAAACTTAGTGAAATCTAATCGAGGAGACAACTTTGATCATATATAAATTCATTTTCACTTTGATGGAGTATCTAAAACTTAGAACATAACAACTAGGTAACAATATGAACAAACCCATGTGACCACTCTCCCCTGCACTATTTGAACTTCTTTGAAAATGGATAAGTATGGAAGAAATTTTTTTTGGCTAAGAGGCCAACTTTAGATCACCATAAATTTCATTTCACTTTGGTGAAGGACCTAAAACTTGGTACATATAAACTTGGTATAAATGTGAACAAACCCATATGACTAATTTTCCTGGACTCATCTAGACATAGCAATGGTGACATCAACAAAGTTCCTACTCAAAAATTCTACTACTAGACCCAAGATGGCCAGATAAACACAATAAAGAACCAGATGGATCCCTTACATTTCCATACTTGTTCCAAGCACTCTTGGCATCCCATATGTTTTTTTAACCATTTTGATCTTGTTCATTCATTAACAACATGATCCATGCTCTAACTACATTGGTCATCATGGGGACCTACCACTTACATATATGATTCTAAGATGGTCCCTTAAACACTAAATGAAATAAAGACCAAGCTAGATTGTGAGTAAAATCTAGAATGACATATGAAATGAAATCCATTTATCTAAAATATACCCTATAACATTATAAAAATACCTTATACAAGATTTTGACTACAGGGGGTTGACCTATTTTGGCCTGTGGGGAAAAATGATCAACATCTTTGGTGATTTATCAAGGGTGGTATGCTTGTTATGCCATGACTAGTTGCTTAATTCTATCCATCGGTATATGGAGTTAAAAGTATATATGTTGGACATATAAACTATCTTTATCAACACATGAAACATAGAAACTAATAGCAACAAAACATAAAACAAGGAACTAAGCAAAACACATTGTGCTTCAAAAGCACTTAGTGAGACACAACAGAACAAGAAAAGAGACACACACCTATTATAATATTTACAAGATAGAACTTCATCTTTAAATAGTAGGGTTTTAAATGTATCCCATTCATAGGGATAGGAAGTTCTTCTCCATTCATCCTTATTAATTGAAAAGAGTTAATTTTCTTGTACTTGGTGCTGACATATGGTCTACTCCTTAGGGCATCAAATCTAGTATGTCACCCTAATTTTACTCTATTTTCATCCCATTTCAAGACTATTTCACCTTCTTGAAATTATCTTGAATTTGCCTTCTTGTTAAAAGACCTCTTCATTAGTACCTAGTGATGCTCCATGGTTTGATGAGATTTACCTCTAGTCTCTTACAACTCTAGTACTTTTATCAATCTCACTTTCATTGGAGTGTTCTCAAGAAACTCTAGTTGATGTGATAACTCTAAGGTAGTCAACTCTTGAGAGATAGACAACTTGGCTTCCCTTTCATAGAAAATCACAAAAGGAGAATTCCCTGTTAACCTCTTAGGAGTTATCCTTTTAGCCCATAAGGTTGTCTTAAGTTTTGTGTGCCAAGATCTTTGGTTATGCTTCAAGGTTCTCTTGATGATTTTTATCAGGTTCTTATTAGTAGATTTAACCAACCTATTACCTTAAGGGTAATATTTGGATCAACTACTTAATAATATACCATTTCCATTTACTTAATGAGTTATCCTAGCACCCAAATAAATAATAGAATTATCTAAAAAAATAGTGGAAGGAGTGTCAAACCTTATTATGATTCTCTCATAAAATGCTAAGATAGAACTCTCATTATCCTCATTTAATGTTATTTCCTCAACCCATCTTGTAAAATAGTCAATTTATATGAGTATCCATTTTTGACCAGTACTTGATGGCAGATTTATCATGCTAATGAAATTAGGACATGATTACCTGAAAGGTTGGTCTACTTGGATAGGCTTCAAAGGAAGAGCTAAAAGATTCTAATTCCCTACAAAGAAAGCACATTATCCATACTTTCTCACCCAAGAATGATAATCCTTAAAGAGACTAGGCCAATAATAGTTATCCCTCATGATCTTGGTAGCCATGGTCCTTAGATAGAAATAACCTCTTTCTATCCCATCATGGAACTTCTCAAGCAATGCTCCAAACTGGTCATTATCAATGCATCTCAGTAGCACACCATTGATGTCCCTCCTAAATAGTACATCATCCACATGACAAAATGGAATTGATTTTTATCTAAAATATCTCCTTTGTGATCTATTCATATTATAAAGATACTCACCACTTTGGAGAAATATGATCATATCCTATGTCCAACTTTGTGTAGGCAATGAACCAGTTGGTTGGGGACACTCAAGGTTGACTAGAGCTTCTTATTTTAACTCATGAAGATATGAATCTATATTTTCACAAAGGCCTTTAACCCTTACCAATTTTCTCACTTTGATATCAACATCATACTCTATTACCATAGTGATCCACCCTGACCTCTTTTCACTAAGGTCTTTGCTCAAAAGAAACTCTTTGGTGCTAGGATGAGAAACCATGACATAAATATTTTTATTTCACACCATATGTCTAAACTTATTCAATCCTCTTACAAAATCAAGTACTTTTTTCTCCACAAAGGTGTACTTGACTTCATAATCCTTTAATCCTTGACTAAAGAATGCAATTAGTTACTCCACACTTTCATCATTCTTTTCCATTAGCATTGTTGAGATAGTATCAAGGTTATAAAATGAACACAATATGAATTACTTAGTTAAATTAGGATTCACAATGGTAAAATCTTATGCAATTTCTTTCTTTATGGTTTCAAAATTGTTGTGATTGTCTTTGGTCCAGGAAAAGACTTGGTTCTTCTTGAGCATAGTTGTGATAGGCTTTATTAAAGATGTAAAACTAGGTATGAACCTGCTTACAAAATTTATCTTTCCCATGAAATGTTGAAGGACTTTCTTATGCAAGGGCAATGATAATCCTAGAATATCCTCTATTCTCTTAGGATCAATACTCATATGATCCTTGGAAATAATCTGTCCTAATATCTTACCCTCATGAACATCAAAGATGCACTTCTTTGGTTTAAGAGATACTCCATACTACCTACATCTTTTAAACACTTGTCTCAAGTTTTGCATGTGTTCATTAACATCTTTAGAAAATATTGTTATATCATCTAGATAAACTAGTAATATCTTTTTGATCAAACATTTGAAGGTCATATCTAATTCTCTTTGAAAAGTGGCACCAGTATTAGACATACCAAAGGGAATATTCCTATAAGTAACGATCCCCCATTTGGTAGTGAAGGTTGTCTTGAACTAATCATCTTCATTGACTAAAATTTTATTATAGCATAAATATGCATCTAGAAGGGAGAAACATTGAGAACCTAAAACTGTCTATAGAATATGCTCCATTGAGGGTAGAGGATAGTGATCTTTAAGTGACACTCTATTATGATATCTAAAGTTTACAAAATACTTATCTCCACATTATTCTTTATAATAGGCATAAGGTTAGCTACCCATGTTGAATTCTTAATGGGAAATATTATCTCAGATTTAAGGAGCTTGGTAAGATCTATCCTCATGAGTTTTTTTAACCTTGGGGTTGATGGGTCTTTACTTCTATCTAGCTAATTTAAATCTTGGTTCCAAATCAATGGTATGGTGTGCTAGGATAGGATCAAATCGTTTGAGGTCCTTATATTCCAAAGCAAATATATCATGAAACTCTCTACACAACTCAATGAATGCTTACTTCTCTAGTGTAGAACATACCTTGCCTATCTTGAGGAGTTTGTCATTGAATATTAAGACCCTTTCATAAGTTTCTTCTTTTGTAGATACAATTAATTTCTCCTTACTCTTTTGATCATTTTCAATAAATATACTTTATAAGGTCACCAAACCCTTAGGTATCTTATTGTTCATTAGTTGCACAATTTGATCACCCAATTATTCTTAGAGCCTCCTTTGATTCCTTGAAGAAAACTCAGCCTCATTTAAAAAAAACCATGCAATGTGTTTATTATTGTCAAGCACTTGTCAAGACACTTCATTATCAAGTATATAAATTCTGATAATGATCTTAATATGAGACTGATTTCCTTCTTTTTTTATGGTAGTTTAGAGTGTCAAATTGAGCTCCTATAGTAGTTAGTCTATCAACACGACTATTATACTCCCTTAGAACTGAGTGAATATTGAATGCATTGAATTATTCAAGTATATCCCATACCCTGTGCTATATGACTTAATCATATTCCTCACTTAGTGCACAACCAATTTTTTTCTCCATACACTTTTATGTTCTTGATTCCTTTTCCCCTTGCCCATTGAAGTTCATGAATCAAACTTTCATACTCAACCACAATACAAGTGAAACTAAAAGGAAATATATACAAAGAATAATACTATTTTTTGGATGGTAAGACCAACATAACACTATACCCTACACACTTTACTTATTAAACCATCAAAAAACATATTCCATAGTTCATCATCTTTACCCTCTTCTTTGACAAGTAGAGCTATCGGTATTCATCCTTCATGTATACAATATACTCCTAGACTAGTTTCCTCCATGAAAGCATAAGGATCATGTTCATAATTATTAGTACAATATTAATCAAGAAACAAATCTAAAATTCCATTGATCTTGGATGAAGTTCCATCATGTAGAATATAATACTTTTCTTCATGAACAACACAATTTAAATTATAAATTATCTTAATGTAAGGTTCAATATAAAACATTGAAAGAGGTTGTGTCTTAATTGCCACCTTGACACTGTATCTTGTTCTAGAATATATTAAAGGCCATTAATATAAGAGATAGACACCTATTTTTTCTATGAAGTCCCTTGAGAGGTAGATTATAAAGTGGGCTAGGAGATCAACTACAACTATGTCTTTCTAGATAGGAAAACTAAGACAACCATGTTATAAAACCTTCAAGCCTTTTATCAACCCTACCATATTTGTAGGTGTACCATATAATTTAAGGACCCCTTTGATATGTGTCTCATATTTTAGGCCTATCTTTTCATCTAAAATTCTTGGCATGATAGAAGTAAAATCTCCACTATCGATTATGCAAATATGTACCAACTTGTCACATATAATGAGGGTGACACAAAATGGTGGAGTGTTCTCAACCCTAGTGGATGGTTTAAAAATTTTACTAGGAGATTTTTTAAGAGAAACATGGCCATGACTTTGACTTGAGGTTTAGGCACTAGTAGGGATAGTGGATAACTACTTTTTCAATATCTCTTTTTGACTAGGCATACGAAGGACACCCCAAATATAAATGAATGTCTTAGTATTATTCAAAGAATATACAATGTTTAAATTATCCATACCTACTTTTTTTTGTCTTTTTTAGGTGTAAAATTACTTATAAATTGAGGAATAGAGGCATACCTTACCATATTTTGACTTATTAGGTGTGGAAGCCCTTGTAACTATCACACTTGTAGTTATGTTTTGTTGCCTTGTGGGAGGATTGGATGAGCCTATAGGCATGTTTTTATCACATCCTAGAGCCTTCCTCTTAGCCCTTATATTATCTAAAATATATTCTCTTTGATTTATCAAAAAAGTGTCTTCAACTAAAAAATTATTGGAGATTTCTTCTTGAGGTTGCTAACCCTCATTAACTTGCATCATTAACTCATCCTCATTTGATAGGAGGGGAGTAACAAATCCTTGAGCCACTATATATTATTCTCCATTTTGATTGACATCCATTATTTAGTCTTACTTATAATATTTTAGTTGCACCAAATTTCTATGAATGGGTACCATCTCCTTTACATTGGTGGTAGAGTTAATATTGTATGCATTAGCAGGCTTTTTGGGATTAGGATACCATTGGCCTCCTCATCTTCCATATTGATGATCATATTATTGTTCATAGGGGTAAGGGTTATGATAAGCACCTTGTTACACATTAGCTTGTCTATTTTGATCCTCTAAGGCTAGGAACTTTGATTTCTAATCAATATTATTTTTTTCTTGTTGAGGATGACCTTAGTTTTGGTATTTATATTAGGAACTTGGGCTACATATGGAGTAATAGTAGAATTATGATACAAAGGAGGCATAGAAACTTTAGCTGTCAATCTTCCATCTTAGATGATATTATTTTCATCTTTGATATAAAGCTCATATGCTTCAATGAGGGTGGATCCTCCCATAGATTAAAGCATGATAGAAATTTTAGTCCCAGAGGCTCTTAAGTAAGTAAGGAACACAAAATTAATAGATGGTCTCATAGGAGGAGGTAACCTATGCCAAGTCTTCTAAAACCTTTCATTGAAGTCATACATTATTTCTTTGGGTCCCCTCCTTATCACATTGAGCTAATGTATGAGAGAAGCATGGTCACTTTCTTTTCTAAATTTGGAAGTTAGGAACACTCTAAACTCATCCCATGTTGTGATGCATCCACCTTATAGAGTCCTATACAAATCAAGATCCTTCCCTTAAAGGAACATGGGAAGGATCTTGATATAAATTTTCTCTCAAACAATATTATGGAAACTACAAAAGTTAGAAACATCTCTAATGGGATCACTAGGTGTGATATGAATCTCACAATTGAATGTGGGAACACCTTTTGTGGTATTAAGAGTTATGTCTTCATATGCATGAAGTTGGATTGGATTATCAATGTTAAATGCAGGGAAAGCATAAGGTCTAGCCATGTCTTATTATTCAAGATATTCAACTTCTTCAGCCTCTTCCTTCTCCTCCTAACTAGAGAAATCTACTTGTTCATCAAAGGGAAGTTTAGGCTATAGATACTGAACTACAAGAGGGATCTTAGGATGAATGGGTGGATTAATAGGATTAGTTTTCTAGTATAGGATGACCTAGTGAGGACCATGAATTATGGGGGAAAGTTTATAGAAAAATAATGGTCTAAAACTATATTTACTTTGGGGAGTCTCCAAATGCTAAATAACACACCAATTTGTAGCTATTGTTTGTCAAGACCAACATTCACCTTGATAAGTTGTCTTGAAGACAATGAGTCCCATCAAGCATGTTAAAACTATTGTCACCAAATATTCCACCCTAAAAGATGGTGTTCAAGCCTCTTATAGATCTGGGTAACATGGGAACATTTATAGGTATGTGGGTGTACCTATATTAGAAATGAACCTCTATGTTTAAGGGATAACTCCCTGAATATATCATGAAATATTTGTCACTTAAGCTACTCCTTACTTATGTGGGAAAAGATTTATAAAATGCATAAATTGAACCTACTCTAAAGGAGGTGATGCACTAAAAATGTCTTCCACATGACCATCATATTTCTACCACAATGAAACAAAGCATACAAACTAGTCTCTAAGATTTAATAGATTCTAACATGAGTATTTCAATATAGAGGTAAGATGTGAGCAGAAATATAAGATAAATGAACTAGAGGGTGGATCACACACTCTAAGGACAATTGTATACTTAAAAAATATTTACACACTAGACCACACTCTATATGACCTATTATACTAGAAAATCTTGCTCAATCATGAAAGGATAAGGGAAGGAAGGATAAGGAATTATCACTTCTCATCACCATATATCACTTATAGACTTAGACAATTATTTAAAACTTAAAAATAGATTTATATTAATGTTTAAAAGTAGAATATAACATCAATATAGTAGGGATTTTCCATATATGGTGTGGTGGTTTTTACAATATCCTAAATGGAATGTACTTATAGAATTTGGGAGAGAGAAGTAGGAAACAAGAAGCGTAAAAGGGAAACAAATTAGTTCAACCCCCTTTGAACTATAGTTGCAACTATTTTTATAAATGTGTTCCTTTAAGCTTCTTGATTATTCATACTACTTCAAGTGGTTACATAGTTACATTGTTATTTCATTCATGCTCCTTGGTGGTGTTAATGACATAATCAAGTTGTTTTGAGATGGGTCCTAGAATCAATGTAGCTAAAATCCTCAAATCAATCTATTAGGGCTTTGTCTTGATGCTAAACCACTCCAAACTAGTTTATCATGACATGTTTAGTGGAGCAAAGAGGTCCATTTCATGTAGTTTGTCTTGGAAATAAAACCATTGGAGCCTATGTGTATGCCTTCATGGCATCTATTGAAATTCTAGCTCTTATTCCAATAAAGTCATGCTCAAACCAATCTCCATGCTCATGGGTCTACTATAGATATAAAATCAATCTTAGATGATTGGTTTTCTTTTTAGGTCCAAATAGACTATGCACATGTATTTTTTATAATAATGGTGAACAAAGTTGCATAAATGACCCTATAGGCCATAAAAATATTGAACTAGAGGTCCACACTAAGTTTCAATGGCTATCCTTTAGACACCTTATACATGACTACATCACATTGATAACTCCATGAAATTTAAAGTAGATTCAATGGCATCCGGATGAACCTATAAAACCTTGTTACCCTTGGTCAAAAATGGATTATCAACCTCTTTTGAAGATCTTGGGTTAGCCTTTACTCTGATTGGCCATCAAAATTTGACTTGGCTCATTGATACATTAACTCATTCAACTCTATTGATTTTGATTGGTACAAATTCCCAAGAACCATAAATCCTCTACCAATTATATACATCCTCAACACTTGTCAAGCTCACATTCACTCTTGAGATTCATTGACCCTTTAACCTTTGCTTGTAATTAGATCTAAGTGTATGATCAAATGTAGATCATTATATCACTAGGACCTACTATTTGAAACCAATGGCTAGTTTATGATCATAAAATTGAAATCCTTACTCCCATTGAATGATTTTCACATCACCATCATTAACAGTCATGCAACCATCAAATTTAAGCTCAATAAGATCTATCTTGCTCTATATTAAAGTTTACATCCCATCGACCATCATTTGACATCCTCATGGGTGTATCTGATGTCCCATACATCATCAAATCTATGCTTGCATAGATTTTTGTAGTGGCTTTAAATTGACATTAGTGTGAATGTCTTATGAATTTTGACCAAATTTTTATATTTATGTCTTAAAGTGTGATAATAATATAAGAACCAAAATTTTAGGAGATGTTCTTGATGCCAAAAAAAATGAACACATTAGATTCATTGGTCCTGAGAGATTTCTAGGTTAAGATATTAAATGTTCAAATTGGTTGGTCCATATCTAATTTTGTGTGATGTCATGGTAATGATCAAGCTCATTTGGCTAAGTATGGAAAAATTAGTGAAATTTGTCTAAGGATCCAACTTTGATCATGTATAACTTCATTTACACTTCATTAGAGGATGTAGAACTTAATTCTTAGAAGCTAGGGACCAAGATAAAAAACCCCATGTAACCACTCTCCCTCGTCACTACTACATGTGTGAGATATGGCCTTCTTAAGATGCTCACCTGGCTCTATTTGAATTTCTTTGAAAATGGTTAAGTATGGAAAATAATAGAATTTGATTGAGAGGCCAACTTTGGATCACCATAACATTTTATGCACTTTGGTAGAGGACCTGGAAATTGAAATAGATAAACTT
The DNA here is from genome assembly GCA_037957365.1 of Torreya grandis. NCBI lineage: Eukaryota > Viridiplantae > Streptophyta > Pinopsida > Cupressales > Taxaceae > Torreya > Torreya grandis. The sequence continues at coordinate 3,449,838 of JARHVA010001239.1, read as the reverse complement.
AGAAAAAATGTGAACAAACCTATATGACCAATTTTTCTTGAATTTTCCACACATGGTAATGGTGATGTTAGCAAATTTCCTACTAAAAATTTCTACTACTAGACCCAAGATGCCTAGATGAACACAATAAAGAACTAAATAGATCCCTTGCATTTCCACACTTATTCCAAGAACTCTTGACATCCCATAGGGTTTATTCAATAATGTCCATCTTTCTCATCCATTATCAGCCTGATCCATGCTCTAACTACATTGGCCATCATGGGGACCTACCACTTTCATATATGACTCTAAGATTATACTTTAGACACTAAATGACACAAAGGCCAAGATAGACTATGAACAAAACTTATAATGACATATGAAATGACATCTAGTGATCTAAAACATACCTTATAACATTATAAAAATCCCCTATACAATATTTTGACTATAGGGGGTTGACTGATTTTGGCCTATGGGAAAAATGGTCAACATCAACCTTGGCCTAATGTTTTGAAATCTAGTTAACTCATAAGATCACATAATATGACTTTAGTGGTGATACATATAGATCCAATACTATTTACAATTCAGGTAACCTAATCTCTACTTTGACTAAACATTTATCCACCATGACTTTTGAATCATTCTCATATTATACCTACCATGCATTTTCTATTACTCCAACTCTTCTAAATAACTTACTAAGAGTTTTAAGAGCTATAAAACATTATGTAGCTCTATATCTATCAAAATAAAAATTAGATGTTCAAACAAAATACCTGATAGTTCTATGGGTGAAGCTTGGAATTTGACTTTTCAATTTTTAATTTCCACATGAATACATTGCTAAAACATTCCCTATTGAGGATTATAACATTTTTTATTTTACTTTTACTAAGTGAATTCATGATCATAATGATCATATCCAAAAAGGAAACAACCTCTAGGTGGTCCTTTTATATTAGACTATTGGTTTTCATTGAAGCCACTTTTTAAACCATTGATCAGTTTCTTATTACCTGAACCATTGTTAAAATTTGCATTATGATTTTTGAAATTCCTCCTAAAGTCTCCACTAATCTACTTCCAATTCTTATTTTTAAAGTTAGTTTAGAACATATAAACTTCTTATTAAACTTATACTTGGCCTATGCAAGAGATTTCAAATTTTGTTTTTATTTGACTACCTTCTCAAAGACCTAGTCCATGGTAGAAGGTCCATGAACATCCACCTCTCCACTGATCGAGGGTTTTAATCCCATGATAAAATTATTGATTCTGAACCTTTTATCTACCTGGTACTAAGGTACATACTCCAAAAAGTTGGTGAACTATTGTCAATACTCATTCATCGATAAGACTCCCTACTTTAGATTCTATAAATATGTAAGCTTCTGGTCAAAGTATAACTATGGAAGCCATTGTGATATAAAAAAATCACAAACTTCTCCCAAGTAGTGGTGGTTGAGTTAGGATTTATTTCCAACTTCTTGTTGGCCCACCACATAGCTACTTCACTAGCCAACTAGTAAATTCCCCAAACTACTTTAATGACCTTGGAATATTTTTTATTCTTAAAATACTTCTCCATTTCAGTCATCCATGCTTCATCTCCATCACCCAAAATAGTTCCATCGAACTTGGGTGAATTCACCTTTTTCATATCTTTAGCCAACTCTAAAGCTACTTGATCTCTCACATTATAAGGGTTAAATTTCTCAATAATATTATCTTAAAATTCATCTTGATGTTATTCCTCTTCATGGCCATGAACTTTCTATTCCAAGGATGTAATGTAAACCCTAGTCTTATTCATGGCTATGAGAATTTGATCTAACTTTATTTCTTACTTAGTGGAAAATAAATTATGATCAAATAAAGGGGTGTTATCATTGATATTTAAAGGAACCTCTTTGGATACTCTATCTTTCACCATCTCCTTTATGTTTTAGATTGAGGATAAAAGCAGGTTTTGAAGGGGCCCCAAAACCCTATTACAAAGAGTGAAAGAGATAACATCTAAGACCACAGGCAAAGCCTAAAAAACACTACAAGTAAGAAGCAAAAACAGGTTTTAAATGGACCTGGAACCACCAGATAAACATCCGTTCAAAACCCAGATAACATAGATCTGGTAACACAACAGACAAAAGATAACAAAAAGAAAACAAGGAATAGTACCAATTTCAAAATCAACAAGAAGGACCAGATTATTCATCCAGTTCCAGTATCAAGTTCATGGCTTCTTTTCCTTTCAAAATAGTTTCCTCAGTGGTAGCCTCCAGCAGAGCTCCTTTTTGTGTATCTTTCTTTCTAGAGCTTTGCCTCATCCCTTTATTGGGACCCTCTAGTGATTTGGTCTGCTCATTGGCTCATTTACCTATATTGATAGTAGCAACACAAATGTTTAATGTTACTTCCTCCATTTTCTTTCTATTGTCCTTTATAAGTTCCCGCAGGTTGTTTTCATAAGCTTTGAGCTTGACAAGGATCTCGCTTAACTGATTTTCCATGTTGTTTATTTTGTTCCAAACAATTTTCAGGGAATCTTCCAAACTTTCCACTTTTCTCTTGAGATCCATGACCTCCCTGCACATCCAGGAGTCCATTTGGGAAGATGCCTCTACCTTACAGTTAACCCAAGTCATAGGATTATATGTTTCATCATTTTGATTCTTCCCTCTCCAGTCCTCAGGATTTTTATAAGGACTTTTCCTGGCTTCTTCAAAGATATCTTCTTGACTCTTTTGTTCCCGCTCCTTGATTCTAGATTGTATTTCCATATTCTTATTTTGAATATCATCCTGATCAGATTTTTCCTTTTCATTCTTAGAAGTTGGGTCCTCAACAGGATCTTCCTGGTCAAATTCTTCCTCCAACACATTCTGGTTTTCTTCCATATCTACAGTTCTATTAGCAGAATCCTCCTCAGTATTCACTTTATCTTTTTCAATTTCCTCAGAACGTTCTTCATCATCACTTGAGTTAGTATCCCAGCTTTCGGTTCCTTCTTCTTCCTCCAATTTTTCCTTCTCGGGTTCTTTAATTTTCTCCCGTCCCCTTTCCTCTTCTACATTCTACTGTTTAGGACTGGGGGACTTGAATTTGCCTCTCCTGATTACTCTTTCATTCTTTTTATCTCCTGACACCTTATTTTTTCACTATTTGGGGTACTTAACCAGTGCCCTATTCTTACAGTAACCTTCAATAAGCAGAATAAGGCCTTCATGGAGGATAGGGCGTATTTCTTTTTTCCTATGAGCATATAAGCTTTGGACCAGGGAATAGCTAAGATAAAAAGGAAAAGACAAACTAACCTTATGCCTAAAATGGTTGAGGAAAACAAAATGGAACTTGTGCACTCATTTGCTTCTTCTGTCCAGGATGAAGTACTCCCTTATACAGCTTAAGACATCCCTCCATATCCCTTTAATCTGGTCCAGCTCATAAAAATTCCCATTTTTGACCATCTCCTTTATGTTAAATATAAATATATGATAACATTAGTGCACTCATTCAGTCTTAGAGTTTGAGTTGTAGCTCTAATACTAAATGTAACATCCCCATTGGGATCTACTTTGAAATACATGCATTTTTTAATTTTAAACAATGTATTATTTCATTATAGTACACCATGATAATATAACTAGTGATCTAGATAAAATACTCAAAATATGTTACCTATAAAATAATTAGGTGACATCCATCCATTAATAATCATTATCATCATATGAAACACAATATAACAGAATGTAGAAAGTAATTAAAAATATCTAACCATGAATGGTACAACCATATAACTATTATTGTTAATGTAAAATAATTAAATAATTGCATCTCATCATGGATAATGTTTTAATAATAAATACTATATAATGTACAAGATGCAAGATACATGGTTCCACAAAGCATGAGTTCCCTAAACTCTAGTATCTATGGTAATCTCAATTGTCATCTCCAAAGAAGTATTATTGTGGGGAGGAAGAGCATCATCCAAGTGATTTTTCACACCAACCATGGACAACCAATCCTATGCATAATCCCACATCTAGTAATGTCTCTCCTTTAATATATGAGTATATAGGGATGGTGTCATAATCTAGAGAGACAAGCTAGTACCCATGTGTTGTATAATTTCTAATAACATGCAGTGTACCATAAATAAATATGTTCTAACATGATATCACACAAACATGTAAATCATCCATATGAAATAAAATTTTTTAACTAAAATTACTTTGTCTAAAGTTTTTAATAGTTATTTATCACTAGGATCAATCATATTCATACACAACACTTGATTGGATTACCTTCATCTGGTATTATGATCCTAGAAAGCTAGTGAAGTCTGTATCACTACTTTCTCAGTACCAACAATGTGAGATTTGGTTAATATAGATATAACTAATCGATTAATACATATTAATTCCTACTAGTAAGAATATAACATGCTAAACAAAGTAATAATTGAAATGCATACATTTATTCCATCAAATGTATAAATGAATCATCAATATATTAATTGTCACTTAAATAATAATAATAATAAGAAATATAAGTATAGTTCATACTATCCATGTATATTACACATTATTTTTAATATTTATAACGTAAGTAGATAAAAACATAGTATATTTTATAGCAAGAAATCATAGTGTAGCATTTTCATGTACACTCTACTTGATTTCAATAGCCAGTCATAATAAATAAAGTTATAAATTTAACATATTATTCTATTTAACAACTTATTGCATTTGTAGATATTGGTATGTATATAAAAATAGGGTTCTTTTATTTAATAACCTATAACATGGTTTTATCAGATAATAAAACTATAAAATCACATCTCTTAATGTAATAATATATGTGATATATGCATATGAGCACTCAATTCTTCATAGTGATATATATTCCATATATATACAAGTGTTAACATTTTTCATCCTCAATCAATAAATGTACTTTTAGTACTTAATATTTTATATCAATTATTACTCTCTAGGTAAATATATAATCTGATATTCTTTACATATAATAAGGTATAGATAAATATAATCTAGAATTATTTAAATATAACAAAGTATAAATAAATATAATCCATGATGATTTAAATATAACCAAGTATAATTAAATATAATCTATCATGCCTTAAATATAACCAAGTATAATTAAATATAATCCATAATGCCTTAATTATAACCAAGTATAATTAAATATAATATGGCATGACATTAAAAGTAATTACTAATTTACATGAGACTAATATAGAGTAATGATGTATCATTTAAAATTACTCTTTTTTTATTAAAAATAATTTGTACACTATATTCATTACATCTTATCATTAATGTAAATATATTCCAATTATAACAAATATACCAGCTTTAGATCAATCATTATCAGAGGTTATGTATACTATTGATTATTGGATTTCACCCTTGAGAAGATGCTCAGTTATCCTCATCTAAGTGACACAATTAAATCATATCTCTTGTTGGAGGTAGAACATTTTTGTGAAGAAGAAATGAAGACAAAGGACCAAGAAGTCATACGTGAACAGCAAGTATGGGTTCAAAAATTTGGAGAGACCCAAGGGTCTCAAATTTTTGTTTCTAATTTTGCTTTGAATGGTGATTGTACAGGTTTGCTTGATAAGGAGGTCAAGTACTTGGAGAAGAGAGCTCTTCTAAGAACTCAAGAAGAGAGAATGGAAGTTGATATCCTCATTCAAGAGGATGAATATGTAAAGAAGAAGGCTGTAAAGAAGATGAAGAGACAACAAGATATACTTTGGAAGGAAAAGACAACAAGCAGAAAAAGACACAAGTGTGGTAGTCAAGAACATGCACATTTGTATGAAAAATTGAATGAAGAAGACATTTATTTTGTAAACATTTCACCTTTGTAAATGGGCAAACAAATGAAATTCATGAGTAGGAGCTCATGAAACTTTTTAAGCCTAGGAATCTGATGCAGGAGCATCTTGGGAACGCTTAGATGTACACTTGTCAAGAGGAGAAGGATAAGCCTATTTGAGTCAAATTTAGTTATTTTAGACTAAAAAGAGGTCGACAACCTTGTCACTATGTAAAATTAGGAGAATCAAGCCATAAGTGGCATAGGTTAAGTGTTAGTTGAATAATACTATGTTTGACAACATATTGTTGAGCCTTTTTAGGAGTTGGTTGAGTGGTTTTAGGAGTAAATTAGGACTATTTCAATAATGAGCGACCAAGCTTGAGAGGGGAGTCCAAGAAGTTCAGAAAAAGGAATGTGTATAGCAAGGAAAAGGAATTCATATAGCAAGTCCAAGAAAAGGATTGCGTATAGCAAGTCCAGGAAAAAGGACTACATAATGATAGATTGTAATAGATTTAATGAGATAATGATTATGGTGTGCTCTATGTGTTATGTTGTTTCTAGATTGAATAAAATGTTGGGTCTGTATTTGGGTCTGTATTGATGAACCTATAAATTATATATATTAATGATGGGTTGTTTCAATGCTGGAGAATATCAAACAAATGGAGTCAAGTGATGGTTCTGCAATTAGGTGAGTCTGAGAGTAGTTGTCTATAGTATCATTTGCATAGTCCCATAAGGGAGATATTGTGTCGATGGCGTAATGTTAAAGAGACAATCTAGTGTTTGTTCACAAGACCAAGATGAATATGAAAAGGGCATGGGAGAAGCTCATTGTGTATTGAGAATTCACCATCGAGCCTGCATGGAACATGATCTCAGATTTTGGAAGATGGTTGTTTTGCACATAAACCTGAGAGATAGCTGTAGATGGCACCATTTTGCTTGAGGACAATGATACCACGAATGGAGTTACTATAGAAAGGGAGTTGTTAGTGTTTGAAAGGAGAAATCTGTATCAAATTGGCATATAGGGAGCTGAAGAGAATTCCAACGCTTCTCAGATAGAAGAGAATTATCGTCAAGAAAAATGTTAGTGAGAGTGCTGGCCGGTCTGAGTCAGAGGACTTGTAGAAGTGATGTTAAGGGGGGTGATGATAAGGTAATAAGGATCTCTTTATTGAGGTAGTTGGACTGGTGTTAGATAATTTGGGTAGTTGGATGAGGTACATGTACGCTCCATTCAATATTTTGTATAGAAATAGATAACGGTGCCATGCAGACATGAAGAGGCTCCCACAAAGAAACACGACCACAATACATATACATTATATATATGTCCTACCCAGCCATGGAGATAACTCATATTTGTAGTCTGTTGAAAGCATAGTGGAAGCGTGACTTTGAGTGTATATAGCTGCAGGGTCTTTCCAGAATATACAGACTCTACAGGCATAAATCTATGGACTCTACAGGGTTAAATCTATGGACTCTGTAGGTATGAAAATTGAGTCCCCAGAGTCTTGTGCAGAAGGTGAGTGCATCATTTGGTAAAAGAGCTATTTTCATCATATATCCTTTTAGAGGGAGGTTAAGAAAAGGGAGTTCATGAGTCACATGGACATGTGTCAGTCCAATTAAAGAAATAGTTACATTACATTCTATAAGAAGCTTTCGATGGTTATACTAGTAGAATAAAGATATCTTGAATTGCCTTTTGCTATAGATGGGTATATTGGTTATAAATTCATTTAGATTATAGTTGTAACTTATTTTCTTACCAAGATATGAAATGACATAACAAAGCAAACTATCAACAACTTATTTCTACTTATTGTGCATAGTTGTTTAGGATCTCACCATTTGTCTTTTTTATCTTTGCCTTCTAGTTCCAACACTTTGTTTTAAACTTCAAAATTTATTTTCATATTTTAAATTTGATGTTCTTTAGGTTTTCACTCCTTTTTTTGAATCCCAATGACTAATTTCCATAGTCTAAGATTGATGTTTTGTGGGTCATCACCTTGGGTATTTTCTTCATAAATTTTGTTTCCTATTTGCTTTTAGATAATTTATCTGTGGACACCATTCCTTATCTTCTTTCAACTTTCTTGCTTAGTCTTTTATGACCTTTAGAATTCTCATGGATAAAATGTCCAAAATAAATGGACTTTGGCACCTTTCAAAAATTTCAAAATAATTTTTTAGATAATTTTTTTGAAAGAATTCCTTTGGACTTCTCAAAATGGTCTTTCCCTTTGAAAAATAACCCTTCAGTACATTTTCAATGGTCTATCTTCCCATGGACCTTCTTGTAGATACCCTTCAAAAAGGTGCCACATACCCTTTGAGATTTTGAAATGGTCCACCTTTTCCTTGAAAAATCCTTTAGACTTTTTGAAAAAGTTCCTTCAAGAAGTTGAAAGTGTCTTTTTAGGAAAATGAAATGATCCTTTGAATAAAGCAAGTGACCCTTCAGAAGAATTACAAGTGACCCTTCAGAAGAATTTAAGTGTCCTATGGAAGAATGTAAGTGTCCTTTAGAAAATCTACATTTTTCCTTTAGACTTTTGGAAATGGTCCCCTTAGCCTCAAAGATACCCTTAAAAAAATGTAAAGGTCCTTTTCAGCTTAAAAGAGCCCCTCAAGAAAGTTAAAGTGCATTTCATGAAAGTTGTGCAGATAATTTTTCTGAAAGAAAATACTTAAGGGAAAAGATTCAGATAAAAAGTTTGAAATAATTTGGAAAAACCTATAAAATAAACACTTGAATAAAACCTAAAATAAATTGAACACAGTTAAAATAAATACCTAAAGGCCTAGCAAAAGACTAGAAAAATTGTCTGAAGGAAAGACTTGTGCATTTGTTGTGGGTTTTATATAAGATACCTCTCTCAAATGAAACTTCAATACTGAGTCCAACCAAAGACATGGATAGGTGATTGAATGGATAGGGGTGCCCAATTTTGGCCTAAAGGACTAAAATTTGGTCAACAAATTGGTGACTTGTAGGGGTAGTATGCCTGCTATACTAACTAGATTGGTATCTTGAAATAGTCCATTGGGCATGGAGTCAATTAAGGACTAAAATAAACTAGAAACATTGACCATGATTCAAAACTTGATCAACAAGATAACCATTTGACTACCTCAAACACACAAAGGAAAGAGACACACAAAAAATTCCAAAGAAAATGCACATGTGCTACTTATCACTTAGGAAAATACAAGACACAATAAAAAAGAAACTAATTATGTATAGCTAATCAAATATGTTCTTCTCCTTCTTGGATAGACCAAAATTTGGTCAACAAATTGGTGACTTGTAGGGGTAGTATGCCTGCTATACTAACTAGATTGGTAGCTTGAAATATTCCATTGGGCATGGAGTTAATTAAGGACTGAAATAAACTAGAAACCTTGACCATGATTCAAAACTTGATCAACAAGATAACCATTTGACTACCTCAAACACACAAAGGAAAGAGACACACAAAAAATACCAAAGCAAATGCACATGTGCTACTTATCACTTAGGAAAATACAAGACACAATAAAAAAGAAACTAATTATGTATAGCTAATCAAATATGTTCTTCTCCCTCTTGGATTAAAGGGAAAACTTCTTAGGTCTCTTCCATGAAAATAAACCTCATGATGCCAGACAAGTGGTTAGTTGGAGTAGAAGCTTGGTGACTCATCCTTCTTTCTTGCCACCTTGATTAGCATGTACCCAAGTGGATTAGGTTCAAATATGTCTCCAACATACATGTACTCATCTTATTCTTTAAAGTATGTCTCATACTAGTACTTCATGCTAGTGTAGTCTATCAATGGATTAATGGCTACAATCTAATCATCATAGGGTTCATTTAGCTCATGGCCCTCTTGGTATGTATCATGGACCAACTCAATATTTTCTATCTCTTTGAGAATCTTGTCAAACTAATATCTTGTTTCATCATGACTCTCTTGAAGAAGGGTGGATGGTGTGATGTTTGAGCTGAGACAAAAAATTTCTAACTCATCCCAAAACTCATCATTTTCCTACTCAATAACTCCTTATTTAATGTCTCTATCAAAACAATCAGACCTTTCTCCTTTTTGCTCAAAAACAAAAGTCTTTCGCTGATTAATAACCTACTCTTAAACCTCATTCAACTCAGATCCTATGGCTCAGTCATTATCTTCATCAAAGCAACAAGAACATTCATAAAAAAAAAGGAAAAGAGAGCTCACCATTCTTACATTCCTTATCATCACTTACTATGGTTTGTTTACTATCTTCATCATGACCAAAAGGGAGTTCATCAATTAGAGATAATAAAAACCTCATCATGTCTATAAAGCTCTATATCTACTACTTTATTTACACTTAGTTTATCTTCTTCACCTTTGAATTATTAAATTTTGTCTCTCTTTCCTCCAAGGAGAGGGTGGGAGGGTAAGAAACATCCTTGGATAGTTTGAAAAACAATGGGACATTTTCATGCTCTTCCTTCCATCTTGCAATCACCATATCAAAGCTTGGAAAATTTTCATCACTTAAACCTATTTCAGATTGAGGATTAGGAGAATAAATTACCAACATAAAATCTCTATCCATAAGAGTCTCATAAATCTCTTCATTCCTCTCCTCTTTAGGTTGTGTTTGTATTTTAATAACATCTTTCCAACATGTGAAACCAATAGGCATAGTTTTTTCTATCTATTCTTCTTCAAAATTTTGGGTTAATTCATGATGTGCACTCCTCCAACTTGGAATCTTGACATCATGTGTCTCTTCTTGATGATAAGAAACAACTCCATTCACTTTCTCAAGACCTTGAGCTGGTTCATCATAGACTTTTCTCCAACATAGGATCTTGACATCATGTTGAAGGGCTTAAGGAGGTTGAGGGAGACTCAGAAGAGTTTACATATATATAGGAGGATTTGTTTGAAGATAAATGTGTTGGTTTCCAAAGGAAATGGGATGGATTTAATCTAAGGGAGGCTCATAATATAGGATTTTGGAGTAGTTAGTTTCAAAATAAGGTTAACCCAATATCTTTTGGTGTTAAAGTGTTAAGTACAAAACATTAATAGTAGGAGTAGCTTGTTTTGCATAAGATAAGATGCATTACATGGGATAAAGGGTTGGCTCATTTTATTTTCATTAGCAAGTGTTATTTTATAGAATGGATTTGGTGTACAAAGGAAGGGTTTATTTTATATGGGAGAAGGTTGTCTTGGGATGAAATAAGTTGTACAACATTGAGTGGGTTGAATTCTCAATCTTATTAGCTTCTCTTTTATGGATTGCATAGTTTGATCTTTCCTAAACAATAACTCTTCCTTGTACATAAGCTCTTGTTGATATCTATATAACTCATTCAACCTATCTATTTCCAACATCTAATTTTCAAACTCCAATATTATCTCCCTAATACTCTTATATTTACTAGTAGAAGGAAAATTAGGAGCAATACTTGAGGTAATTGCATGAATAACCTAATCTTGATCAAAACTATATGAAGGAACACAAGATCCGTACTACTCTATAATGGAATTATACATACCAATTATGATTTTTTGATGCACTAGGGCTGCTTAACCAGCTGATTCAACTTGGATTCACCATTGGTGTTGATTGAAAATCCTCTAAAATACTGATTGATTGAAGAACACACCAATAATTCTTCAATTCCTTAGACAAATTGTCCCACTGAGCATGCTAAAAATTGACACTTGAATTACACCCTTGAGAAGATGCTTAGTTATCGTCATCCAAGTAGCATAATTAAATCATCTCTTTTATTGTGGTAACAATTTCATTGAGATGAATCTCTATATTAGGGGCTAACTCCCCTTCATGTACCACTTGAATATTGATTCTACTATTGCTAACTTGAGGGTGAAAAGGGAATGAGGGAAATTAAAGCAAACCTAAATTAATGGAGGTGATACACCAAAATAGATGACGTATTTTAACCACATGTATATGACACTTATGACCAAAATAATGACTAACATACACTTTCCTAGTCTTTATCCTCTTGCATCAATATTACACTTTGAGTTCATGATAGATTTTCTTATGCTAGGAAGACTAAATAGGAGGCCTTGAATGATACTAATCTAAAGACAAACTAACTTAGACATGGACATCTCCTGGAATACTTCATGTGCCCTACAAAAAGAAGATGAAAATTGGTGAAATAATGAAGTATAATGATAAGGAATCCATAGCTTCACTAAGAAAATTCAACATTCAAGTAGAGAACAATATGAAAAATCATGGAAGAGGAAAACATTTAGTCATTTTATTGATAAAAAAGGTATAAAATTGAGCATAGCTTCACCATACTCAGGTGGAGCCTAAAATGATCCAAGAGTATCCATATATATATATATATTATTTCAAAGGGAGGTTAAGCAAAGGGAGTTTATGAATCACATGGACATGTGTCAGTCCAAGAAAAGAAATAGTTTCATTACATTCTGTAAGAAGCTTCTTATGGTTATACCAGTAAAATGAAGATATATTGAGTTGCATTTTTCTATATATGGGTGTATTGGTTAGAAATTCATTGGATGCTAGTTGTACCTTATTGGCTTGCTAAGCTATGAAACAAAATAACAACTCAAACTGACAATTGCCTATTTGTGCTTACTGTGTACATCTATTCAGGATCTCACCATTTGTATTTTTTATTTTTTCCTTCTAGTTCTAACACTTTATTTTAAACTATAATGACTATTTTCATAGTTTAAAGTTAACATTCTATAGGTTTTCACTCCTTTGTTTGAATCCCAATGGCTAATTTCCATAGTCTAAGATTGAAATTTTGTAAGCCATCAGCTTAAGTACTTTATTCATACATTTTGTTTCCTATTTGCTTTCAGAAAATTTGTCTCTGACCATCTTTCCTTTTTTGCTTTTGGATTTCTTGCTAGATCTTTTACGCCCTTTGGAATTCCCATAGACAAAAGGTCCAAAGAAATGGACTTTGGCACCTTTTGAATTTTTCTAAAGAATTCTTCAAAAAATTTGTCTAAAATAATTCCTTTGGACTTCTTGAAGTGGTCTTTCCTTTTAAAAAAGAACCCTTAAGAACTTTTGCAATGGTCTATCTTCCCATGGACCTTCTTGGAGATACCCTTTGGTAAGGTGTCACATACCCTTTGGGATTTTGAAATGGTCCACCTTTTCCCCAAAATAATCCTTCAAACTTTTTGAAAAAGTCCCTTCAGGAATTTGAAAGTGTCCTTTTGAAAATTCAAGTGTCATTTCAAGAAAATGAAATGATCCTTTGAATAAATCAAGTGACCCTTCAGAATAATGACAAGTGACCCTTTGTAAGAATGTAAGTGCCCTTCAAAAGAATGTAAGTGTCCTTTAGAAAACCTATAGTTGTCCTTTAGACTTTTGTAAATGATCCTCTTAGCGTCAAATATACCCTTAAAAAAAATGCAAAGGTCCCTTTTGGCTTGAAATCTCCCTTAGGCAAAGTTAAAGTGCCTTTTTGAAAAGTTGTGTAGACAATTTGTCTAAAAGAAAATACTTAAGGGAAAATCTTCAAATAAAAAGTCTGAAAGAATTTGGAAATACCTCCAAAAGAAATTGAACACTTAGTAAAAATAAAAGACCTAAATTCTTAGCAAAAGACCAAAATAAAATATTTTAAAGAAATATTTGTGAATTTGATGTGGGTTTTATACAGGATACCTCTCTCAAATGAAACTTCATTACTGAGTCCAACCGAAGACATGGATATGTAACTAAATGGATAGGTGTGCCCAATTTTGGCCTAAAGGACCAAAATTTGCTCAACATATACATTTATGAAAATAATTGGATGTATATTTTTCTAAATCATATATCCTAATATATATGCACAAAGTAAAAATTAGTTGATAATATGGAAAAAGTTGTGCATAATATTTTAAAAATATTAAAGGTAATACTACTATATCCAACCAAAAACATTATGGTTATTCCATTTGGGCTCACCATGAATTTTACTAATCACCATGTTAATAGTTTTTTTCCTTTGATCACTTTCCTATAGGTCTCTTTATATATATAGATATAGATTAGTTTTCTAGTTTGACATTTTGATTTCTCTATAACACCTATCAGACTAATAATAGTCATTTCATTATAATAATATAAGATATCAATATAACAATCTATTGATATTTGAAACTATGTTTGTATTATATCACTGTATTCCATAATAAATACACATTGTATATACTAGATTATATAATCTCAAAACTAAATAAATCACTATATATCCATTGATCCAATGTATATATATTGATTTAATCAACTAAATCATTGTATATCTTCATGGTTCACTAGAGTAAAATATCTTTATTCACAAGTATGAAAATATATATCTCATTATATAATAATTTTAGTTTATACTAGATCATTTGGTTTATTTAGTAAGGGCGATATGATGTATATTATACAAAATTTTCATAATAACATAAGTTATGATGTAGATGAGATCTAGATAACACTCATTAGTTGATATATAATATATGAATACTCATTGTATTCTTAGGTATAATCTATATCATAGTGAACCAAGGTATGATGATATGTATAATGATACTCTTTCATTGTAAAACATATATAATGATCTATTATAAATGTAAGTTTTGATGGGTACTAGATAACTTTAGAAGTTTCATAATACATAAGTTATAATGTATATGATATCATATTTTTTGAGTAGATCACCCTATACAATTTACACTATTCCCTATTCTAGACTCTACATAGTTTACTATATTTCTTTCCACCCTTAAGAACATGTTTATATAGTTATATGGTTTTATACACATGGTCTAGCAAAGCTATTCATGTGTGTAAGTTTCCCAAGTTATTTTCTTACTCTTTCAATTTATAAAAGTCACCCAGGTCATTGATTTATAACACTAATATGAAAATTGATATAAGTTTATTCATTCATAGTAATTATTATTTAATAATAATCAATATCAGTAGTATGATATTTCTAAAACACATTTCTAATAGAAGTTTAAAAAATTATAAAACTACACCTACATTATACTATCTCTAACTAAAATGTCTCAGCTTGGAATTCTTTTGCTCAATTTGATCCTAACTCTTTTCTCCTCTTAGAACTACCTTCCCCCTTTTTCCTTCACTCTCCTCTTCAATATCCTATATTCTTCTCTTCCTTTTCCAACTTCACCCTTTTTAATCTTCTTTTTCTTTTCTTGTATGGGTGTTCCATTTTTTTAAAAATCTATCTTTCTTTTATTTCATGGTTTCTATTTTTTCCCTTTTTGTTAAATATAAACTTTCTTTATAACTCATCTTATTCCTTTTCATTTTTTTTCTTCCTTTATTTTCCCAAACATTAATTATTATTATTATTATTTATTTTATTTCTAATTATAAAAATCAATTTAATTTGTAATTATAATTAGTATCTCAAATATAATCATGACTTTATATTAATGACTAACTCAATAATCATTAAATTTGAATTTACTCTATTTATGAAAATTTACATTTCCAAAGACATTAATATTCATTAGAATATAGCATGAAATAAACACAACCACATAATCTTAATTTCACATAATCATTAAATTAATCTAACCATGCACAAACAATTCTATATGCAACCAATAATAAAAAATGTACTAAGTTAACCAATTCTAAAGTTTTATTTGTGTTTATTTATATTTATGACTTTATGGGGAAGATATATAAGATATTTGTGTGTGTAATAAATAATATTCCTTCTTCCTGTTGATGAGTGTTGTCTAACTCCTCATTTAACCAATATTTAATTGGTGTCTTATCAACTAGGGCTGGTGTCTAAAGCTATCTATAGTAAGGTATGGGATGGTAGATCTAGAAGTGTGCTTATGGGGGTGTTTGCTAATCCTATTCTAACTTTGAATAAACTACTTGATTCACACTTTTTCTAAAAAAATAAATTTAACCAATCCAATCTTTTTATGGAATTAAAAGATCATACTCTTATATTACGTTTACAGGGAAAGTAAATTCATGCTTGTAATTATGAAAATAAATTTGTTTCACACTTTTGCTATAAAAGAAAACATACTTTGCGTAGAAATGAAATGAAATAAGAAAACAATATTTTTAAACTATGAATTTGTTTTGATGTTTTTATAAATAAATGCAAATGGTAACAAGATTATAACTAATAAAATAGAACATAAATACCATACATAGTTCCTGGTTCCAAGGAAAGTGGGCCCTTGATCCTCTCAAACTCAGGAACAAAGATTAATCAGTGCTGGAAAATTGAAGTATTAATTCATGGAAATGAAATGTTTACAATCTAATTGAAACCTGTATGCTTATAAAATATCTAATTCTTGGTTTTCTATCTTCTCTATATCCTCTACTTCTTTTCTCCCTTTTCATAGTCAAAAGTCTTACACTTTATACTAATCAACTCAAAATAGGTTGCAAAAGAATAGGACTCCTGGTCGATCCCTTCATCCAAAGATAGGATATTAGATTTCTAAGAGATCCAATTATTTTGATGAAATAAATATCCTATCCTATAATAGTCCTAAAATGTGATTACATAAAAATTTATCAAAAACAAGTCCTTCAAAATAGCAAGCAGTTATTTTCCTTATCCTATCTGATCACCAGCCTCCCATTTGTGGCATTATCCTTACAGAATTCTCAAAATTGACCCTATGAAGTCCATATAAATGAGCCTATGGAGTCCATAGAAATAAGCCTATAGAGTCTATAGAAACAAGCCTGTAGAGTCCATAGAAACAAGCCTATAGAGTCCATAGAAGCAAGCCTACAGAGTTTGTAGAACCAAGCTTGCATATTCTATAGAAGCAAGACTGTAGAGTCTGTAATTCTATTATATGGAGATCAAAATAGAATGTTCACTATACATCACTTGTGTCTTCTTCCTGAGCATTCTTCACACCAAAGATCACCAAAACATGCTATGTATTAGACATTAATGACAAAGTAAAGGTTCAGTCTTTGGTTTAATATAAATAAGACAAATATCTATTTTCCTTGTAATAGATATCTAAGAATCTATGATTTGTATAAGATAATATCCTTTTAGAGATGATTTGAAGGAAATAACATGTCAATAATGAGCCATATTTTGAGCTCATAATTTCCCCCAAGCTTTACCTTTTTCAAGTCCCATTGCAAACATTTATTGGTGTTCAAAGCTCTGGCTTCTACTTTCTACACTCTAACTCAAATCATATTCATCAAACTCATCTATTATGTGTCTATATTAATTTCTAGTAAATCCATGATGTGTTTGAATCATTTTTTCCATATACTAAATTACTCTTCTGATTGTGGAGCCCAACTCTACCATCCTGGAATAGGTATGATCAACAAAGGGGGTTTATATCTCATACCAATCCATTTCTATTCTCCTCTAGAGTTGATTACCTTTATTAAAATTTATAGAATTGAGGATGCTCTCCTCATACTCCATCTTAAGTTATTTGGGGACATGACTTCTCACCTTTTAAGAGGTACTAAAATTTGGTCCCATCTATTTATACTTGCATCCATTAGTGAATCAAAAATCTATCTTAAAAACAAATCAAAATAAATAATACAATCATATAGAGCTTGGAAGTAATGTGTTTTAACCTCATCATTTAACAAATCATAGTTAAAATTTTGTTTGATTAATCTAGGAATAGGAAAGGCTAGTCTGACATATAATCTTGTAGTCTTAGCATGATTTGTATAGTCCTCATATCTGCCTTTTCATGCTATTTTATTTTTGAATGTAGAATGTAATGCTCTCAGTTGAACTTTTCCTACATGAATATTTATAAAAAACTTATTGTGCTCATGATGTCCTAGAATAAAGTCATGAAAATAAAATTCAAAAAGCAAATCCTGATGATCAGGTTCAGCACTATAAAAAATTTCCAAAAATGTTGTTGGCTACAAAATTTTGTAAGGAAGATGACAGGAGATCTGTAGAAGCTGCCATATGTAAAATTGTTCAAATAAAAACAAACTATATGTAGGAGAAGGATTCCTACATGCCAAAAGAGTTTCTCCTAATTTGCATGCATCCTACAAATTTTCTTATAATTCTTGGACTTTAGCCTCTAATTCTTTATTTTCATTTTCCAAGAGTTTGTTTGAATAAGTCACATCTTTGTTTTTATGTTTAAGTAATGAATATTCTTCTTCAATTTGATATAGTATTTGCAAAGGAGGAATACCTAGATCACTTGTTTGACAACCATGGTTAGCAAATACCTTAGGAGGAGAAAGTGCAATAGTATTTTCTTTAGAAGAGTTTACCAAATTTTGTAATCTCCTATTTTCCTTATTCAGACTTTCTACATACATCCAAAGACCAATCTATTCATCTTCATGATCTTTTATTATTTCCTCTAATCTTTGAATTTCTATTGCATGATTAGTAGATATTGTATCCAATTTCTACACCAAATATGAGTTAAGATGATCCTTATTTTGCAATTGACCAATCAAGTTAGCAATGTTAGCTATTTGTTGTTGTTCGAGATCTTGAGCTTGAGAAAGTTGCAAAGTTAGCTACATAATAGGATCATTTAGTTTTGATGATTCTCCTTTCTCATTGATACATATAGTTTTCCCTTTATCCATTACAGTTTCAATTGGAACAGGTGGTTATTCCACCTTACTTAATTCTTCTACCGTGTGTGGCTCTTCCTTTATATTTGGCTTCTCCCTTATGATTGGAGAGTTCCTTTCAGAAGGAATTTATTCAATATTTATAGGTGCAAGAATATTCTAATGTATGGGGGAATGAGACACCATTTTAAGATTATCTAAAATATCTATAGCTTCTTATTCATCTTCTTCTATTAAAATGAGCCTTCTCCTTTTTTTAGTTACTCTTTGAGCTACACTTGGTTGATTTTCCTTCTCAACCACCAAACCCTTGGTCATCTCAAGTTTGTAGCAACCTTCTGTCTCAATTTTCTTCTTCCCATCAAAGGAATTAGTTATACTACAGACTCATGAGGTTCTTGTGGGGACCTCGAAATGTAAGGGTTTTGAGACCTTGTGATTATTTTTGAAGAAAAAGGGATTTCTGTGGAGACTATAGTCTGAGATTTTTTTATTGTTGTTGTTTTCTCAGCTAATGTGGTAGGTAGAGATGAGTGTTCCTATGGTATATTTGGGTTTTTTGTGTAGGAAAATCTAGAATTTGTTGTGTTATACTATACTAAAATTCCTCCCAGACCTCTTAACCTTGCTAAAGGAAATGATGCTAGATAATAATTTGAATAAGGCCATGATGCCTAAGATTAGTAGTAGGGGTTATAAACATAACTTGCAGAGCACCATATAAGAAAGATGGGAGGTTAATTTTGTACTGAGGATTTTGTCTCCCATGCTTAAGATGTATTAACATTTTCATGGTGTCTCCCCCTAAAAGACTGTGTTACCCTTCACAAATGATGTATTTAAGTACCCACTTGGCTATAGATTTTCAAGGTTTAGGAAGTGAATTTATTTCAATCCCTTTTGATTGTCCCTTGGAATATACTAGACATGAAGTTCTAGTCTTCTTATTACCATTAAACTAACTAATTAAATCACTAAATGAAACTATACCTGTATCTCTCATTCCTTCTTCTGGAACTTGTATAATTTGGCTTATGATTTGAGTTCTAATAGGAATAACAATGCCTTTTACAATTGAAAATTTAGGGGTGAGATTGGTAATGAATTCACTTACCATTGTTTCATTGAAACCCTAGAAATTTTTAATGAAATGTAGCCAACCATTGGCTCTAAACATTACTCTAAAAGCTTTGTCTTTATGAAACTTTGTTGGATCCTTTAGCTCTGATCTTGTCTTCTGTCCCATTTCTATGCAGAGTCACAGTCATCTCGGTTCTTTTAACTCCAATTAAGATGTAGACCAGTCTTTTGTTGAAGTCAGTAGGCAATAGACCCTAAGGATTGGTAGACTAGCTTTTATTGAAGTCCATAGAAAGGAAATGTTTCATTTGAAATGCTACAACTGCATGAGTCCGTAGTGTGGTATGATGATTTCATACAGTTAGGTGCCACATGTTTCTATGTAGTGTGCCAACCATTTTCTCTCATTGATACAAGTTATGTAAAATGATGACACATCACATTGATGGTGACAATGATTCATTACTTCATTTTAAACCCCTTTTTATGATGTCCCATCATTGTGATACTTGATGACCCAATTGATGATATCAAAGCTACACACTTATCTATACACCTTTGGTAGCTCAGGTGCATGATTTTTCATTATGGCATGTGTCATTCCATTTTGGAAGATTAAAATTTAGGTTATCTCTAGAGAATAGGATCTTAATCAAATAAAAAACAATTAGTTAACTTAAACATATATAAATAAAATATATGTCTTACTTACTCTAACCTTAGATGTTATCCTTTGCTCACCATGTGTCCTACACAAATAGGTTTGCATGGATTAGTTTATTACATGGAGATGACAAATCATAGTGTCATGATGAGATTTTATTATAAATGTTTTATTTTTCCCCTTTGGCTAGCCATTGCTAGTTTTCTATTCAAAGCCTTTTTTTTTGCAATGCATAGCCAGCCAGGAAGCTAGTTTTCTGGGCATGCATTGTCAATAACATCCTTAGAAGGATTTTCACTATTGATTTTTATTTTATTTTTTATTTTCTATTTCTTTATTTTTATTTTATTTTTTATTTTTTATTTTTTTAAGATTATCAAGGAGCATGTTCACTAGAAGTAGTAGAGCTTTCCAAAATAATTACTTGATCCTTTAATTTTTGAATAAATTCATTTTTATTGAGAGGTTTTTGATAGAGATTCAATCTATGTCCATTGACTAACAGAGCTCTTTTGCTATCATCAATAGGTATCAGATTAATAGAACCATTTTCATAGACCTCTTCAATCTTATAAGGTCCCAACCATCTTGTTTGTAGTTTTCCTTTGAACTACTGAAATTTAGAATCAAACAACAGTGCCCAATATCCTTTCTGAAACTTCCATTGGTTGATTTGTGTATCATGCCAAAATTTTCTTTGATATTGTACCAGTTTAGTTCTTTGTAGTGCTTCCATCGTCATTTCATCAAGTTGATTAAGCTATAGGAGTCTTTCTTTCTATATTTCTTCTATTTCAATTCCTACTTCTACAGCTATTTTCAAAGTTTGTAATTCAAGTTCAACAAAGAATAAAGGCTTTTTACCATAAACTAATTCATAAGGTGAAAATCTAGTTGTTTTTTTCTAAGTAGTATTATAGACCTAAATAGCTTCTAGTACCTTATCTACCCAATCCTTTCTAATGGAATTAACAACCTTGGTTAAAATGGTTTCCAATTCTCTATTGGTGACTTCAACTTATCCATTTGCTTGTGGATGGTATGGAGATGTTTTTCTATGCTGAGTTTGATACACTTGCATGAAATGATTTATCATGTTTGACATGAACTATAGTCTTTAATTAGAGACTATCTCTCTTGGAGAACCAAATCATTACATGATTTTAAAATATAAGAAATCAATTACCATCTCCTCTCTTGCATGAGTTAATTCTTCCACTTCTGCCCACTTAGTCATGTAGTCTGTACATACTACGAGATATTCTTTTCCTCTAGAAGGGGGATCCCTTGGAATGATAAAATCAATTACCCATTTCTCAAATGGTTCTAAAACTAATTGAGGATGAGGATGCAGAGGCATCTCTGTTGAAAGAGTAGGCTATCCAATTCACTGACAAGTATCACAGTGTCTGACATATCTTTTTACTTGATGATGAAGATGAGGCCAATAATATCCTGCTCCTAGGATTTTATGTATGGTTCTTTTAGCTGAGTAATGACCTCTTCCTAGTTCATCATGACAAGTTCTGATGATATCATAAGCTTCGAAATTTGTCACACACCTGTGAAACACATGATTAGGGCCAAGTTTAAATAACATTCCATTAATCCATTTAAAATAAATGTATTTAATTGAATGTTTCTTTTATTTTTGTGAAAAGTGCAAAGGAAACTTCCCTGAGGTGAGGTAACTGGCTATATCAGCAAACCATGGAGATTGTGCTAAAATAGAAAATAATTGTTTATCTAGAAAGTCATCTTCCACTAGTTCGTCTTCACCTGTAGTGTTCATTCTTGACAAGAAATCAGCAACCACATTATACTTCCCTAGTTTTTCTATAATAGTAACATCAAATTCTTGTAAGAGAAATAGCCATCTAATAATCCTACCTCCCACAATTGGTTTGTTGGTAAGATATCTAATACCTGAATGGTCTGTATAGACAAATACCTTGTATCCTATTATATAGTGTCTAAATTTGTTGATTGTATAAATTATAGCTAAAAATTCCTTCTCAGTTTTGTTACAATTTCTTTCAGCAGGTGTCATGTTTTTGCTAATATAATATATGTCATACATGTTACCCTCTTCATTCTTTTGTCCAAGAACTACTCCTAGTGCTATATTGGAAGCATTTGTGTATAAATGGAATGGCTTAGTCCAATCTGGTCCTCTCAATACTGGAGCATTAACAAGTTTAGCTTTGATGGTCTCAAAGGCCTGCTGGTAGTTATCACTCCATTCAAATGTACTATATTTTGTAAGCAAGGAAAACATAGGGGCATCTATTTGAATAAACTTATCTATGAAGCATCTGTAGTAACCAACATGTCCCAAAAAACTCTTAACTTCAGTTTGTGTTTTTGGAATGGGTAAGTTGGAAATTATTTCAACTTTATTTGGATCTACTTGAATGGCTTTTACATAAATATGGTGTCCCAGGACTATTCCTTCATCCATCATCAACAAAAATTTCTCATGGCTCAAAGATAATTAATGTTCCTCACATCTGATCAATACTCTTTCCAAGTTGGTAAGAGCTTCTTCATAAGTTTCACCATAAACAGTGAAATCATCCATATATACCTCAACACAATCATTTGTAAGTTTAGATAATATTGCCAAAATTGCTCTTTGGAAAGTTTTTGGAGCATTACAGAGTCTGAATAGAAGTACTTGGTAATCAAAAGTTCCCCAAGGGTAGGTAAACATGGTTTTATCTTGATCTTCAGCTTCTACCATTATCTAGTTATACCCACTGAACCCATCCAGGAAAGAAAATTATTTATTCCCTACCAAGTTATCAAGAACTTGATCAATGAAAGGTAAAGAAAATTAATCTCTTAATGTTGCTTTGTTTAGTTATCTATAATCTACACATACTCTTAACTTTCTATTTTTCTTGGGTGTAATTACCAGAGGTGACACCCACTAGTTATCTGAGATGGGGTAAATAAACCCAACTTTCAGCAAATTTTGGATTTCTATTTTGACTATTTCCTTTATTGTTGGGTTTATTCTTCTTTGTAGTTATCTGACCAATTTGATATATTCTATGTAAATGTGATGAGTGCATATGCAAGGGTGAATTCCTTTCATGGTGGTATAATCCCAAGCAAAAGCCTTGGTATGTCTTTCCAATACTTCAAAAAGTTGATCTTCCTCTTCATTTTTCAAACAAATATTGATGTTTAAAATTGTTGTAGGTAATACCATGATTGGTTTTGTACCTAGATATTTGGATTCTATTTTCTTAAACTCATTAATTAATGAGTTTAGAGGACATGGATGAGGGAGTAGTTTATGAAACATAGTTACATTATCAATAAACTCTTTTCCAAGAGGAATCAGTCTAGCTAAGGAACAATGAAATACATATTAGAAATGAGTTTTTTATTATTCTACCAATTTCTACATACTTTTCTCAATGAATCTATGATCATATGATGAAGAAGTACTAGCAAAAGTTGAAGTGGAGGTTTCAAAATTTTCCAACTGACCCAAGAATCTTAAACTAAGGTAGTCCATAGTTTCAAGACTGGCAGAGTCCATATATTCTAGATTGGCATAGTCCATAGATTGTGGGTATAAGTATCCATTCAATTCTTCCAAGTGTTTTTTAACTGTGATCATGGCTAAGGAGGAAATGTTGTTTAATATTTTGTCTGATTCATCCACCTAAAGTTCTTGTATGTAATTTTTTGATGGTTTTATAGGAGGATACAAGGAGATGCATTTGGATTTTAACCCATTAGAAATAGTCATGTCTCTTGACCTGTAATCAATCAATGATGCTACAGTAACCAACCATGGTCTACCTAGGATTATAAGATATCCTAGATTCTTTGTTTTGGGTTGCAAGACCATGAAATCTATTGGATATTCCCAAGATTCTATTAATACTTCAACATTTTCTATAGTTCCCTCTGGTTTTGTCACTGACTGGTCCAACATTTGAAGAATGGTAGTTGTGGGTTGCATTTTCATAAGAGATAATGCATGGAGAATATCAGTTGTCATGACATTGATTACTACTCCCAAATCTACCAAGATGTTAGGAATTTCTTTCCCTTAAATTATAACTATGATCACTGGGCTTCCCAGATTTGCATATGTTAGAACTAATAGTTTTCCAGCTAATAAATCAATAGCTTTTCCATCAACATGAATGGTTCCTAGATATTTTTCTTTCCTCCCAAGTGTTTTGATACAAAGGTTTTTGATGATTTTATTTAATTCAAGTATATCCCTAATAGATTTTTAAAGGGGTACCTCAATATTGATCTTTTGTAACTCATGGAATAAGTTTGAGTCTAGTTTAATATCAATTTCTCTTAATCTTTCAAGAAAAAGAATTATTGGTGTAGTAGTGTTTCATTTATTTACTTTAGGGCTCATTTCAATTTTTATAGTGCTTAATTGAGATGATTCTATCTTTTCATTTTCATCAGGTATCTTATAAATAATTACTAGAGGTTTTTGTATAGTTTTTATTGATCTCAAATGTATGTCTAAACACTCAATAGCTCCAACATTGATTGTTTCTTCCTATTCATTAACATAAAAAGGTGGTAGTTTTCTTATTTTTTGGATTTGCTATTGGTTATGTAGGTATTGAGGGCTAATTAATTTGTCCTTGTTGCTGAATAACTAGGGGTGGCATAATGATTTGCTATTGAAGTGGTCTTCTTGGTTGGGTGAATTGTGAATGTGGGTTCCACTGATGATTCCATTGTTGATATGGCTGTGGCATCCAATGCTACTATGGTACCCATTATTGTTGTGGCACCATCCATGGAGATGTTGGCATTAAATCTTGTCTTGCCCATGGATTATGAATTGATGGAATTTGGGGTTGATTCTAAAATGGTGAAGGAAATGAAGCATTCCATGGTGCCATCCATGGATTAACTAGATTTCTTGCATGAAATTATCCCTGAGCCTAGTTTTATGCAGCAAAATTTTGTCTCTAAATGTAATCTACTTCTTCAGTGGACTAGACTTGGATTTTCATTTCATTCTTTAAAATAGGTAGAAGGGTGCAAATTTTGGTATCATGATCTAGTGCATCACAGATCCCACATGATGAAATATTGGTTCTATCTAGGGTGTAGTCTCTAAGGGAATTTTTTTGTTTGCACTTAGGACAGTAAATTGCTAAAGGCTCTATTGCATTTGCCTTAGCTTGAAGGCCATCCAAAGTACTATTTAGTGTAACCAAAATATTTATTTTGAGATTAGTAAATTATTCCATTAATTTACCCACTTCATTAGATTTCCCCAACTTTCCTTTCCTAATTCCAGGTTTCATTCGAGAGTAATTGGTACAAAGCTTAGAAATATGATCAAAAGCCAATTTATTTAAATCTCGTTTGCCATCAGATTTAAGTTATCTCCAGTGTCTTCATCCAATCCTTTCAAGAAAACCAATTTTTTAACATCTTCAGTGAGTGGATAATTTTTTATTTTATGAGTGAACATGAATCTATCCAAATAATCCTCCAAAGATTCATCCTCATTCTATTTGATTTTGAAGAAATCCTCTTTTATTTCTCGCACTCAAAAGTAATCTTGGTATTTGTTTAAGAATTTTGTTTCCACATCATCCCATGTTCTAATAGAATTTCTAGGTAAACCCATAAACCATCTCATAGCTACATCTTTAAGTGTAGAGGTAAATAGTTTTAATTTCTGGCTATCAGTTGTGTAATCATAGGTTTAACATAGCACCTTAAACTCAAACAAGAATTGATCAGGATATTTTTTAGATCATCCCCAAAAATTTGGTAGATTAGCTGGCAAAATATTTTTCATAGGGGTTTGATCATTAGGGTCTACAACAATAGGAAAGGAAAAAGTCCTTCCTAGTTGTATGAATTGTTGATTTTATTAGAGAGCCATTTCTTCTTCTGATGATATTTCAAAGCTAGGATGATCTTCCCACTAAATGTTTGTGGTCTTAGTTATAGGTTGTTCCAAGTTATCATAATTTTCTTTACCTATGGATCTCTGAAATGCTTCTTCTAAGTCTTTGGTAATCTCTAAATAATGTCTTCCTGTAAGAGATTTATCTTGAAGAATTTGTCTTATGGGGCTTGTGTGTGGCAATGGCATGGTTCCTATCCCAGTTTCAAAGGATTCTTCCAAATAGGTTTCAGTTGTATCTTCTACTTCACTACTCAAAGATATTGAAGGAGTGTCCACTTGTGTTCTTGGTGGAAACTTTGGAATAAATCATCCTTTAGAATCTTTAGGATGGTACATCAATTTATTAATTATTTTGGGATTTTTATTATTTTTTTAATACTTCAGATCAATAATTATTACCTTAATAACACCTTGTGTTCCCTGGTAATGGCACCAAAAATGACAAGTTTTGTCTAACTCCTCACCTAACCAATATCCAATTAGTGTCTTATTAACCAGGGCTAGTGTCCAAAGCTATCTGTAGTAAGGTATGGGATGGTAGATCTAGAAGTCTGCTTATGGGGATGTTTACTAATCCTATTCTAACTTTGACTAAACTACTTGATTCACACTTTTGCTAAAAAAAGAAATTTAATCAATCCACTCTTTTACTAGAAGTAGAAGATCACACTCCTATTTTATGTTTGCAGGGAAAGTAAATTCACACTTCTACTTACAAAAATAAATTTGTTTCACACTTCTATAAAATAAAACATACTTTACGTAGAAAAGAAATGAAATAAGCAAATACTCTTTTTAAGTTATGAATTTTTTTGATGTTTTTATAAATAAATGCAAATAGTGATAATATTATAACTAATAAAATAGAACAGAAATACCATACACAGTTCCTGTTTCCAAGGAGAGTGGGCTCTTACTCCTCTCAGACTCAAGAACAAAGATTAATCAGTGCTAGAAAATTGAAGTATTAATTCATGGAAATGAAAATTTTACAATCTAATTGAAACTTGTATGCTTCTAAAATATCTAATTCTTGATTTTCTATCTTCTCTATATCCTCTATTTATTCTCTACCTTTTCATAGTTGAAAGTCATGCACTTTATACTAATCAATGCAAAATAGGATGCAAAAGAATAGGACTCGTGGTCTATCCCTTCATCCAAATATAGGAGATTAGATTTCCAAGAGATCTAATTATTTCTTTGAAATAAATATCCTATCCTATAATAGTCCTAAAATATGATTACATATAAATTTATCAAAAACAAGTCCTTCAAAATAGTAGGTAGTTATTTTCCTTATTTGATTCTACCTGGAATGGTTCTTCCTTATCCTATTTGGTCACCAGCTTCCTATTTGTGGTGTTGTCCTTATAGAATTCTTAGAATTGACCCTGTGGAGTTCAAAGAAATGAGCCTATGGAGTCCATAGAAATAATCATATAGAGTCCATAGAAACAAGCCTATATATTCCTTAGAAACAAGCCTACAGAGTCCATAGAAACAAGCCTGTAGAGTTTGTAGAAACAAGCCTATAGAGTCCATAAAAGCAAGCCTACAGAGTCCATAAAAGCAAGCCTGTAGAGTCTATAGTTCTGCTGGATGGAGATCAAAATGGAATGTTCACTATACATCTCTTGTGTCTTCTTCCTGAGCATTATTCACACCAAAGATCACTAAAACATGTTATGTATTAGACATTAATGACAAAGTAAAGGTTCAGTCTTTGGTTTAATATAAACAAGACAAATATCTATTTTCTATGTAATAGCTATCTAAAAATCTATGATTTGTATAAGATAATATCCTTTGAAAGATGATTTAAAGGAAATAACATGTTAATAATGAGCCATATTTTGAGCTCATCACCTATCTTGGCATGCCTCTATTTGAAGGCAATATGAAATCAGATTTTTGGAACCCACTTATTGATAGGATTTAGAAGAAATTGGCTGGATGGAAAGGTAATATGCTCTCCCAATCTGGTAAATTGTAATTACTTAAAATTCCCCTATAGAATATCTCATTTTATTTTATGTCCTTATTTATTATTTCAGGTAAAGTGGTAAACCAATTATTGCAATTACAAAATAAATTCCTTTGGAGGGGGATAGAAGATGGATTCAAATTTCCCCTTATCTCTTGGTAAAAAACTTGTTTACCTAAAATGAAAGGGGGGTTGGGCCTTAAGAGGGTGAGTTATATGAACCAAGCTCTAATGTCTAAATAAAGATGGAGGTTGATAAAGGATGATAACTAATGGATGAGTATTATTAAAGGCAAGTATCCAAATTCCAAGGAGGGTTTCTATTTTCTTGTTGAAAGAGGACCTTTAAATGGGTTAGGTTTTTGGAAATCCTTGAGTAAAGGAAAGGATCTTCTCAAGAGAGGGATAAAATGGAAAATAGGTAGACATAATAGAGTGGTTTTTTGGGATGACCTATGGATCAATTAGTTTTCTCTTGGATCCTCTCAACCTACAACAGGACTGAGAGGTCACTTCAAGGAGCAAATAGGTCACAAATTGTGTGATTAATTGTAGGAGGTTGAAGGTAGTAAAAGGTGGAATATCATTCATAAATAATACTTGAACCAATAATAAACTCTTTTTTACAAGAGTTAAACAACCAGCTTTAGAGTACTCATATCAATAGATTTCCAAAAAATGATGACCTTATATGGATGGCCAATCCTAGTGGTTTGTTCTCAGTTAAATTCATCTATTAATCATTATGGGATGAAGAAGATTTGGAGTAAAATTATAATACATTATGAATAAAAATTTATCCCCAAAATTAATATTTTATATTGGTTGGTTATCTAAAATAAAATTCTAATGGTGGATAATTTAATGAAAAGGGGACTCTTAATTCCTAAGAGATGTGTTTTTTTAAAGAAGGAGGCTAAATCTTATGAACATATCTTCCTTATTTATCCCTTTATTGCTTCCATTTTTCAATTTGTTTTCAATTTTTTTAATTCATCTTGTGTTTTTCCATAATCCATAATGAATTTTATCTACAAATGGGAGGCACCTTGGAATGACCCCCTTGAAATTTTGGTGGGACATAGCTCTCCCTCATATTTTCTAGGGAATCTAAAAATCCAAAAATTTGGCCATATTTGACAATTTTAATCTCATCCTGAATACCACTTTCAAGAGGATAATAGGGACTATCAAGGATTATTGGTCAAATTTTACTTCTTCTTTTGGTGACTCCCCTTCTCTTCACTTTTCACAAATCTTCCTTTTGTTGAATCTAGTGATCCCTAATCAAACTCAAAATTAGACTATTGATAGAATTAAGATAAAGTGGATTCACTCTCCAACTTTATGGTACAAGATAAACTTTGATGGAGCAGTGAAAGGGAATCTTAACCCTATAGGGGGTGGGGGGTTATCAGGGATTCCAACAGTAACCTATTAGAAGCATATATAGGCCCTTTAGAGATTTAAACTAAACATTTGGTGGAAGCCATGGGAGCTTGGTGGGGGATTGAACTTCCAAATAATATGGGGTTAGAAAACCTATAGTTAAAAGGATATTCATTCAATATTATCAACTATATGAAGGGCACCTCCCAATCTTCCTAGATAATTACTAGCATAATGGAGGATGCCAAATCTATCCTAACATCATTCAAAGGTTTGAATATTGGTCATGTCTATAGGGAAGGAAATAAGAGTGATAAAAATATGGTGAACTTATGGGTCACAAGTGAATCCCTTAGCCATTGGCAAGGTGGCATGTATTTCCCCAATTATGTCATGCCTATCATTCATTACGATAGAACCCATTCTAATGTGTGATTTAATGATTATCATCATCAATAAATCTATAATGTGTGGATTAGTATCATTAGCACATGTATGAAATCATGATCTAATCACTCCTCAAGGCCATATATGAGCTAAAAGTCTTGTTTTTAATAGTTTTTATTATAAGGAGAAGGCCAATTAAGGGATTTTTATAATTTATAGCTACTTGTTCTACTCACAAAAATCATAGAGAAGATAAAAATATCAACATGGGTGGTGCTAGTGATAGGGTCAAACTTATTTCATATGCAAAGGTAAAAGAATATTCCTATGTATGGAAAAAGTGGTGAACAGAGATCTTTCAAACTTAATGGAATGGATAGTCAGTCATGACATGGCAATCTCTGGTGACTTTACAAGAGGATGGATGGAGATGGAAGTTAGAATGCTTGGTTTAAAAATCATAGTAATAGAGGAAATAATCATAGAAGTCATAGGTGTGTATTTTAATGGTTTTAAAGCTCTTAAATATAAGAAAAGGAAAGAGGAACTTTTTAGCATTTTTTATAGCTCTGAAAAAAAAAACCTAAGTTTTCCAACTAGAAAGGGTTTCTCTAGGTTGACCTATAAGGAAAATGGTTGTGTGTATGCTTATAGGTCATGAAATATATAAACCTCGATATAAATAATACTATTATTTTCCCATCATTTCCTCTTAATCACTTTAGAGGCCATTCCATTAGCATACCCTTTTTCCTAATGAAGTCCCTTGAAATTTTTAATAATAATTTTAAGAGTAATCTATCAACTAGCATAATACATCAAAGTCTTATTATATTAATTTTCAAAAGGGGTAAACTCTCTAGAGTAAATTATTATTAGAGGTTATTCATATTAATAGTGACCAAGAGGATTCTGGTAGGGCCAATGAGGTGTTTATGGAGCCTGAAGAGGGGAAGACTGAAGGGATTGGTGAAGAAAATGCCTTGGGGAACTTCCATCCCAAAGATAGCCAAAAGGGTAGTATTATGTATGTTAAACCTATTATTATCATGGGTCAATTTTATTTTAACTTTAATATGACTGATGAAATAAAATAATCTTTGCAAAAGCTTCAGATGAAAATGGTTATTTGGAGGCTTTTGATCTCTAAAATTTTTGATGAATTTGACAAGCTAAAGGCATTACTGTTAATTGAGGATTTTTATACAAGGAAAGGTGACAACTAAAATGAGGAAGAAACTAATTTGGGTTAGTCCCCACAAGTTAAAAAGAATATCCATAGAGGAGGAGGCAAATAAGAAAGGAGAGATATATGCCAAGGAAAGGCAAAAACTAGATTTGTGGGGCTTAAGTGGAATAATGAAGCCAAAAAACCCATTTAGGTTATTGGTAATCACACTAGGGAAAGGAGAATCATAATGAAAATAATGGGACCAACAAACTAGTACTCTACTTGGAGTATGAAGACTCAAATTAGTAATTCCCCAGTACCTAGTTTCTTGCTATCTTTTTACAGGTTTTTAGTGCCAGTTTTATCATGGTTCATGGTCAATGTTAGTTT
Organism: Torreya grandis; assembly: GCA_037957365.1. Taxonomy (NCBI): domain Eukaryota; kingdom Viridiplantae; phylum Streptophyta; class Pinopsida; order Cupressales; family Taxaceae; genus Torreya; species Torreya grandis. The sequence continues at coordinate 3,418,349 of JARHVA010001239.1, read as the reverse complement.
TTTGAGTCTTAGTACTCTATTATGGTTATTTATAATGTTCATTGTTATTTTCTATCTTCTAGGCACTATTTTGTATTGGGCACGGGACCCTTAACCTATATATTGACATTATCTAATAAAAAAATATGTATGCCTTTATATAAATGTTTTATTATTTTATGAAATTATTGACATATTGAGGACAATGGTTGGGATGGTAAGGGATGCCAATATTTGGGCCCATATTAATCATTTTTTAAATCTTGTGCATCAATGATGTCAAATAAGAATTCTCAGCTAGATTTGTTGTGTTTCCTTAGAATAATGATGGAAAAATATTTAAATAGTTATACTAGTTTCCAAAGAAATAAATATATTAATTTATTTTTAGTTTATACCATTACATAACATGTTATAATAACATTTGTACCATAAATATAGGAATTTAGATACAAAATTAATTGAAAAATGGTCAATAAGGTCTGAGAATGAGTCAAATATGGTAGTTTTTATTTTAAAAACCCTTATTTAGTAAGGAATATCATAGGTTAGTTGTATTATTATTATTTTTAGTTATTTTTATTAAGGTTTTTCATGTAGAATTGCTTGAATATCAATCATGTATTCTTTAAATAAAAATATATTTTGAGATGCACAAGGTTTCATTTATCTCTTAAGATTTGTTCATTCGTACTTATTTTATATTTGAAAATAGAAAATAATATTTTATTTGATTACAATAGTAATGAAATTGAATGGAAACAAATTAGGTCAGAATATTCCATTTTCTTTATTTTTTACATGAATTATTGAAGTCTTGGATATTTTAATATGTTTATGTTTGTGTCTAGACTATTAGATAGAGGTTCAGCTTGATTATTTATATCATTTTTAACTCAAATTTTGTTGTGATTGCATTTGCATTCATAACCTACTTATTCAATATGATCACTTATATTTTATTATTGTGATTGTAAGTTAATGTTGAATAAGTCCTACTACTTAGAGAAATGTTGAGTTTTGTTTTATTGAGAAGTTATAAACTTCAGTATGTATTTTTATGATCCATTGGAAACATTTTGGTGTCAATTTAATGTCAAATTAAATTCTCAATTTCTTATGTTTTTTACAATTTTCATTATTATTATATGTGTCTATGGTTGTATTATGCATACTTTAAAAATAAACCTATGCATTGTTGTTTTGATTGAAATGGGTTTTATATTTCTATTTGTAAAGCATGTTATTTCTTATAATTAAAGGAATAAATTGGTTATAAAAGATATTTTTATAAGATTATTTATATCATGCGAAAAAAATTGAAATTAGGGTTTTAAGTTTACACCATGATTAGATTTTAAAATTTGGTTTCATTGGTTGTGGTAAATATGAAAAGATTAACTAAAGTTTAGGGTTATAAATCTTAATGTGAGATTTTATTTTTGTATGATTTAAATAATCAATATCTTAGAATTCTTGATTATTATTTTCCATAATTAAAATAATAATTTCAATTGTGAAATGAAAATAAAATTTATTTTTAAAAAAGTCTTTAGACTTATTTGACCATGATTGTTAGTCAAATTAATGCTAGTTATGTATCATTAGTATGTAGAATAAAAAGGAATTTGAATTCAATTTGGTAAAATTATAATGGATTAATTAATTGTGGTTGAGATAAAAATGAATTGATTTATTATAAAAATAATTTTTATAAGTATCACATTCATATTTGTCATTATATTAACATATATATTGAGTCTTGTGTGTTATACAACACATAATCCTATAATAAATATTCAAAATAAAATATATACCTGATAATGCTTAAGGGTTTAATAATAATTTTAAGGATACTATATTGTATATTTTTCAATGATGTCATGGAGGTTTCCTAGTGATTGGATGAAGTACCTTGATAAGCTAAGTTACAATGACAAAGTGTGCAATGTGCTTTTCCTAGTATGCTTGAAGAAGGCTTGGTTGATCTTCATTTTCGGCATGGTTAGATATGTTTAGGGATGGGTATGGATTATTGAGAATGGGTAGGAGGTATATTAATATGTATTATATGAATTGAGTGCTTATGTGCATGAGTGGAATTCATCTAGTAGTCCATAGTTTTCATCTAGACATTTTGGGTCTAGTGGCAAAAAATCTGAATAGGCATTTTGCTAGCATCATTATTGCCACATGTGGATGAGTCAAGGGGATTTGGTCATATGGTTTTGATCATATTAATCCCTAATTACATTTTATAAGTCTAAAGTCATGTGATGAAGTGAATTCAAATATATGTGGGTGCAAAGTTAGGATCTCAAGCATTTTTATAGTGTTTTGTATGTTCAAATAGAGTTGAGTAAGCATGTTGATGATGTTATAATTTACATGAATGGGGGTTTTAGGATAAAATGGTCACATGGGTTTTTTTAAAAAATTCCTAGTAATTATGGACTAAATTTTGGGTCATGCAACTAAGCATGATAAAATATATGCAATTTCAAAGTTGGGATCCTAGGTTGTTTGGCATTGTTTTCCATACTTAGCCAAATTTTAATGTGTCAAGAAAGAGTCAAGTAATCAGTTTGGTGATGGAATATATCACATGTGTGGATTTTTAAATATTATTTGATTATATGGGTTTTTTAAATTTTATGCATAGTTTATTTTTTCTAATATTTAGGTTATGCGATGAAGCGCATCAAAATATGTGCATGTGCAAGTTGGCCTCCCAAACAAGTTTTTGCCATAGTTGGCTTTGTGGTAGATAAATATAAGTAAGTAAATCAATGGAATTATATATATTATATGAGAAGGTTTGAATATCATTTTGACATATGGTTGGATTATCCTATATGAAGAGATCATATGGTCCAAATTTTAGATCATGCATATAAGTACAACAAAAGTTATTGAGGTCCAAAGTTGGCCTTCTAAGCAGATTTTAATGGTTCCTATACTTAGTTAATTTTGAGATATAATGGTTCATAGGTGATCATATAGATTGATCTAATAGTGTGTGTTGTGTCAAAGAGGTCAAAGTGTTTGAGGTTTAATGTTGAGCAAAGGTAAGGGATAAGGATCTAATGGTGATCAAGTGTTCGTATAGATTTATTGAATGTTGAGCACTATAAAAAAAAAGACCAAGTTGATCTTTAGAGATTAGTGGTTCACATTGAGTTAATATTACAGTATTTTATGAGATGAGGTCAACTATATTAGGTTTAATTGTGACTATTTGAATTTAAATATTTGAATTTTATAAAGGGAAAAAACCAGTGCAGTGTATTTTGGCCATATATTTCAATCTATGATGAATTTGACCATGTAGTAAAAAGTGAATGTGTAGAGGAGTACAAGTCACATCTAGAAATATAAATTTAAGGATATGAATTTATGTATAGACAAATATATTGAGCTCAAAATTTTATTATGTGTTTGACTGTGTTCTACAAGTAACTTGAGAAGGGTAATTGAGCTCATTTTGATGTTGTTTAAATTTTTAATGATGAATTGGATATTGGGGGTAGTGTTGTAGACTTCATGATGATGATCTATGTAAATTATGAAGGTTTGAATAATCATATATAGTATGAAAAAATGTTTAGAAGTTAACTATGCATTCATTCATGGTGACTGTGTGCACAAGATGTTGTTTGAGTAAATTATGTTTAAGCAAAAGGGTACTATGATGGATATGGACAATAAAGGGGGACTTATAGATATTTTATAATGGGTCCATGATTTTTTAAAATATTCCTATGTTCATTTTTTGCTCAGATAAGTGTCAAATATATAAATGGGTCTCCATAGGACCTAAAATTGACTTAGGCCTATTTGAAACTGTGTTGTGCTTAAGTGTGACCCATGTAAGATGCCTTAAGGGTAAGGCATGTATTCTGTCTAAAAAATAAAATATTTTGAAATTGATAACTCATGAATTATCTATATATGGTGAAACCAAATGTGATGGTTTATAATCTTATAAAGAACTTGTGAGAGAGACTTGTGCAAGGTGGATGTGAGATTTATGGAGCGAAGGAAAGGTAGAGTGCTTAGTTGGATGAGTTGATAAGTAAAGTAGATTGATGAATTTATGTATGAATTGTAAGTCATATTTTTTATGTCAAAAATCTCTCTTGTAGTTTGAAGATATGCAAGGAGGTCTGAGTGTACATATGAGGATAGTTTGAGTGAAGAAGGAGAGATTATGGCATGTTTATGTGAGAGGCTTATACGAGATAGAGAGGAAGTTTATGAAGGGGTTAGATAAATAGAGATCCATAATCAGGTGTTGAAGACATCATTTCTAAGGTGGAGGTGTTAACTTTAAGGAGGGTCTAAATGACTTGAACTTCCTTAAGGGAAGTTTCTCCTTATGAAATAAGTGTTTCAGTAAATACCTTTATTAAGGAGGATATGATCAAGGTTTTATAGTTTAAAGGAGTTGATCAGTCTCTTGTTTTTAAGTTATTATAGGATGGTAGTTCATGCATTTCTAGCTTGAGAGTGGGTTTTATTCCCCATGAGGGCTTCCCATAGTAACTATGTGTTATGTGTTTGATCTTGTGTATCCATTAAATGAATGAGATTTTTTGTTAATGTTACTTGATCAAGTTGATATATGCTAATTGGTTAATAATTTAAAGGATTTAAATTTAAATTGAAATATTTGGCCCCACTAATTTATCCCCCCTATCAGTGATTGTACCTCTATCAATTGGTATCAAATCAGGTCTTTTGGTAAAGGTTTGATAATTTAAATGTGATCCAAGGTACAATATGGGTAGTAATAAAGGAGGTTTCTCTATTAAGCATACACTAATGTTTAATGGATCTAATTATGATTTTTAGAGTGAAAGGATGATGACATATATTATGTCCCTAGGATGTATAGAAATCTATTGTGGATGGTTATGTTTCTCTTACTACTCCTCCATCTAGTACTAGAGACAAGAACATATTTGATAAAAATTCTAAGGCAATGAATGATATCACTTGTGGTCTTTTAGAGACTGAATACACCAAGGTAATCCATTGTAAATATGCGAAAGAGATATGGGACAAAAAACAAATAATTTATAAAGGATATTCAAAGGTCAATATTTCTAAGTTGTAGACTCACATAAGGACATTTTAAAGTCTCAAAATGAAGGAAGAATATTATGTGGCATCCTTTCTACAAAGCATTGATGAGATTGTGAATACCATTAGAGGTCTTGGAGAGAACCTTGAAGAATTTACTATTTTTCAAAAGGTATTAAGGTCTCTACCCCCCAAGTTTGATCTAAAAGTATATAATATAGAATAAAGTAATTATCTTACTTATTTAAATATGGATCAATTGCATGGCACCCTTACTACCTATGAAATGAGGAAGAATGATGATATACCACCAAAGAAAGATGCAACATTCAAGACAAAGATGAAGACAAAGAATAATTTCTAAGGTAATAAACCCAAAGAGGATCACATTTTTAATATAGATGAGCATGAACTAATTTCTTTAATTTCAAGGAAATTGAGAATAATTTTAGGCAAGTATAAAGGTAAACTACCCCTCAAAATCTTCAATTGTAGTGAGATAGGACATTTAGCTAATAAGTTCACTCATAAGTATAATAAGGATGATGATGAAGATCATGATGATGGTAAGAGATCATTTAGGTCTAATAAAATTAAATAGGGATTCTGAAGGTTTGACAACAAGAAGTACTTCCAAGACAAGAAGAGTCTCTACACCAAAGAAGATTGTAGCTCACCAGATGAGAGTGAAGTCAATAGCTTAGAATATGATCATGAATATGATGGCCTATTGAATATGAATATTTTTTCATGACTAAGGAAGGTAGTTTATCACATCAAAAGGAATCTACTTGAAGTGATTCAAATGATGATGAAGATGAGGTGGACTATGAGATTGATTTGAATAATTCTCTTAAAGAATTAAATATTGAGAATAATATCAATAAGAAGATGATATATAAACTTGAATACTATGAGGAAAAATTCAATGTGTATGAGGCATGAATAAATGAATACACCAAAAAGCATGAAGATATAGTCAAGCATCTCAGTTGTTAATTAGAAGTCCTATTTACAAGCCAACAATCTAAAGAAGAATAATACTCAAGGTATGATTCTAAGATTATGTCATTGAAAGATGAGTTATAGAAGACATATAGTAAGGTGAAGTCATTTGTGAGATTTGAAAAGAGCTCAAGTGATATAGACAATACTCTAAATGATCAAAAACATACAATTGATAGAACTAGTCTTGGATATAAATAAGAAACAAAGAATGAAACACAAGACAAAATTAAGACTAATATGAATAATAATAATCTAACTTTGAAGATAAATCTTCTAAAAAGGAATGAGGGTGCTGTAAAAATGAAGACAAATCAAATCAGCCAACCAAATGACATGAGGTATGCAAGTTTCAATGGTTACTATTACACATGTAATCAATTTGGTCATAGGGCTATAGAATAGAAGAGAAATACTAGAAATGAATTTGCTTGGAACCATGATGAGGGTAATCAGCCAAAAGGTGTGAGCATGGTTAAGTGCTTCAAATATCTTAATGAAGGACACTTTGCTAAGAATTTTCCAAATAAGGAAAGGAAAGGTAAGTCTTATTCAAAAAGAGTAGTTTATTTCAGTTGTCATGGAATTGGACACATTGATATTTTTTGTCTGAATAAGGTAAGACAAGCTAAGTTTTTATCAAGGAGTATGGTTTGCTGTAACTATGAACAAATAGGTCACATTGTTAGATTCTAAAAGTAAAAGCAATTACATTGTAATAGATTCAATTTGGATGTTAGAGTGAAAGGAAGAGGAAAAGTTAATTCATGGAAAACAAAGCTTGTAAGTGTGAGTCACGATGAGTATACAGGTCCAAGTAATTTATTTGATATGGTGGATAATGATTTAAAAGTTGAAGAGTGCCAAGGGATCTCATCATCTATTCATATTGAGAATGAAGAGATACAACTCAAAGAGAAGACCAAGATATTGTTTGACGCTAGTTATAATGTGTGTTTATATCTAAGTGAACATCCTAATATTGTTGAGCATGTATCATGCAAACAGCATCAATTGTCTATGCCTAGTCATGAGGTTCCAAACTATAAGGTGGATTATTTAGATGAAAAGGTATGTCATGAATCTTTGTTATCTCTATGTATTATCAATTCAATCTTAGAATAGAAGGAGAGTGTTGGGGTGGTTGATAATGTTGCTTCTCTTAAACCTTAAAAGAAGAAAAAGAACTACAAGTATCAGATGACCAAGGAGGAGATGGAATATGAGGAGTTATGGGCAACTCCTAGTTTCACATTGTTCTAAGACATTTTAAAATAAGGTATATCTACCTATGCTTATTAAGAGACTTTTTTTTTTGAGGAGAAGAAAGTTTAAGTGATCAAGATCATAATTCTAATATATACAAAGACTTCTATTGATCTTATAAGGTCATTGGTTAAGGGGGAACAACAACTTCATAATTTTGCTTCATTAGTTTGTGAAGGAGTTGTATTACATGATAAGAATGGATGGTTTCAGGTGGATTAATGAGATTTATGGAATGTCAAGAAGATTTTAGTGCTCAAAAATATCTATGCACTTCTTTGTGATGTAATCTAAGTGTTTTTTTGGCCTGAAGGTATGTTGAAGTCAAATTAGATATTTTTTTTTACTCTCATGATTCCCAATTTATCCTTATAAGTATGCAAGTCATAAAATTAGTTATATGAGATCATTGTTCCCAAAGGTATGGAAGCTCAAGTATTAGTCAAAAAGTGTGTTATGGTTGTCTCTAAGTGTATAATAAGTTTCAATGGTCGACATTAACCAAAAGGAGGTTTATTAACTCTTGTTTGTTTTTAGATTCTAGGGTATTGGGCTCTGCTAGAAATTAAGATTGCCTTACGAGTTGAGATATAAGTATTCCTAATAGGCTTAATGGGACAAATGAGTTTTCAAATAAATATTCATAGATATTTTAAGTTTTATGGTTTTCAAATTATTCATGTGTTTATCAATATGGAGGCCTAATTGGTAATTTGGTTTATGAAGTAAGTATGTTGCATAGGTTATCTAGGTATTGTAATTTAGTGTGGTTAATGGTCATATAAGATTGATATACATATAAATTTTTAGGTTTTGATGGTATGTCTAATGAAATTTGTGGGCTCTACAAGTTCTAGGTAGGGCTACAAGGAGACTAGATGGGTCTTGTAAGAAGAGTGTTTTTTTTAGTTTATCCAAAATATCAAGGAATGAATATTTCAAGGTGAGTTCTAAGGTTGTTTTAGTGCATGTTTCCTCTTTGGTGAGTTCCATGAAGTTATTTTGGTGGTCTTTGAGGTGGTTTTTGAGAGAAATATAGTTATCATGTATGTTGGTTCTTCATGGTGTATAGATATCTGAAGATGTTCAAGTGATGTAGTGGCTCAAGAATCTTAGGGGAAGTCCCTCTCAGATGTCTCTTGGTAATTTCCATTAGATTTTAGTGTTTTGTGTTCTCTTTATTCATTGGTTTTAGTACTTGGTTGAAGAGAGAGTTAACATGTGGCAAGAGGAAGTTATCAAGGTAGGAGGAGGTAGGTTCAAGGTAAGGGGGAGCTCATATCATTTTTATAAGGTGTTTCTCTCCTATTGATGGTATTTTAAGGTCCTTATTTTCCATTTTTGTGCCCACTTTGTCATTATTCTAAAGAGGGAGAAGTTTCCTATTGTAAGAGTGCTTGAAGAGAGAGAAGTAAGGTGAGTTTTTTTATTGATACTTGATGGGTGTTGACATCAATGAAAAAGGTAGATATTATTAGAGAGATTTAAATTATTTCATGATGATGTCATGGAGGTGTCCTAGTGAGTGGATGAAGTACCTTGATAGTGTGATCTATGAATTTAACTAAAGAGAGGATGGTTAGTATGGTGTTAGTTCCAAAATAAAAACAAAGTGAAATAAATTCACTAATAGCAAAACATCTCTACGCCTAGACACTACAAAGAACTTAGTTAACAAAAAAATGACAAACAAAACTAAAAGGTAAGGAATAAAACACAAGAATTCCTTCACCTTCCTTGGATGCTCCAAATGCTTTTGTAGTAGTCGCTTTCTCAATTTTATGCTCATGAAGTCCTTAGTAATGGAAGCTTGGCTACCTCTATCTCTCCTTGAAACCTTTGGCTTGTGGCTTTGCTTGGATTGGAATCATTTTATCATTATAAATTTTCATTATCAAGTCTTTTGAATATATTCGAGAATAATAACTTTGCACTAAAAATAGCTTTGAATTGATGTTGTAAGGCCTCTTATTTATATATTTTTGGATTTGATCAGAATCAACCTCAACCATCCATCTCAATATTGAGATGTGTGGTTGAGGATTAATTCAATTTTTGGAATTAAGTTTGTAATTATCCTCATAATGATATTAGAACAAGGGGAAATTAAGATGCATTGAGGGCATCATGGAAGGCATTGATGAGGCATGGGAGGCATGAATCTTGATATTTATGGAATTAATGGCCTACAAAGGTCTTCCAAAGAAATGAGGTTACTTGATGATGTAGATATTCAATATTAATTTCCAAAAATAAGTTATTCAACAAGCTTACATGGAATTATTAATTAGGCCTTTATTTAGGTTAATTAGCTCTTAATCATGATTAAGCACATTATGCACAAATTACCCAAATTGATTAGAATGCCTTATTATTGGTCCTAAATATGACTAGATTGGAATTAGAAGGAATTGTCAAATGTGTTGGAACAATATTTCCATTTAGGATTTTACCAACAAAAAATAACAAAGGCACACATCTTGTGTAGAAGATTTGATAGGAAAGAGTAGTCTAGAGCATGTGGGTGCAAAATTGGCATTTTGACTTAGAATGATCTGATCAAAGTTAGCTAACCCATAAATTACATTGCCGCATTTAGTGATACCCTAGCTAAAATTCACACTTGAATATGTTAGTTTCACATCTTTTAGCATGTTTTAGATTTTTCATGCCAAATTATGTATTTTAGGTGGAAATTGGCCAAAAGCTTGATTGGAGGTTATCGATGGCTAGATTTAGGTGTCTATAGTTTACCCCTATTTAGGAAGGTGTTACAAGCTATAAGCATAGTAACATCTTCTCAAATAATAAAAAGGTCTTGTATGCCTACAACTACAATGATGATAAACTAACTGTAAGATACCCCCTCAAGGGAATGGTTGGCACAAGTAAGTTACCAAATAGTCCCTTGAAAATAAAGAAGTGAAATGAGGGGACCAAAGAAAGGAAAGATGATGGGGTGAAAACACAATGATATTGAAAAAGTAGTCAAAGTAATTGAAAATGTAAGTGGGATGCTATACAATGGTTTGCCCAAAGGTAGTTATAAGCATTATACCCTGATAGTGGCAATGTGGTATGATAACATAATGATTTACCCAAAGGAAGATATAATCTTTAAGAAGATGGAGCTACCCCAGTTAGGATAGACAAAAAAAATAATAACATGCCCCTGTATGGGTAGAAAAATTAAACTAGTGACCACACAATAATTTTCCCAAAGGTGGTTATAATCATTGGACCTCAATTATGGAAAACATGATAAACATGGTTGAGGAGGATGATAACTTAACATAGAGGGTAATGATGAATTATAACAACATACTAGTAGGGAGATACTCATCTGAACTAATAAAGGTTGAAATTATTTCATGGTTAATTACTCTTTTTGGGATATGATTATGATGGAATCATGATGTTAGTGCTGAAGAGATGATACCATTACTAAATAGACTTCTTGAAGTTGAGGTTTTTTGTATAATGTGATGGTAAGTTTTATGATATAACACCATAAATATTTGGCAAAAATATCCATGAGGACTAACTTCTGTAATCCAATACTCAATAGAAAACAATGCATCAATGATAGAAACCATGATGATAGTGTAAACATATGAATATGGGTAGATTCAAGTGTATGTGTGGGAAAGGAATCACCCAATGAACAAACATAAATTGAATCAAGGGAAAAATGTTAAAATCAAACAAATAGATAGACAAACAAATAAATACATAGAAATAAACAAACAAACAATGCAATAGAAACCATATGAACATTGCCCCAAGAAAATAGGTGAAAACTTATCAAAAGAACAAAATGGGGGAATATAATAAAAGGAAGTGGGTGGATGAGCTATATCCATATGTACTAGGTAAGTGGATGTTTCCTACATAGTTCCATGGATGTAATATCTAATAAAAAACTTTAGGCCAGATGTAGTTCTCCTAAGGTGGAAGAATATGATAATTGAGGGAAAAAATAGAATGGATGTGATAGAAGAATAGGAATGGTACTGAAAAATGGCAAGAGTGTGAGATAAAAGGGAAAAAAGGATGGGGAAAATAAATGACAAGTGATTTGCTTGTAACTTAGTAAGGGTTCTCAGAATCCTTAAGGCAAAGAAGTGGTCAATGTTTTTATTCTTTTATACTAACGTTTCAAATGTTTTTGAAATTTTTTTGGAGTATCTCAACTCAATCGAGAATGATGAGACACTAAATGGTTCAAGATCACAAAATAGTGAGAGCATTTAAACTGAGGTTGCTCATAAAATGGTGAGATCATGGCTTAGGTTACTTGCAAAATAGCTAGAGGATGGCTTAGGTTGCTCACAAAATGGTGAGAGCATGAATTAGGTTGCTCACAAAATGGCTAGAGCATGGCTTAGGTTACTCATAAAATGGTGAGAGCATGGATTAGGTTGCTCATAAAATTGTGAGAGCATGGTTTAGGTTACTCACAAAATGGTGAGAGTGTGGCCTAGGTTTCTTGTAAAATGATGAGAAAGTGGTTTAGGTTACTCATAAAATAGTGAGAGCATGGTGGAGAAGGGCGACTGCACTAACTTTAGAAATTATTGAGAATTTCCTACATATTCCCATAGTAAGACCTCAAGTCATTATAGTTCTACCCTTTTAGTGAAGGAATTTGACTAGTGTAGCAACCAATTCGAACAAAATAGGCACAATTGGTAAAAAGGCACAACATGGCATAGGAAGTGGCAAGTTGGTATGTCAAGGCTTAATTTTGCCCCTAATTTTCCCATAGGTAGTTATAACTAGGATACAATAGCATAGATCAGTGGTACTAATTTTACCAAAGTTAGTTATAATTAGTAGCAAGACTAGTGATAAGAAAGGAATAACAAATGAAGGATGCAACTACCAAAACTTCTGTCACACTATCCCAAAATACAATCTCTATCCAAATTAATTGAACCAACTAAGGAAATTGATTAGATACATTGATTCTAGAAATGTGTAATGAATGGAAAAAATCCAAGGTCAAATGGGCTAGGCTTTTTAACACACTAGGATGGTAGGTCAGAAATGGAAAGTGGATATGATAAAGAGGACAAATAATGAAGGTATTTGTACAAAGAATAATAGTGTCAAAATAACATAACTAAAATGGTCCTTACATATAATACACCTTAGAATTTAAGCATATTACCACTTGAGATGAATAAAATTCATTAGCTCTATAATTTCATTACCATCTAGTGTGGCAAGCCTATACGCTCCTGATCCATAATTTGTAGTGATAATGAAAGGCCCTATCTGATTTGGTTTGAATTTCCCCTTATGCTTATTTTTAGCTATGGTATTCTTTTGGTTTCCTTTTAGAACAAGATCACCAAGTTCAAATACTCTATACTTAACACTTTGATTATAGTGGCCTTTGAGTCTATTCTGATATGCTTGAATATTATTGATTATAGCTATGAATTTTTCATCAAGTAGATCTAGCTCTTACAAGAAAGCTACTTGATTGTCATGATCATCTAGGACATGATTGAAAGAGATGTGTAGTAAAGGCAATTCGACATCAATGGGAAGGATGGCTTCAATACCATAAACAAGTGAGTATGGAGTGGCTCCTATGGGGGTATGATGATTGATATGATATGCCCAAAGGGTATGGAATATCTAGAGGTGCCAATCATGACTGGTATCATTGACAATATTTTTGAGAATGTTGATAATGGTTTTGTTGGATGCCTTAGCTTGGCCATTACCTTGAGGGTAATATGTTATAGAAAAATGTTGGGTGATGTTGTATTTAGTACATAACTGGTCTACATCTTTGTTCTTCAATGATCCTCCATTATCAGATATAATATTAGAGGGGATACTATAGTGACAAATGAGATGGTGGAAGATAAATTTGGAAATTTGATTTCTAGTCATGTAAGTGAGGGGTATAGCTTCAACCCACTTAGTGAAATATTAAATAATGGTAAGGATATGTTTATGGCCATCAGATGAAGTGGTGTTAATATTCCAAATGAGGTCAAGTCCCCATATAAAAAATGGCCATGGTGTCAACATCAGTTTTAAATTTTTTGCTAGGGTATGAATCAGATTAGCATGCCATTGACATTTGTCACATTTATTTACATATGTAGTGGCATTTGTATGCATTATGGGCCAATAATAACTTATACACAAGACATTTTTGGATAGGACTACCCTATTAGAATGAGCTCCACATACTCCATGAATTTATCATAATGCTAGTTTAGAATCTGTCAAAGTTAAACAATGAAGTAGAGTTTCATCAAAACTATGATGATAAAGAGTGGATCCAAGGAGAGTATAATGAGTGGAATGATGAATGAAGGCTTTAGTTTATTTTTTAGAGAGGTTAGGTGGTATAACTTGGTCATGAAGGTACTTGTAAAGGTCTAAGTACCAGATAGAATTAAGACCAACAATATCACAAGTCATAACAATGGTTGAAGGTTCATGAGTTGGTTCTGACAAATTTTTGACAAAGAACTGATACTCTCTAGCTTTATTTGTTTGTAAAATCAAAGAGCCAATAGTATCCATGGCATCTAAATTTATGTTACTATCCCTTGATATGTGATAAAATTGAATGTTGGCAATTTGATTTTTAAATGTGTAAACCATGGCTTTATATGGAACCAGTTTGTCATATTTGGTTTGAAAATGATCTATGACCTGATTGATGATTAAATAAGAATCACCATAAAATTGAAGATAAGATATATTCCAATGCACTAATTTTCAAATAACTATAACAAGTGCTTCATACTTGGCTATGTTATTTATACAAGGAAAGTTGATTCTAAATTATTTAGAGATTAAATCCCCCTGTGGTGTAATAAACAATAGGCCTTCCCATGATCCATGCACAATGAATGAGCCATCAAAATGTAGCGTCTAGGGCTACTCCTCAAGGGGTGTGTCTATGATGGTCATGATAGATTCATTATGAAATTGAAACATGAGTGGTTGTGTGTCCATGAGAGGTGCATCTGTAAGGTGATCTATAAGAATTTGTCCTTTGATTGCCTTCTAATTGACATACTCTATGTCAAACTCACTGAGAAGCATGATCTATTTAGTCATTCTACCTTGTAAATCTATTTTTTATAGTAGATACTTGAGTGGATATACGTTTTAAATGACCATAGTTTTATTATTCAACATGCAATGGTGCAGTTTTTGAGCTATGAAAACCATGGCCAGACAAGATTTTTCAATAAGTACATAGTTGTGCTCATATGTAACCAAGGTATAGCTTAGGTATTACATATAATTTTCTTCTCCATTGTCATCATGTTGAGCCAAGATTGGCCCTAGAGCATGGTCGATAGTTAATAAGTATAATAAGAATGGATTTCCTGGCATAGTAGGTAATAAAATAGGTGGATTGATAAGATAATATTTGAACTATTGAAAATCTATTTAGTATTGATCATCCTAGTGAAATGCAACTCCTTTATTTAAAAGGTTTGTAAATGGATGGAACTTATCTACTAATTAAGATATGAAACATCAGATTGACTAGATCTTTCCTTACAAACTATGAAGTTGCTTTAAATTAGTTGGTGGTGACATCTTGGTTATAATATGGACTTTAGTTGAATCAAATTCAATACCTCTACAAGACGTAATGAATCCAATTAATTATCCTAAATTTACACCAAACACACATTTCTTTGGATTTAATCTAACTTTTTACTCTCATAGTCTTTCAAATATCTTATGTAGCACTATTGGATGGTTAGCTTTTGTTTTGGATTTTCCTAATATGTCATTGACATAGTCTTCACCAATATCATGCATCATATAATGGAATATGACCATCATGTCCCTTTGATACATAGCTCTATAATTCTTGAGTTCAAATGGCATCACCTAATAACAAAATGTTCCCCATGGAGTGGTGATGGTGTTTTATGCTGATCTTCTAGTGTTATTCTGATCTAATTGTATCTTGAAAAGTCATCCATGAGTGAAAGCATTTCATAATCATCTATGGATTTGATAATCATTTTAATATTAGGCAAGGGAAAATCATATTTAGGAAAATCTTTGTTGATGTCTCAAAGATCAGTATAAATTATGATCCCTTCAAGCTTTTTGCTAATAGGTACTACATTAGAGATCCATTTTGAGTAGTCGATGGATCAGATACATCCTACTTCTAAGAGTTTTTCTAACTCTTTATTTACCAATACAATAATGTGAGGATACATCTTATATAGATTTTATTTTACTGGTTTAGCATCAGTATTAACCACAAGGTGGTGAAAAACCAAGGTGGGGTCTAAAACTAGCATGTCAGAATAGGCTCATGTAAAAATACACAAAAACTCTCTCAATAGAGATACAAATACATCACATTCCTCTTCAGTGAGAATGCTCCTAATTTTATCCATTTTAAGTCTAATGGAGTCCTTATATTTACCTCTATTTTATCTTTGACTAGAAGGGTCAAACCATTTTCTAGGATATTAGGTAGTGACTTAAACTATTAGACTATGTCAAGGTCCTCTGTTAGGACTTGCTCTTCAAATTCTCCTAGGCATGATGAATTGGAATCCCCTAATGGGATGTTTGGTCATGTAAAAAAAACAATAAAAAATTCTTAGAGAATTTGATCAAATACTTTTTTCTCAAAATTGAAATCAGATCCATAGGTAAGTTCATTGTTGGTGGTATATTGGTCTAAATTTGAAGAATGAACACCCCTATCTAATGGCACTTAAAATAGGTTTTCACCACTAGACTAGCCTTTATCTTTTCTTTTTCCCTAGTCAAAAAGTACCTCAAAGAGGTTTTCACTTTGAGACCTCAATGTTTTACTTTTTTTTTGGATAAGGGTGTTCACTCACTCTCCAAAATAGGTTATAGGATCCAAAGTGATTGAGAATCCTGATTTATGGTCTCCCAATGGAACATTGTCTCTAAGGCCCAAGAAGTCATAGAATGCTTCATCATTCTGGAACTCATCAATCGTAGACTAGATTCTTGTTGGTCCTAATCTATTAGTTTGGGATAATATAATAGAAATGGATTGTGTTAAATGGCTAAGGTAAGGGTACAAATGGCATTGTTATCAAACAAGTTGATTTCAGCTAGGTTATCAAAGGTAAGGCTATGATCAGACTCTACTTCACTATCAGTATCATCATCACTAGTCACTGGTAATGGATTTTCAATAAGATATGTGGAGTCACCCCCATGTGGTTTAAATCCATGTCCATAAGGTATTTCATAATTATTCATACAAATTAACT
This sequence comes from Torreya grandis, assembly GCA_037957365.1. NCBI lineage: Eukaryota > Viridiplantae > Streptophyta > Pinopsida > Cupressales > Taxaceae > Torreya > Torreya grandis. Next base: position 3,401,739 of record JARHVA010001239.1, on the reverse strand, counting down.
TGATGGTTCCTTGTTGATTCAATCTAAGGCCTCTTCCTTCATACTTGTGACACTCCATGATCCTATTGGGAATATGAAACTTTGCATTTTTATAATAATCAGCTTGGTTGTCATTGTATAACCATGATTTTTCTCCTTCAAGAGGGTTAGTTTCTAGACCAAATGTTGGTACAAATGTGATAGGCCCCTTATCTTTTTTCTTTTATTTCCAATGCATATGTGGGATGCCTTTAGGTCACCGAAAGGTTTACAAATTTTGAGAAAGATTGGTGATATGAAACGTATCATGGGTCACATATTCTCCCAATCCATTATCTAAAATGGTGAAATGACTAGGAGCTTCAATAGGTGGCATATGGGAAAGGGAATATAAGGTATTAGGATCTATATAATTATCTGGTGAAGGATCAATAAGTATAGATTTTCCTCTATCCTACTTAGAACTTGGATTCATACTGTACTGATAATTATAGATTTGAAACTCAGCCTCAAGATTCTTACAGTGTTCATATGGGTGTAAATATCCTAGAATATTCACTTCCATCCTTGAGTGGAAAAACATGATACATTGGTGCAGTGTTGATGAGACTACATGAATCTCATGTAACTAAGGCCTACCTAGAAGCATGTTATATGATAACTCAAGATATAGCACATGGAAAAGTGTATCATGGGTTAAAGGCCCAATGAAAATTGGCAAACTAATGGTTCCTTGTGATTCTCTTTCATGATTATCATAATCTTTGATAGTTATTGTTTATGGCTGGAGATCTATCATTGTGTACCCAAGAAGCTTGATGGGCTTTAGAGACACTATGTTGAGGCTAGATCCATTGTCTATAAGGACACATTTCAATTAATGTCATCTAATACAAACCTCAATGTATAATGGGTTATTATTGAGTGGGCCAAGGGAAGACATATCACTTTGGTTGAATGTGACTTGTTGTGTTGGAGCTAGGTGTCCAACCAAATCTTTAAATTTATGAAGGGATATGTCACTAGCAATAGTAGATTGGGTCAAAAACTCATTAAATATGTTTTTGTGGATTATTGACATTGGTAGAAAATCTATAATATAAATTTATGTTGGTGTCTTCTGTAACTGTTCCATAATATTAAGCTTTTTATCTTGGTCTGTAGTAAATAGTTTATTCTAAGGCTGAATGGTTGGTTAGATGATAGGCAAAGTGGTGGATGGTTGTGGGCCTAGGATAGTAATCTTTTACCTTCAATTTGTGATTGCACAATCAAGATTAAATACTAGGCCATTATTTTTAATCGATATTGGAAATGGTATGGGACTAGATAGGATAAGTCTCAGTTGTCGGTGCACTTGCATGTTGTCATGTGGTAAGAATGAGTTGTTATAAGATCCAAAAGGGGAAGTCATAGTTTACTAGTTTACGTATATGCACTCCCAATTCAAAGAAGGATTATCCATGTGATTTGGTTGAATATTGTTTTTTAGCAATGGTGTAGGCTGATAAGTGTTTGGTCTAGGATTAATGGAGATGGTATTAACACTACCCCCTATAATATGACCTACAACCCTATTGTAGTCATGTGAAACTACATGGTAGGTTTGTTGGTTGTTTCCATTTTGACCTTAGTTTTGTTCATTATTCTATCATTGTAGATTCTACTACTAATTTTTTTGGCTTTGTTAGTTTGTCTTTTGATTTTGATATTATTAGTTTTACTGTTGTACTGGTCATTATTGTTATTGTTGATTGTTTCACTCCTATTGATTATTATGTCAAGGAAAGGGTTTTTTATATATCTCAAGAGTTTGATTGGATGTGGAGGTACCTTTATCCAATTTTATATCCCCATTCTCCAACATATTATTGATTAAATTCTTGATTTGGACACATCTTCGTAGATTATAAACGTTGACCTGATGATAGTCACAAAATGTTTTTCATAGTACCAATAAAGATAAGGAATGCTTTGTGGATAATGGTTTCATATGGTCCAACTAATAATATTAGTGGTAGAAAGATTTATAAATATATAATCAATAGGTTATCCTAGGTCACTAAAGACATGATATACAGGGAAGGTTCTTTTAAGAAGAGGGATTTGTAATGGTAATGGTTACTATATTTATTGCATAGGTTTTGGTTGTTGCACTTTCAGCATTGGTTAGAGAGGTTACTAGGTAGGAGTAAACTAAAAAGGTGGCACAAATGAAATATTCATAGTTTGGACATGACAAGATTTGGTTACTCCATTTCCCACAACATTCCTATTGTGGTTGAATTGCTTCAGTCTTTCATGATTATTGGCTTGTGCCAATTATGATGCTTATGACTGGATGGGATGTTGGTCATTTACCTAATTGGTACCTTAATTTTGATTATTTTAATTAATCTTGATGAATCCTTTAGTAATGATCACCCTCTCAGTCAATAAACCTTTGTCAATGATTTCCTTGAAAGTATGCACACATTGTAGTTCCAGATGGTAAGCTATCTCACTATTCAATTTTTTGGTAAACATAATAGCTAATTGTTTATCTGTTAAATGATGGGTGAAATGGCTTGTAAGGGCTCTCTATTGCTATAAATAACTCATAAAACTCTCCCCAATTTTTTTCTTTGCTTGTGTTAGGTCCACTAATGAAATCTCATGTTCGAGATTATAGGAAAAGTGTTGCACAAACTTATCAAAAAGATCATCAAAATCTGCCATTAAGTTTTTGGGAAACTTCAAAAACCACTCTAAGGCTTGTCCATCCAAGCTCTTTGGAAACAATAGCAAAAGGTATATGTTTCTATATGCCACTGGTTGACATGCAACAAAGAATTTAGTCAAATAAGCCTTAGATCACCTTTCCCTTTGTATTTATCTAATTTTGATGGTTCATATCTTGGAGGAAATGGTATATGTAAATACTCCATTTTGAATTCATAAGAATATACATCATTTAATTTGAAATTTCTTATTTATTTTCTAGCTTGAATGGCACTAATTGCATCCTTCATCTATTGCAATTCTTGGGATAGAAAATTGGAAGGAATATTGGTTTGAGGGAGAACATTGGATTGGATAAATGGTTGGGAGGTCATAAGTGAAACACTTTGACCAGGGTATGATGGAGATACCTATTGGGATATATTGGCTTGGTTATGGAATGGACCAAGAATACACATACATGGATTAGGATGTACATGAAATTGCACATTTGGTTGTAGGATATTCTGGTTTGTGTTGGTGATAAAGGTTTGACTTGGGGGATTTTGTGGTTGGGATGGAGGGATATAACTATACTATGCCTGATGTGGTTGAAAAGGGAAATGTTGCCAACTAATTAAACCCTGATATTGAGTGGGAACTTGTGGACCAAGACCTTATCTCTAGATTTGTGGCACATTTAGAACCAATGGTTGTCTAGTAGGTACCTGAGATATATGGGCACCTCTTTATTACATGAATCCCTATGAGGATGCAAAATTAGGTTATAGATTCAAAATTGATCATTGACCAATATATGCACATTGTTGACTAGTCATTTCTTGGTTTTAGATTGGCATATTATTATGTGACTAAAGAGGTATGTTCATCATTACCTAGTGGGGTGGAATATTTATTGTCCTTGATTGAGGTGGCAATGTATCCATCCTTTGTTGCATTGATACACTAGATTATGTCTACTATTATGAAATACTACTCATTACTTTTTGAGGGGGATTAGGGTTCATCACATTCTATCATTGAGGTGCGACATTAGCTATTATTTGATTACCTAACCTCATAAGTTGTATAGTGAAAAAAATACTATTCCTTGGTATGATGACCTATTCAAAGGATTAAATACATGCACATGTTTTTGGCATGGTTTTCACATTATCACCACTTTGATCAGGACTAGACATTGTTTGTACATTATCTACTATGTTTGGCTCACTATTCATTGTAGAGGCTGAAGACACTTCTTCAATAATGAGCACATGCATCAATTTATCTATTGAAGTAGTTTGTATGAATGGGTCAAAATTTGGATTATCTTATCTAGTTAACTCTATTAACACTCTTGTTGAAGGTACTAGGTCAATAAGATGCTTACTCACCATGTTCATGTGATTGAAATCACGTGATAGATTTAGATATGTTTGATACACTATCTATATTTGGTTAAAGTTCTCTTCCATGATGTTTTTGCTTTGATAAAATATATTAGGATCTTAGTATGTTGTTTGGACTAGAGCCATAGGATTTATAGAATAATCTTGTTAATTGTAAATGATATTGTGGGGCACTACTACTAGACTTGGTAAATTTTCATGGAGGAAGTCTAAAAGAAACTTAGCCCCTACCTCTATGGCTCTAACCAAAATCTCATATTTGTTCTCTAATAAATGTCACTCAAATAAAAATGGATCATATGTGGAATCCATATTAGTATAATATGACTATTGAAAAAATGGCTTATCCATCATGGGTATTGTAGCTAGGTATTGTGTGGTTTACTCTTGGTCCTATTCTGTGTAAGGTGGTGTGTCAATAAAATAGTTAGCTAATAAATATTGGCTTTTCACCTCTAATTGAGTATTATAAGAGGGATAAGATTCCATCTCCTAAGAAATATTATCTGCATAAGGGTCTTACACCATTTCTTCCTACACAACCACATTACCAATCCATGGATAATACATGAGTCTAGTAAGAGTGTAGGAACACATGTTGGGATCCATAGTCAATGATTTGTGATAAAAGGTTGAGTTGTAAAAACTCTAAAAAGGACAATGTCTAAAATAGATAATGTTCCAACTTGGTCTAGATTTTTCAAAAGTATTGACAGGTTTATGCAAAGGTTTGTGAAGAAATAAGCTAGAGTGAAGTATCTAACATTTCACTATTCACACAAAGGTAAGCAAGTAAATGGACCAAAAATCAAAATGCCAAAATATAAAGTCAAAGTGTTTCAAATCAATCTAATCTAGGAATTTAAAATTTGCTTGGTCTTTTGGCCAAATGTAACATCAAAATCTAGGCTCAAACAAGGCATGTGTTAGGACTCTTGGCCAAATGGCATCAAAAGATATTATTTGAAAAATAGATGAAATTTTTAATCTAATGAATTTGAAACACTTCTAGAAAGCACCAGGCATTTGATTCTTGGACATGAACTTAGTCAACTAGGTCTAAGGTATGAAATAAAAGGCACTTTAGCTATAGTTTATCTTCTCACAAAAAATGATATAAAATTAGGTTCTTTTGGACAATGAAGCTAGACAAAAACAAATAATATAACCATTTTAGACAAAGATAAAAATTGTACACTCAGATTGGTTCAAAAATGTAGGAACAAATTTAGAGCTCTATGTAAGAAGTTCTATGATATAATGTTTGAAATGTTTTAGGCAATGTAATGATGCTATACTACCCAAAAGGTGTGACAAAATGGTTGTTTTAAAACTCTCTAGGGCAAAGACATTTTCTCAAAATTTTAATAGCATAACACTACCTTTCTTGACTCAAAATGTTGTGGTGTATAGACTTAAAGTGCAAGTGTTTAGAAAAAATGGCTTAAGTCTATCAAATTTTGATAATGATTATGAGTCTTAAATGGCCTTGAACCTAAATTGGAAATTAAACCTAAGTTCCCTCAAGGTTAGTGAAAATGGTGAACCCACTTAACACATCAACCATATGAACTTGTAAAGGTGTAATTGAAAATTTAGATTATAAGTGGACTTTAAAAAGTTTGGTAAAGGTATAGACTCAATTGGGAAACATAATTTCACCTAAGTGGATGATATGACTCTCAATATTTTAATGAAATTTTGAACAAGACAAAATGATGATCTCACATGGAAAACATAAAGCATCTTTGTTTAAAAGAGGATTTCAACTATGTGTTTGGTTTTGTATTATTTGTTTACACCAAGTTTTGACTTAAAACAAGACCTTAATCTAGAACATGAACAACTAATTAATTGTTCTTAGATCTTAAATTGACAAAGTTACTTGGTATTGTTGGAATCCATCAATATACATCATTTGAAAGGATTTGAAGCATTCATCCAAAAGTAAATGTGCATTATATAGTAGGGCTTTACACCCCCCTTCTCTCAAATGATAGTACTATGACATACACTTTGAGGCACACCTTGCACCAACAATACTCCCACAAGAAGTGGGGATTTATCTAAGATCTAACAAGTTTCTGAACAATCTAGGGGAATCAACTACACAATGACTTTCACACCAGACAATGAAAAATAAAAGCATGGATTTTGGGTCCATATAACTTACCCTGTTATAAAAAAGTCTAGTCCTTTTTAGAACCACTACATCTTGTGATTCACTTAATGTAGTGTGATGTGCAAAGTGTGACTACGTCCCGTGTGCAACTCCAAAAGAGCCAAATGAAGTCAATGCTGGGATATGAAATCTCGAGTCAAAATTTCCCTAAATAAATTATAGGAGGTGATGAAGTCCCCCTCATAAGCTAAGATGCATAAATAAATAAATCATTAAATTAGAAAGACTTTGGGGTCATTTTCAGGATCACTCAAAATTTGATGATTTTTTGGGGAGTGCTTTAGATGACTTTATTTCTAAGCCTTAGAATAGGCTATTTGCAATAGGAATGACACTTTTGATTCCAATGGTTCCCTATAGGAGATAAATGGAAGAGAATACATGCAACATTCCTCTCTTTGCCAAAAAAAATCTAACTAAACAACTATTGCAAGAAAAAATGGCAAGTGTGCTCAATTTTATACCTAAATGAACAACTATTTGGTGGTGTTCATTTGGCCCCTTAGTTTTAGTTTCAAACTTTGAAAACATTCACCAAAAACATCTATATTATTTGTTAAACACTAAAAAAAAGGTTCTTAATTGATTTTTAAGCATGTAAAGGTTATTTAAACATGTTTTGAGTAAATATTAGGCTTGGTCTAGTAGAAAAATTGTTAGCATGTCATTTATATTTAAAGCTCTTTCTAGCTTAGAACAATGAACTTTGAAAAATTATCTCTCGAATCTATGTTTTTGGAAAAACATAGTGATCAACATCAGTTATTACCACTGATGTCAGTTACTCTCACTAACTGAAATCTAACCAATGTCAATTTTGATGACCAATGTTGGTTAAGCAGGTAAGTGATGTCGATATTTTTTTTTATGTCAATTACTTTGTAAAAATTATGGCAACCAAAAATGATAAAATAAAATTAGAAATCAATTTTCAAGAGTTTTAAAGGCTTAAATAAATAGTTTAGAGTTATAAAAGGATGTCCTTCATGTGTAGGATGCATCTAGTCCCACTGGGCATGCCATTATGTGATCTAGGAATTTGACTCAAGAGAGGATGGTTAGTATGTTTTTAGTTCTAAAATGAAAAAAAAGTGAAATAAACACACTAATAACATAACATCTCTAGGCCTAGACACTAGGGAGAGCTTAGTTAATAAAAACAAATGACAAACACAACTAAAATGTAAGGAATAAAACAAAATAATTCCTTCACCTTCTTTGGATGCTCCAAATGCCTTTGTAGTAGTGGTTTTATTAGTTTTGTGCTCATGAAGTCCTTGGCAATGGAAGCTTGGCTACCTCCATCTCTCCTTGGCACCTTTGGCTTATGGTTTGGCTTTGCTTGGAATCAATTTGGAATTATAACTTTTCATTATCAAGTTTTTAAAAGATATTTGGGCATAATAAATTTACACCAAAAATAGCTTTGAAATGATGTTGTGAGGCCTCCAATTTATATATTTTTTAATTTGATCAGAATCAACCTCAACCAAACATCTCAAGATTGAGATGTGTGGTTGAGGATTAATTCAATTTTTGGAATTAAGTTTATAATTATCCTCATCATGACATTGGAAGAATGGGAAATTAAGAGGCATGGAGGGAATCATGGAAGGCATTGATGAGGCATGGGAGGCATGAATCCTAATATTTGTGGCATTTATTGCCTAGGGATGTCTTCCCAAGAAACAAGGTCACTTGATGATGCAGATATTCAATATTCATTTCCAAAAATAAGTTATTCAACAAGTTTCCATGGAATTTTTAATTAGGTCTTGATTTGGGTTAATTATCTCTTAAGCATGATTAAGCAAATTGTGCACAAATTACCCAAATTGATCATAATGCCTTGTTATTGGTCTTAAATTTGACTAGATTGGAATTGGAAGGTGTTATTAGATGTGTTGGAACTGTATTCCCATTTAGGATGTTACCAAAAAAAATAATAAAGGCATACATCTTGTGTAGAAGATTTGATAGGAAAGAGCAGTCTAGAGCACATGGGTGCAAAATTGGCATTTTGACTCAGAATGATCTAATCAAAGTTAGCTAGCACATAAATTACATTGCCCCATTTAGTGATACCCTAGCCAAAATCAGCACTTGCATATGTCAATCTCACATTTTTTAGCATGTTTTAGTGTTTTTAGGAAAAATTGTGCATTTTAAGTGTTAATTATCCAAACACATGATTGGAGGTTATCGATGGATATATTTTGGTGTCTACAGATAGTCTAAGTGACAATGATAAAGTATACAATGTGTTTGTCCTAGTATACTTGAAGGAGACTTGGTTGATCTTAATTTTTGGCATGGTTAGATATGTTTAAGGATGATTATGGAGTATTTAACATGTGTAATATTTACCATAATATGTATTATATGCTTTAAGTGATTATGTGAATGAGTGGAATTCATCTGGTAGTCCATAGTTTTCATCTAGATATTTTGGGTCTAGTGGTAGAAAATATGAATAGGTGTTTTGTTAACATCATTATTTCCATGTATAGATGATTTAAGGAGATTTAATAATATTGTTGTGATTAAATTAATCTCTAGTTGTTATGCATTAAGTCTTAATTCATGTAATGAATCACAATAAAATATATGTGGGTAAAAATTTGGGCTATTAGGCATTTTGACAATGTTTTATATGATCAACTAGAGCCAAGTAAGCATGTTGATGATGTTCAAATTCACACACATATAGGTTTCAAGAGGAAATAATCACATGGATTATTGTGCCTAGTTCTTATGTGATAAATATCAGGTCATGTAACTAAGAGTGATAAAATATATGTAAGTGCAAAGTTGGGCTCCCAGACAGTTTGTCATTATTTTCCCATACTTAGCCAAATTTGTATGTGGCAAGAAAGAGTCAAGTAAGTATTTTGGTGATAAAATATCTCACATGTGTTGATATTTTAGAATATTTTGATCATATGGGTTTGTTTAGTTTTGTTCCTAGTTGATTTGTGATAACTTTTAGGTCATGTAATGAAGCACATCAAAAGATATTCATGTACAAAATTAGCCTCTTAGACAAGTTTTTGACATAGTTGGCTCTATGGCAAATCAGTATAAGTAAGTATATTAATGGAATTATATCTCACACATGAGAAGGTTTTAATATAAATTTTACATATGGTTGTATTATCCTATATGAGGATAGCATATGGTCTAAATTTTAGATCATGCATCTAAATGCAATAAAAGTTATTGAGGTCCAAAGATGGCCTTCTAGGTAGATTGTAATGGTTCCTATACTTAGTCAATTTTTAAAGAGTTAAATTTCATGACCAAATGGATATATAATAGTTCATGGGTGATCATACATATTTATCTAATGATGTGTGTCAAGTCAAAGAGGTCAAAGTGTTCAAGGTTTAAAGTCGAAAAAGGTAAAGGATAAGGATCTAACGACAAGTGAGTGTTCATACAGATTGATAGAATGTTGAGCATTATAAGATAAAGAAAAATATGATCCATAGATATATATGGTGAATTTTGATTCAAGATTAAAATATTTCATGAGATGAGGTCAACGGTCTGAAGTTTAACTGTGACGGTTTGAGTTTGAATATTTGAATTTTGTAAAGTGAAAAAAATAGTGCTCTTTATTTTAGCCATATCTTTCAATCGTTGATGAATTTGACCATGAATTTAAAATAATTTTTTTATAAGACTCAAATTTGTATCTATAAATATAAATTTTAAAATCTTATTATATACACAAACAAATATATTAAGATTTAAAGTTGACTATGCATTCTATTATTTTCTCAAGTAACTTGAGAAGGGTAATTAAGCTCGTTCTAATGTTGTTTCAATCTTTAATGATGAATTAGATATTTTGGAGTGTTTTATACTCTATGAGGATGATCTTTGTGCATTATAAAGGTTTCAATAATCATATTTAATGTGAAAAAATGTTTATAAGTTGACTGTGTATTTGTTCATGGTGACCATGTGCACAAAATGTTGTTTGAGCAAATTATGCTCTAGCAAAAGGGTAATGTGATGGATATGGATACTTAAGGGGGAAATATAGATCATTTATAATGGTTCCATTATTTTCTTAAATGTTCCCATGTTATTTTTTATTTGTAAAAGTGTCCAATCACTAAATGGGTCTCTGTAGGACTTAAAAGTGACTTAGGCATATTTGAAAGTGTGTTGTACTTAAGTGTGACCCATCTAAGATTCCTTAAGGGTGAAGGCATGTATTTTTGACAATAAATAAAATATTTTAAACTTTATAATTCAAGAAATATCTATATATATTGAAATCAAATGTGATGGTTTCTAAGCTTGTGGAAGACTTGTGAGAGAGACTTATGCAAGGTGGATGTGAGAGTTGTGGTGTGAAGGAGAAGTAGAGTGCCCAATTGGATGAGTTGATAATAAAATAAGATTGATGACTATGTTTATGACTTGTATGTCATATTTCTATGTCAAAATAGTGTTATTATAGTTTGAAAATATATAAAGAGGTCTGAGTGTGCATATGAGGATAATTTGAGTGAATAAGGAGAGAGATTGTGACATGCTTATGTGAGAAGCTTGTATGATATAGAGATGAAGTTTGTGTAGGGGTTAGATAAATTGATATCTAAAATCAAGTGTTGAATACATCCATTCTAAGGTGGAGGTGGTCACTTCAAGGAGGGTCTAAAGGACTTAATCTTCCTTTTGGGTAGTTGTTCCTTGTGAAATAGGTATTTCACTAAATACCTTTAGTCAAGAGGATATGATCAAGTTTTGCTTTTATAAATGAGTTGACCAGTCTCTTATTCATAATTTATAATAGGATAATAGTCCATGTGTTGTAGGATTGAGAGTGGGTTTTACTCCCCATGAAGGTTTCCCATAGGAACTATGTGTTATGTGTTTGATCTTCTGTATGTATTGAATGAATGAGATATCTTGTTAATGTTGCTTGATCAAGTTGAAATATGCTAATTGGTTAATATTTTAAAGGGCTAAAATTGAAATAGAAATATCTAGGCTCACTAATCCACCCCCCCAGTGATTGTAGTTTTATCATCTGATAATTTGGTTTTAAATGAAATATTAAAAATAATAAAAATATTATTATGTTATATCACTTAGATTTGTAAATATTAAATAAACTGTATTTATATGAGATCTAAAAAATATGTAGATCAGTTATCATATTATTTTTTGTATTTTCAAGGAAAGTAATTCATGTATGAATAGGAAAATGATATGTATGATGATATTATGAAAATTTACAAGGATTTATAATCCATAAATAGAATATGGTGAGCGCATGAGTAAACACATTTTTCTTGTTTGGAAAGTCACAATAATCATAATGATATTGGTGTATTGAAATTAGGATGATTGTATTTAAGTCAATGATAAAAATAAATGATGAATGAAAGTTTGGATAGCATAAATAGAATATGGAGAGTGCATGAGTAAACACATTTTTCTTGTTTGGAAAGTCACAATAATCATAATGATATTGGTGTATTGAAATTAGGATGATTTATATTCAAGTCAATGCTAAAAAGGAATGATGAATGAAATTTTGGATAGTTTATAAAATATTTTATAAACATGTATTAATATCCTTGATTTAGATTATTATGATTAACTTTCTTGAGTAATAACTATATATGTATGATTAACCCTAAATGAATCATTAGTTCAGTAGTTTGTTTGGAATCTATGACCTTCAAATTTATTCCTCTGTTAAATATAAAATAATACTATACCTAAGTGGTTAATTTTTTAATTATAATTACATTTTTAGAAATTAAATTGAGCATCAATTTTAAGAATAGTTCATTACCTTAGAAAGTTCATAACTATTTTTTTGGATTCTTGAGGTTGCAACATTTAGTATCAAATCCCAAGTTTTGATTGTAGGGATATTTAAGAATTAAATTTTGTGACATAAACCTTAGTTTATGAATCTTGAGATTGTGATAACATGAACATGTAGAGGTGGACTAGTCAATAATTCTTCTTGTGAAGATAGAGGTGGCTTAAAAGTTAATCTAAACTAGAGGAGGAATTAACCTCTTCTTGTGGTTGAGAATAACCCCAATGATAATAACAATGCCAATTAGGATAATGAACATACTCGGTCGGAAATGAATATGTTTTGAATGTAATATTTGGTGTAATTTATGTCATTAAATAAAAAATGGGTACATAAGGTCAAAGGTTAAAAAATATTAAGGTTGATAAAGTGAATAAACAATAATAAGAACACATGGAGGTTAATGGTGTATCACATTAATTACCTATTCATGAAGGGAAGGTCCACTCCCAGTGAGGATGTGTGTGGAATATTGACCATCTATGGTTGAAGGAAAATCACTCAAATGATGATCTCCACTCTTGAAAGATTAATCTAATCCAATCCTAATATATACTAATAGTTACAATACTGATTAATGAGATATTTTATAGAAGCTCCATTGCATTATTATATTTTTGGTACTACTGTATTTATATGTCTTATACAACAATTTTTTTTGGAATACGTGTACACTCACTACTTATTATATTGATCTTTAGTAGTATATGTATGTATGAATGCAGATGTATTAAAATACCCTATTGTAATATAATATAGAAATTCTATAGTTTAAATATTTCAATGATCTACTAATGTGTAATATTATTATTTCTACATCATTTAGAACCTTTTATGGGTCGATATGATAAAGGTTTATATGCTTAATTTAGAGGGTTACTAATAAATATATAGTTGTTTTTTTTAGTTTCATTACAACATGATAATATAAAAATAATGTATTCAAATTATGTATAAGCATTAATATTATATTGTTGGTACATTAAGTGATTTTAAGATCATTAGTTAATCTTAATTACAATAGACAACAATTCTTAATTAATTTTCAAAAAATTGCATAGTTTTCCTAGTTGAACCTAGTATGATTTTAACATGTGGTATTAAAGCATAGGTTTAACCATTCAGACCTTTTGAGTCCACTAAAAATTGACATATATCTCCTCATTTTAAATAGGATAAAATGGTGTGTGAAAAGGAAAATGTTGAATTAACCTCAAACTAGGATTAATACCTTGATCCTAACCTATTGGTAGTAGAAGAAGTTGTTAAGCTTGATCAAATCCTTCTTATTATGATTAATACTTGGGACTGAGGTGTAGACCTAGAACATGAAGTACATGGGAATTATGATCATGAATATCAAGAGTAAAAACATGCTAGTTATGAAAATCATCAAGAGTAAGAGCATGTTGAATAACATCAAACTACTAGAGCATAAGTGGCTATAGAACTTGCATGTGAAAAAGGTGAATCCACCTAAATTTTATGGAATGGTGTTAGGAAATAGAGTGGATGGTTGGATCATATACAAGGAGAAATAGATTGAAATTTTAAATTATTCTAATGTGATAAAAGTGGTATGGGGTGCATAACAACTAGTTGGTGAAGCAACAAACTAGTGGGCTGACAAGAAGCTTGATATGGGTTTTTACTCCATTAAAACTAATTAGGGCTATTTTTTTACACTATTAAATGAAAGGTGGTTATCATAGGTCTATTATAACTAAAAATTGAATAATTTTCATCATTTAAAGTAAGGAGAGATATCAATGACTGAGTATTGGGATAAATTTACAAACTTATTAAATATGTTACGAAATTCCAAAAAGATGAAAATTTTAAAATCTAAAAGTTCATCATGAGGTTGAGGCCTCAAATTGGTTATGAAGTGGATTAGTATGTACCTAGTTATATTTATCTAGTCTTTTAGAAAACCTTCAAGTAATTGAAGAAATTGAAATCACTTGTATAAGTTAGAGACAAATATAAAAAAAAATCTAGAGATCTAAAAACCTCTTTCAAAAAGATGAATTAGAAGTGGATTGGGGATTCAAAAAATATATTCAATAATAAAAAACATAGATTTAACAATGCTTTAGTGGAAAATAAACTAATAAATGGCTTTAAATATGGGAATAGAGGGGGAAACCCATCAGAGAGAAAAGGGCCATCAAGTGGACGTTTTATTTATGGAGATCATTATGAAAAATATAATACTCATTTTAAAACATGAATTAAATTCAATAATACTTCATCATCATCTTCCTACCAAGGGAAGTTCCTAAAAAAAATCCATGCATTAGTTGAGAATCATCAAGTTGAGTTTGAAGCCATAATATTAGAGGTGCTAGGTATTTTTTTGGGCATTTTGTTTGTATTTTAATAAATGATGGAGATAATTAGTGTTTCATTTATCCTAATTTTATTAATAAACTACCTATAAAATTTAGGCATATGGCAAATACATGGACTGTGTAGTATGGGAATTAATGTAGGGTCAAATAAGATAAGTTCCAACTAGAAGAATAGGTGAAATTACTTGATTTCACCACCACAATATACTTATTTCAGCTTCACTAGGGTATTATTGATTTTAGGGGTGAATTAGATTTTTAAGAATATTAAAAAGGTATATTGATTAAAAAATAAGACACAATTTTTAGATGATTTGGGAAACCAAAATCAAATCCAATGAGATAAAAAATAGATTAAGTTGAGACAAATTTAAACAATCTAGTTAATAAAGACTCAGTGGAAGGGATGTGAAGTTTTTTTGGTTAAGATCGATGATAAATGGGAACCTAAAAAGCCTACCATAGAGAATTGTCCCCGTTTACAATATTTTTGAGATGTGTTTCTAAAATATATAGTTGGATTACCTCCCAAAATAGAATTTGATTTCAAAATTGATGTCATCCTAAGATCTAAGCCTCAATACAAGGAACCTTATCAAATGATGACAATATAACTTGTGGCATTGAAATATCAACGCTATAAAATTTTTTCTAAAAGATTGATTAGATGTATTGTTTCACCATGGGGAGAACTAGTGGTTTTTGTTATAAATAAGGATGGGACTCTTCATTTGTGCTTAGACTATAGAATTTTAAATAAGGAAACCATTAATAACTTGTACTATTTACTCCACATTGATGATATTTATGATCAAATGAGAGGTGTAATAGTATTTTCTAAAATTTATCTTAGATCAAGGAACTATCAATTAATAGTAAAAGAGGAATATATTCCTAAAATTACTTTAAGAGAAAGGTATGAACACTATGAATTCATATCTCTACCCTATAAACTAACAAATGCTACTACAACATTTATGAATATTATTAATAGTGTGTTTATATGTACTATATAAATTTATACCCATATTCTTTGATGATATTTGTTATACTCCAAGAGTGAACAAGATATTTTTAACACTTATGAATGGTTTTGCAATGATTTCAAAAGCATAAGATATACATAAAACTAATTATAGTTTATTTTATAACAAGTTAAAATATATAGGGCATATAATTTAAGGTGAAGGAATATTTATGGATCTATAAAGTATAAAATCCATATTGGAAGGGTCAAAACCCAAAAATGTTCATGAGGTGTGTTGTTTTATGGGTTTAATAGGGTATTACAAAAAAATTGTACCCAACTCATCTAAGATAGCTAATCCCAACAAATATTTGTAACAAAGATAGAAATGATTCTTATGGAGTGATAAGTGTGAAGAAACCTTCCAAATCCTAAAAAAGAGGATCAAAAATAATTTTGTGTGTTTTAGATCCCAATGACAAATTTTTAATGGTGGTAGATGATTTTGGGGATGGTCTAGGTGGAATATTGATACAAGAAGGCTCAGTAGTAGCACATGAATCAATAAAATTGAATCCTTATGAATTTAATTATTCTATGCATGATTTGAAATTGGATAAAATAATGCATGATTTATAGGTTTGGAGGAATTATCTATTGGGAAAACATTTTAAACTCAATACTGACAATCTAGGGCTCAATTATATCTTCATGTAGCCAAATTTTAATGTTTGACAAATATGATGGCTTGAGGTTTTTTCATACTTTGACTTCAATATCAACTACATAAATAGAAAATATAATATATTCACATACACTCTTAATCATAGAAGGTACATAAAAATTATGGATGGTATTATAAGTAAATTTCAAGATCATGTTTTGAAATTATCTCTAAGGGATATGGATTAAATAATCAAGTTAATAAATTATTATCATAAAATCCTCAAGATCATAGATACGAAAGATTTTATTTTGAGAGAGATTGAATACTAAGGTTTAATGGGATAATGTATATGCTATTAGAGCTAATTTTAGAGTCTTAGTGATTAAGGATGGTATAATTATCCTTTTTTTGGTCATCCAATATTGACCCATCTAATGTCATAATTGACATAGTTATATTTCTAGAAAAGAAGAAAGAAATATGTAATTGATTTCATGTATAAATTATTATAATTTAAATGGGTGAAATTAGAACATGTTCATCCCATGTGACTATTTTAGCCTCAAAACATCCTAAAATGGAAGTTGAAATTTATTAGCATAGCCTTCATTCAAGGACTACAAATTTCAATAAACAAGAGTGACATGATATTAGTGGTAGTTGACAAGTTGACCAAAGCACTAAAATTTATACTGGGAAACTTGATAGATGATGCATTGGTTCTAGAAAAGAGGTTTTTACAAGAAATTTATAGGTTTCATTCAATTCCTTGGCAAATATTATTTGATAGAGACCTTCACATGAGTTATAGGTTTTAGCAATATCTAAATGCAACCTTGGGAACTCAATTTGAGTTTAACATAGACTATCATCCTGAAATGAATGGGAAAATAGAAATGGTAAATTAAGTGTTAGAGGATATTTTAAAGATGTATTATATGTAAAAACAATACAAATTAGAATAATGTATTCCATTATTTGGGTTTGCTTATAATAATTCTTTCCATACAAATTTATAAATGGCACCGTTTGAGGCTCTTTATCTTATAAAATGTATAACACCTATAAGTTAGGATAAATAAGAAGATATTGTGGTTTTTGGTTTTAAAATTCTTGCCAAAATGGAATAATAGGTAAAATTAATTAAAAAAATGTTTGATAGACATAAAATATATGCTTATTTGATAATAATAACAAGCAATTCTCAATTAGAGACAATTTTTTTATACATGATAAACCATAAAAGAGGCTCAATTACATTTGGTACATTATCCAAATTAGAACCTAGATATATAGGACCTTTAGAACTTTGAAAGTGATTAAACATAATGCATGTGAAATTTTTCTACCAATAGAACTAGCTCATATTCATAATGTTTTTCATTTGTCTTTTTCGTAGCAATAAGTGGTTGATCCTTCATATGTACTTAATTAGAATGCATTATAGGTTCTAGATACAATAGTGATAAAAATAAAACCAATTATAATACTTGAAACATGAAATATAAACTTCTATAATAGAGAATCAGATCAATGAAAGGTCTAGTGGAAGAAATAATGTAAAGAATGTGCCATTTGGGAGGAGTATGAGGAATTTCATAGGTTGTTTCCTCATATATTTTATTAATAAATTATGTTGAAATTATTACATTTTTAGACATTTTTCATTTATAATATATTCATTAGGAGTATGACCTATTTAAAGGGGGAAGTGTGTTACATCTTGACCTATCCTTGACCAATTTCACTTATTTTAAATAAACATTGAGACTATTAATTTGTTAGAATACTAGTTTGTGCAATAAAATATGTGTTGTTATAGTTGTTTTAAATAGACTACTATAATTTCTAGTTTACATATTTATTTTTAGTAAATGTATTGCACAACTTTGATTAAATCATGCATATTGGGCATCAATAAATATAGTTTTTATTTATAACATTTATTGATTAGTTAATTATCTAGTAATAATGAAATAAATGGAATAACTACATTCTCCTTATCTAAGGTTGATGGAAGATAGTTTTACCACCACAGAGTAGCACATAGGGAGAACATAATAAGGAGAGGGAATTATATCATGATAGATAGAGGTATAAATAAAAAACTAGAATAGTCACACAAGATTTACCATCACAGAGTAGCACATAGGGAGAACATAATAAGGAGAGGGAATTATATCACGATAGACAGGGGTATAAATAAATAACTAGAATAGTCACACACTCACACTGAATTTTTTGATTTTTATGTTTAGCATATTGTCTACTTTTAATTTGGATAGTCTATGTGTTGTATTATTGCATTGGGTTTTGCTTGTTGAATGCATGATTGTGTTGATGCATACTTGTTGATTTATATATATGCATTGTTTACTAATTAAATATGAATTTTATAAAACTTTTATTTGTGACATGTAAAAACAATTAATATATTTAATAGTTATGCCAATTTTTTTGAGAATCAGTTAACATGAGCATATTAGGTTGTTTACATAATTGTGTCTATATTTGATTGTAAATTCTTCCCTAGTTTGGATCACATATTTAACCTTTGAATGTGAGTAATTAATATACAATAGTCTAGTTTAATGTGTAAAATTATTATTAGTAGTAATTAGAGTATTTGGGGAAGGAACTTTATACCACCATGGTAAATATGCATTGTTGCTTTTAAAGACTTCAGGTGAGTAAAAGAATTGATTTTTATTGATAAAAGGTTAATGCATAATTATTTTAAACTTTTTTTTAATAAACTTATATCTTCATGAATTATTAATTTTTTTATGAGGTTATACCTCAAAAAAGTGGCAAAAGGGATCATTTTTATGCCTAGGAAATTAGGGTTTCTTTATTTTGGATCAAAACATGAATTTGGGGAAATCATCATGGGAGTCAATTTCTATTGGATAAGGTTATGGAAATTAATTATGTTTTATAAAAACTCATGCATATAGTTTGTAGAAGTTATATTATTTAAATTTGTAGTGATCTTACAAACATGTAAATGAATACAATAATTATATCTAGAGGCCATTATGAGAGGAGTCAACGAAAAGGTATGTGACATGTAACATGAAAGGTGAAGAAAATGAGAATAAAAGGAAAATAAAAAGAAAAAAGAGGGACACACAATGATAGTGTAAGAAGAAGTTAAGGAAGGGTACATTTCTGGAGGAAAGGTTCAATAGAAAATATCCAAATCCAAGTAAGTTGTCAATGTTTAAAGTCAAATTAAAATTATTATGGGTTATAGAGGGGTTTTTATTATGCTTATGGGTTCAAATTTGTATAATTTAAAGTTTTGTAAAATGTCATTTCAATATTAATAATTGTGGTTGTCATTAAATAGAACCCTTTTTTGTATGTAAACCCTTAAACACTACTTGGATACAAACATGTGTAGCATGGCTTACTAGTGAAAGGCATAACTCTATTAAAATTATTGTATCAAGATAATTTTAGTATATTAATAAATGTATTTGGGTTATGTTGAAACATTGTTATGAAAATAAAATAAAGCTACAAATTCATAAAGTTTTATTATATAAATTCATTAAACTGGTATATTTTAAGTAAACTTTTCCTAAACCTATAACCTTATATGGACCTATAGGCAAGAGCTCTCTCTTACCCATAGACCCATAAATAGTGTATCTTTATAAGTATTTATTTTAATATAAATATTATAGTATAAAATAACTTATATTTTGATAATGTTATTGGGGATTAAATTGAGATTGTTTATTTTCTTAGTAAGCCTAGACATGTAGGTTTTTATATTAAAAACCTATAAGCCTACGCTTGATAAAATATGTTTGGTAGACCAATATATTAGTTGTGTGTTAAAAAAAATATAAAAATGGCTATGAATAGTCTTTGTTTTAAATTTTGTTTTGAACAATCAAACCTACATTTAGATGGGAATAGTAAATTTGTGCAAATTGTAGTTCATTTATAATAGAAATATATATTTATATATAAAATAATGAAAATGGTCATAACCTTAAGTTATATTTTACAAAATGGGATGAACTTCATCCATGTCTTGTAATATATGTATAATTTTGTAAAATGACTAAGGTGTAAATCTAGCAAATTTTACTTGAACAATATTATAGATTTTGGTATATTAATGGTTGATGTATATACATATGCATTGTTGGTTTTGATATTATTTTGATTAATAAAAACATATTGTTAGTGTATTTTGAAATTATAACATGTCATGATAAGGAAAAAATGGAATGAATAAAATTATCTCAATATTGTGATGTTGTTTGAAGTCTTAGAGTGGTTATTTTTCCTTTTAATAAATAATTTGAGGAACATGTAGTAATACATATCCAATGTTCAATATTATGATAAAATATACAAGTTATGCTCTTTATAAATAATGTTTATTTCATTTTATGAGATTGATAATATAAAACAACATTATAGCTAGTTGAAGAAGATTAAATACATGATTAGATATATCATAGATTTTATCTTGACTACATTTTATGAATGCTTAATATTTTTGAATAATATTTCCAATAAAAACATATTTCAATTATTTTTTTGAGTGATTTAATACACCTTATAGTGAATGGAATGCATGATGATCTATAAATAAGTTTTGTAGAAGATTTATTACCTTAATTAAATTTAAGATTTAGAGAGAATGAATCTAAAATAGTTTCATGATCAATTTACATATCTCCTTAATAATTTTTGTAACGAAATCTTATGAGTCATGTTATTTGAGTTTTGTGGAAATATATATCCTTCCAATTAAGGGATGATGAGAGAAAAGGTATGGAGCCTTTCTATAAATTAATCATCATTATTAATGAGAAGGATAATGGCGTTTATGTAATTTAGCATAGAGTATTATTAATGTGGATTGTGAACTACCATCATTTGAATTTTGAAATATATAAAAATCATTTGGCCAAAGTAATATTATAGTTGTATAAATTGTCTTCCCATAGTACCTTCTAGTTTACATGCATGAGTGATGTCATATTACATAGAGGAGTATATATGGTCTATATGATGATTACATATAATAGTGATTTTACTACACATTGTTTTTTATGAGTTCTTTATGTCCATATCATCATTATATATCCTTTGATGAAAGTAAGGTCTACTCCTTATCGGGAGGGTTGAAAGAGATTGATGTTTTGTGGTTGAGGAAAAACACCCAGACGATGCTCACCCTCTCTAAAATAGAACATGAACCAATCCTAATACATACTCATGACTACTATAGTAATTCATGAGTTATTTCATAAAATCTATATTTTACTAATGTATTTAATTTAGCTACATAGTAGTGGATATTGGCATACATATACATTCAGTACTTATTGTATTAATATTTAGAAATGGTTGTACTTATTCAATGCAGATGATTTAAAATATTTTGTTGCAATTTAATACATAAATCATATACTATTTTAATTTGAATTATGCAATGATGTACCACTATGTAATATTATTATTTTTTCATCATTGACAATAATTTATTGATTAATATAATAAATATTTATATGGTTAGATGACAGAGTTATTGAGAAATATATAAATGTTGAATTTAGTTTAATCAATAACATCAAAATAATGTATATGAATGGTGTATAAACATTAACATTATGTTGTTTTTATATTTAGTGAGTTTAAGATCATTATTTAATATTAATTACAACAAATATTGGTTCTTAATTACTTTAAACATATGTAATTTTGCCAATTGAACCTAGTGTGGTTTTGACATTAGTACTAATAATATTTTTTAGTTAATTATATATTTTTCCAAAAATACATTATTATATTCAAACATGTTTCTAAGAGAAGGGTAACATACTGGTGCAAAACTGACCTTGGACTGCAAAACAAGGCTATAGACAAAATATTTTCTCTTTAGCACCTCAACACCATTCAGATTTCCAATTAAAAATTAACACTAGGATGACACATTCTTGGTCAGTCTAATTTGTAAACCCTGATAGGTCATTTAAAACATCCAAGGAGGCGGCAATATTCATGGTAATTGTCATGATCAGCAAGACCTTGTCTTGTTTGCAATATTTCTTTAATTTCAGTCATTAAGTGTGTAAGAAACTGAGATCATTCTATATCATTTAAAAATAAAGACCTTCGGAGAGAAGCACGATGCACAAAACATTCAAGAACCTCACATTCTCAGGATGAACCTCAACACACTGTGCTATAACCAACATAAACTTGTTTATCATTCAAAAGCATCCCACTCAATTATCTATTGCATTTTGTGCTAATTCCTCCTGCTTGTCATTCCTACGTAAGGCACAGATACCTGAGTTCTCCTTTTTACAAGATTTGGTTCTCATAATGGATTAGTAGCTCATTTTATAGTCGTAATACAGCAAGTTCTCAATAGTCTACACTGGGATTTTGGTCAAGTCTATAATCACCAACTGGCAGGAAACTTAAGATAATTTACAATAATTAATAATTCAATACAGAACATACCAATTTCCATTCATGTTTGCATGTGCACGATTCACCACTACCCGCAGATGTCCTTCTTCATCTATCCCGAATTTGTCTCTAGATTGCCTCAAAACCTCTATTGACTCTTTTGGAGGAAGCAGGCTTGCAACGGGTCTGTGCGTGGAATCCCGCAAAGGAAACACCATTGCTCTAGGTTCATGCCACAATCAGATGGAACTACGATGCCAGCGTGGAAGGACCTATTGGCCTTACGGACACTTCATCCTGTATTGCCACTCAAAGAGATGGGATGGCTGCAATTTTGATAGAAGAATGTTCTGTGCGTAACAATACTCTGTGGAGTACTGTCTCTCGTGCACCACTACAGCTCGCCACAAGAGATGAATCCCACGGTCTTCAACAGATTACAAATATGCGTTTATATGCATGTCCAGACAGGACATATATATGTGGGCATGTACTGCCTGTCTAATTTTGCCTTGCCAGGGGTATTTGACTCGGCAGCTAATACAGAGGAATGACTTCGATCCTATAGCAAAGGCAGTTCCTGCTAGCTTTTTGATGTCTAAACTGCACAATTCCAATGCTCGGCTCCCATAACCTAGCCTGGAGTGCAGTGGATCTTTCATCGGATGCTAAGCCTAAGATACATTTTTTGCCGAACTGCATTCTTGTCAACATGCCTACGCTTCTTCCATTCGGCATCTCATTCAACAACAAACTTTTTCTTGCTTGGATTTGTCTTCCTTTTTTTTTTCCTTTTCTCCCTCCTTCCTGGAGATCCTCCTTCTCCTTCTTCAATGTACCTCCTTGCCAACTTGCATATCTTATCTTTTTATTTGTTTTTCAAGAATCTTTTCTAAGCCTCCACGCCAAACTTGGCCTCAGGCAAAACAACAAACAGTTTTTTTTTTAATAACAACATTATACCCAGGTTGAAAGAATTTCAACCATTCCTTGATCTTCTCAACAGCCCACATTTACCTTTTTACTTTTATTTATTTCTTTACAATTACCCCTCAGTAAAAGCATATGGGAGGGAAAATATAATAAATCGAATTTAAATGCGGATGCTCCTGCATCATACTCCCCTTCTAGAAAAGATTTGAACCTTAGTTCAAATGAAATGTTGCCCCCATGCTTTTGTCTTTACTATATGCCTGGATCCCATGGTCTTCTTGTTAATGCCAATGCTTGAATTTGTCTTTGCTGGTCTTTACCTTTCATCTTGCTTTTCTTCCTCTTCTGGTATGCTCTTCTTCTCATCTCCTTCTCAGCTGCAATCTCCCACTTCCATGTTTCATTTTCATATGTGTCTCCAAAGTTTTCATCTTCCATACCTGCATTCAAAACATCAAAAGCCACCTTAGTAGAAAAACATTGAGGCCATGAAGCCTCTTGGCTGCCTTCACATTTCTGCTCCTGTTTCTTGACCAAAACTATCTTGGTCTCATTGCTTTGTTCTTGTCTTGTTCCACTCTTCCCAATGTTGCCTTCACCATTACCAAATAGCTCCTCTATCATTCTCAACTCTTCACTCAACACAAGCTCATCCAAATCTTCATGTCCTATATCAAACTTAGTACCAGATTGTATTTCATCCTCTATAATTACATTCATCCACTTTATAGTTCTTTCATACAAATCAGCTTCTTCATCCACATTAGTATATTCATCAAAAACAATTGCAGTATTCATACCTTCTGTCTCCTTGTTTTCTTCAATCTCTACTTGAAGCCATCTTGTTTGTTCTGCTACATATTCTTTCCTTTCTCCATCATCTATTCCTTTGGAAGTCTCTCCTTGCTGCATATTAGTCCTTACAGCCACTTTCCATTCCTCATTTTCCATAAAAAGATTATTAAATGATTCAAAAACATCATTACCTTGCCAAGTACTTGTGTCATCCTTTACCTTTTCCCATTGATTTCTTGGTGTTGCTGCCTTAACACTCACATCTTCATTCTTTGCCTTCTTAGGCACCCACATTAGATTCTCCTTCTTATCATTTGCTGATCCCTTTAGCCATTTTGGCACTTTGTAACCATGCTCTTGTGATAATACTGAAAAACCAATCTTATTTGTCCTTTTATTTTCTTGTACATCTACATTCATATGAGAAAAATCAACCTTATAAGATAAACTTGCCTGCTTGCTTACTTGTTGATTGCTTGTGTGCTTCACCATCCACTTAGGCATCACATATCCATGATTGATTGCTTTGTGTGAGGATTTCATCTTCCTCTTGCCTCTTCTAATATGTGCATTAATATCTTCATGCTCATAATAACAATCAAAATCAGCATTTAACACTTCATTTACCTCTTTGTTAGCTTGTTCCACGGAGCAATCTTTCTCTTCCTTTGTGCTTGGCTGTCCTCTTTCTTCTTCCTGGCCTTCAATGGCATCATAGAATTTAGCTTCATCTTCTACTTCTTCTCTCTCATGCATTAACCAATACACCTTATCAACAGCAGCAAATTCTCTTCTCATTCCTGCACATTCACTTATGCATTTGGTGTCTTCTCTTGCACCAATTTATTTACTCTCCAAGGCCATTCTCTTGACCTTCATAAGGCTGCTCATACCTGCACTTACCCATTCAAAAACAGCGTTAAATACAAAAACAAGAGACCATAATGTCTCCATGAATATCCTCTTAATGGACATTCCAAGTGCTCTTCCTAGCACTTCCTCTTTTCTCTCTTCTCTCTTGTTCTCCTCAATGAGAACCTTCTTCTCAACTTCTTCCTCTTGCTGCTCACTTGGCAACCTCCTTATCTTCTTGCCTCTTTGGGCTTCCCTCTTCATGGCAATCTTCTTTTGCCTCCTTCTCCTTTTCACTAGGAGATCTATAGGCCACTTTATCCTCTTCTTCATTGGCCATACCCATGTTTTCCTATTCAGCAGCATCCAAGATTCATACTCATCCTTAACCTTAGCTAATTCTTTCTTCAAACTAGCAATTTCTCTATCAAAATCAACACTAGTCATACCTTTGATGCTTGCTTTCCTCTTGCTGCCCTCATATGCCTTGCTGCTCTGTAGTGCCTTCAACAATGCTTCCATCTCTGAGATCTTCACCCAAGTCTTTTCCACCTCGGTCTCTTGATCCCTTGTCTCACCCAAGCCTTTTCTCCTTGACTAGTCTTTTGACAATCCACGTGATCTCACCTAGGCCTTTTGCATCCTAGTCTTTTGATCTTCTTCTCAATCCTGCAACAACTCTTATACAACACTTCATCAAATACAAATCATAAATCCAAGCTTACCTTGCTTTGGATCTTCTTCTTCTAGGTAGTCCCTCTATCACTCTTCTCAAAACTTCATCCTTTACCTCACCTAAGTCTGTTTCACCTTAGTCTTTTGGCAAGCTATCCAAGCTTCCTCTTGGATCTTCTTCAATAAGCCTTCCTTGGCTTCTTCTCTTCTTAAGCCTCAATGGCTTGGCTGCCTTTCTCTTCACCTATTTGCTTCTTAACAAAATAAACTCATATCAAAAGCAAAGTTTCTCATACCTTTTCTCCCCAGGTTCTTCTAGTACTTTGTCCAGCTGATCCTTGCCAATTCCTGTAACAACTATAACATCATTCTTTTCTTAATTCTGCAGCAACAAATTATCAATTCCCAAGAGCTTCAAGCTCTGATACCAAATGGTGCAAAACTGACCTTGGACTGCAAAACAAGGCTATAGACAAAATATTTTCTCTTTAGCACCTCAACACCATTCAGATTTCCAATTAAAAATTAACACTGGGATGACACATTCTTGGTCAGTCTAATTTGTAAACCCTGATAGGTCATTTAAAACATCCAAGGAGGTGGCAATATTCATGGTAATTGTCATGATCAGCAAGACCTTGTCTTGTTTGCAATATTTCTTTAATTTCAGTCATTAAGTGTGTAAGAAACTGAGATCATTCTATATCATTTTAAAATAAAGACCTTCAGAGAGAAGCACGATGCACAAAACATTCAAGAACCTCACATTCTCAGGATGAACCTCAACACACTGTGCTATAACCAACATAAACTTGTTTATCATTCAAAAGCATCCCACTCAATTATCTATTGCATTCTGTGCTAATTCCTCCTGCTTGTCATTCCTACGTAAGGCACAGATACCTGAGTTCTCCTTTTTACAAGATTTGGTTCTCATAATGGATTAGTAGCTCATTTTATAGTCGTAATACAGCAAGTTCTCAATAGTCTACACTGGGATTTTGGTCAAGTCTATAATCACCAACTGGCAGGAAACTTAAGATAATTTACAACAATTAATAATTCAATACAGAACATACCAATTTCCATTCATGTTTGCATGTGCACGATTCACCACTACCCGCAGATGTCCTTCTTCATCTATCCCGAATTTGTCTCTAGATTGCCTCAAAACCTCTATTGACTCTTTTGGAGGAAGCAGGCTTGCAACGGGTCTGTGCGTGGAATCCCGCAAAGGAAACACCATTGCTCTAGGTTCGTGCCACAATCAGATGGAACTACGATGCCAGCGTGGAAGGACCTATTGGCCTTACGGACACTTCATCCTGTATTGCCACTCAAAGAGATGGGATGGCTGCAATTTTGATAGAAGAATGTTCTGCGCCTAACAATACTCTGTGGAGTACTGTCTCTCGTGCACCACTACAGCTCACCACAAGAGATGAATCCCACGGTCTTCAATAGATTACAAATATGCATTTATATGCACGTCCAGACAGGACATATATATGCGGGCATGTACTGCCTGTCTAATTTTGCCTTGCCAGGGGTATTTGACTCGGTAGCTAATACAGAGGAATGACTTCGATCCTATAGCAAAGGCAGTTGCTGCTAGCTTTTTGATGTCTAAACTACTCAATTCCAATGCTCGGCTCCCATAACCTGGCCTGGAGTGCAATGGATCTTTCATCGGATGCTAAGCCTGAGATACATTTTTTGCCGAACTGCATTCTTGTCAACATGCCTACGCTTCTTCCATTCGGCATCTCATTCAACAACAAACTTTTTCTTGCTTGGATTTGTCTTTTTTTTTTTTTTTTCTTTTCTCCCTCCTTCCTGGAGATCCTCCTTCTCCTTCTTCTACGTACCTCCTTGCCAACTTGCATATCTTATCTTTTTATTTGTTTTTCAAGAATCTTTTCTAAGCCTCCACGCCAAACTTGGCCTCAGGCAAAACAACAAACAGTTTTTTTTTAATAACAACATTATACCCAGGTTGAAAGAATTTCAACCATTCCTTGATCTTCTCAACAGCCCACATTTACCTTTTTACTTTTATTTGTTTCTTTATAATTACCCCTCAGTAAAAGCATATGGGAGGGAAAATATAATAAATCGAATTTAAATGCAGATGCTCCTGCATCACATACATCAATAATATTCAACTGAGCATGATAAGTGTGATTATTTACCAAAATTATTGAGCTTTAACTATCATATTATATTATAATTATTTTCTCTAAAAAACAAACACTTTAGCATAACCATATAACTTTCCTAATTTAATTAGGGGTTACCATGTAGTCTCCTTTTATAGTTTACAGTGAAAATACTATTTTCCTCTTTCTCATCTAAAGAATTACTCCACTAAATAGGTTAAATAGATAACCACTTATAAATATTTAACAAACAAGATCTCTACATCGACAAGTAAAAAGTTGTCCCAAAATGAGTACAACTATGTTACTAGTAATATAAATACTTTGAAAAATGGTATATGCATTATAAAAGTTTTGACAATACCTTTCAAACACCCTATTTTTTATACATTGAATAAAAGCTTTGAATTATTTTATTAACAAGCTAATGTTGTGTGTATACAATTTTATATGGAAAATATTTTTTTCACAAGCTCTAATTCATAATGGTTGTAGACCCAATAAAACTTAATTATGGACTGGATCATTTATCCCATATCAACATAGAATAAGTTACTCACCCCATTAGGCATGACATGGAAGATACATAAATATTTAAAAGATAGAGGATTCCTATAGAATTCATATAACTACTTGTATTTTTGAAAAAAATCTTAATTTATTTAAATTTAGACATATTCTAGTCTAGATTGAAAACCAAAACTATTATTATTGGATTTTTATATTATCTATTATTTTAAATATTATATTATAGTTTCACTTTTATCGATTCCAATTTCGATTTTATTGTAGTTACATATCATATTTTATGGATTCAATTTTCAATGGTTTTGAAATTCAAAGTTATTAGTCAACTAGTAGTAGATACTATTCTAGTTTGTTAAAAAAATTCAATATATTTTTTCAAATAATGGTTAAGTAATTAATATTTCAATTTTATGTAATTGATTCAAAATAAATGAAATTTTCTTCCCTAATTAGAATATGAGCTTAAAGAATATTAAAAATGGAAATGTTCTCTATGAAATCAAGCTACTAAAGCTGTTGATATCATAATCATTATTATAGGGAGGATAATTAAGTTACTAATATCACTGCCAATTTGGGGGAACATGCACTTAAAAAAAGTGAAAGCATAAAATTGAAAATAATTATTGATAGTATCATATTTTGACAGCCTCATTGATATTAATAATCATTTAAAAATATATAATATTAATTCTTAGGCATACTCAACAAGGTTTGATGTAAATGACAAAAGAGTATTTAATATTTCCCACACTTAGAGAGGTCTAATGGAAATATGAAAAATAGATTATTATATCTCCCACATTCAAAGAGGATAGAAATCATAAAAGTAATTATTTACTCTCCCATGCTCAAAAGATGACAATTGTATCAGGTAGTTATGATATCAGTCCTCCATTTTATGTTAAATACTTCATCTTCATCAAATATAAAATTTTAAATTTACTTCAAATATAAAGTGTTTCATTTCTTATGGTTTTAAACATGTTTTCTCTCCTTTATTTTTATCATCATTCTCTTCTCTCTTTCTAAGCTATCTACGATTGCATGGATGGTGATATTATCCTCAAAAGACTAATTTATTAAGTACTGATGTGATGGTCTTTATAGTAATAATCAACCCACCCTTCACTAAAAATAATCTAAGAGATGATCAAATAACTAATATTTCCCCAATTATTTCAGCAATCAACACTCTTCAATTCATAATGAGCCAAGTGATGGGAGAAGAATAGTCTATGCATGACTCCAAATAATAAATAATTGAAGCTGATTTGGGAGCTCTACCAACCTTTTAAAAAGGTAAAGGGAGTATTAATGATCTATGGAAGGTGACAAAAAAATTAATTAGAGAGATATTTAAACACCAATCCAAGATCCAATATGTTTGAAATGAAGGAGATCATGACATACCCTCAATTGTCTCTCACCTTTAATCTATTGAGACTAAGCTAGAAAAATCATTGGGATAACATTACAAGTTTAAGGATTCCAATTTCAAGCACAAAGTTCCTATGAATCCTAATGTTTCAACCTTAGCTAAATATAGAACCCTATCAAGTGTCCCTTTAATGGCTAGAATCTCTACAAAGAAAGGAGGTAAGAAAAAGAAACATGTTGGCCTTATTGAAAAACCTTTCTAGATGTTTGAGCATGTTGGTCACCCTCCAAGTATACATTCAATCCAAACAATTCTTTTTGACCAAAAAATGAAAATGGATCAACTTATCTCAAAGTACATGTGTGTTTTATTTTCTCAATATTTTTCCTAGATTCTTAAGAATGAGGACACACTAGGGAAGTTCTACTCTCTCATGAAGGCATTCCTAGACTAATAATGTACCATGTTTGAGAAATAAAATTAAGTTTAAAATATCTGATTAATGCAATTTTTTTCTTAAGTCTTCTATTACATACCTTATTATATCTTCCTCATCAACATTAAAGTAGTCATATACATTCACTATCATTCTTCTCATATTTTAAATATGAGAATGTATAAAGTTGTTAATGTATTTATATGGGTGAGGGCCCCAATCTAACCCTTTTACCATATTAAAAAATATTTATATTGACATGTGTAATGGTCATGTGTCCATTCTACACATGTCTATTATATATATATATATATATATATATATATATATATATATATATAGAGAGAGAGAGAGAGAGAGAGAGAGAGAGTTAATGAGAAATAAGACTATAGTAACTTTATTTTTATTTTTTACTTTTATTGCATTGGTCTTAAAAATAATTCACAATTGGTATTTATATTTTTAAAATTATTAAATTATTATTCATGATTATTCATAGTATGGGGCATGGACATCATCATCCTAAAGTTTTGAGATCATTATATTTGTTGCATCAAGTTGACATTATTTTTAGTATTTAATTTAGTTGTCTTGTCCATCCTCTCATTTTCTATGAATCACCATTGATTATTTTATATTTTTAATTTTAACATATATGATGTTATGGTTAATTAATGATATAATTATTTGTTTCCATTACTTTGATTCAATTCATGTATCTTCATAATAAGTGAGTTATAGCTAGTTAACTTAGCCATTTAAGGTAGACATCTAAAATCAGATGCAACAATATCTTTGATCGACTCATTTGTCCTAGAACTATTTACCCATTATGATTTTCATGACCAAATAATACTATTTCCTACTTTATCTTTTTTTTGAACCACCATTTGTATGTTTTTAATTTGTGTGTATATAATTTTTCCATTCCACTATTTACAAATTTTCAACTTGGGGTTTCATTTTTCCTTCCTTTTATTTTCCTCCTGGCCATCATTTACCATTTGTTAATTATTTATATTCCTAATTTGTGTATAAAGGGAAAATTATACACATTACAAAATAACATTATCAATTAATAATATAATAATCTTAATTTTTATATAATTTGTATGTGCCCATTCTAGACAAAATAGAAATATTAGATTCTTAATTGATAATGTTCTTATTGTGACCAACATGTACATTTCTGTAAAATAAAAGGGGACTGATACAAGGAAAAAAATAAAATTTTACCCTTTTATAAACCCACTCTAAACCTAAGATAATTTCAAAATCATTGACATTTTTTGTATTTCACTCTGTAAGTTTTTTTGTTGTAGTTCTGATAAACCCATTTGTCTGTATTTAAATGTCTTTTGCAGGTAATTACTTGTGAAGAGACAAGTCCCATCATTATTTGTAAGAGGTATCTTTTCTCTCACTATAAAATTTAACCAAATATTATTGTGTTTTTTATATAACTTGTTATAATAAATACAAACTATGTAATAGTATCACGTTAACTTAATCAAAGTCACTAATTGTTCTTTTGTATGTTTTCAAAAAGTGATACATATTTGGTTACAACCCCACATAATCTAACCATGTACATAAGTGTGTGAATATTTTCCATCAAAATGTAGTGTGCCATCAAATTACTAAATTGGAGTCAATCTAAAGAAAAGGGATTTTTTTTGTCATAAACAAATCATGTTTATCACCTATGAATAATATGGTGTTTGTCCCTTAAAATTGCATGTACTTGTCTACAACATTTTCCATATTTTTAAAAAATACTCAAAAAATATTTCCTTTCTTTGATCTAATAAATTTGTAATTAATTTAACACTTCGATATCCCAGACATAAAAATAAATTCCACATTTAGTATCCCTTCAAAGTGTTGAATGAAATAATGTTTTGATCTTGAGTTAAAGTATGTAAACCACAACCTAATATCAAAATGTTTCCTTGAAATATTCATCAAGATATAAATGTATGACTAAATAAATGGTAACATGAATATGAAAATTTTATGCGCTTGGTTTGTGATCTAAATTCACTGATCCCCAAAAATCTGAACAACACTCCTACTCTCACTATCAATAACTTCATTCCAAGTTGAATGATAATATATGAAATAGTCAACCAATATAGCAAATATTTTTAATAACTAGTTAGTTACCAATAGTTTATTGAAATAAATTTATTGACACCATTATGATAGTTTATGTTGAATGCTTATCAATTTAAAAATGTAATTTAAATATTTAGTTGTTTATGATAAATTCTTAGTTACAAAATTGTTTAGGTAGAAAATCATAGTAGAAAATATTATTGGGAATAAAATCAACATTGAACAACACTTATTTATCAAAAAATTATAATTAATAAAAGAAGTACAAAAATTATTTTTATTTAATTTTAACTTATATTTAGTAAGACTATTTGATAACTAAACCAAATATGAATGAAAATAACTAACTAAGAATAAATATTTTTTTAATAGATATCAGGGTTGGCAAACCCATACTTGAATACATTTTAACTGGATCTACATCACAATCATGGGGGCCAATCCCCAAGAACCATTAAACATAAACAAACTACTACCATTTACCACTAAAATCACTTTTTCAATTCAAATGGCCACATCCAACCTATAAATACCTTGTGAGATTTGAACTTGGGTGGGGTTGGGCACAACCAACCCACTTAACCAACCTTTCTACTTCTCATTGGACTCTAAGAATAAATATTATCATTAGATAGTAATTTATATTAAAAAATTCTCATAAAATTTATTTTAATATAAGTGATGTAAACTTAAATTCATTTATTCCCTAGTTCAACACTTGGCATATATAAAGTTATATCTTTAAAAAAAATTAACATAACCTTCATCCCCAATCAAGGATAGTTGTGTAAAAAATGTCACCATAAGCCATTTTCCAATTCTAAACTCATTTTTAGAAATAACCTTTATTAGAATGATAAAATTTTCTTGAGGTACACCTTTGTTTACTAGGTTGACTATAATAATGCTTGTAGAATTAAAAGGAATTCCAAGTTCCTTTCAAATCATGTCTTAATAATCAATAAATATTTTTTCATTATGATCAGAATCCCAATAAAATAAAATAAAAAATCCACTTTAGCATTTAGAAGTAGTTTCATTGATTTTTTTTACTTTGACATATATATCGGACGTAGACTAATATACCAATTGAAACTATGTGGATGCAACTATTAAAAATTGGGTCAAATATCCTCTTGGTTGTATGCGATTATTATTGACTTGGAATGTAGTGTTTTTTTTTTAATAATCTTTTTGAATCAACAATCCTTTTAAGTAAATAAAAATAAAATGTTTTTTGGAGACACTAAACACAATAATAAGTTTAAGATTTAGTTCTACATTCAATTTATTTTTTAATGTTATAATATGTAAATTAATGTTTTACCTACATTCCTAGGAATTTGCACAAATTTTACATCATCTATAGTCAAATCTACACAATAATTGAAATTTAAAATTATCTAATGATTACCAAACATAATCAAACTAATAATATTAGTAATTAGTCATGAATTTTTCAATAATTAATTATTAATACCTATATATGATCCAAGTGTGATAATTATTAATGCATGTTACAATGTAATTGATATGCTTACCAAAACCAATTTCATGTTCTACTAAAGTTCATCTTGTTAGTTAGATGTGACATCTAGTTGTTTACTTGTCTCCCTTTCAGCTAAACTTGAGTCATCATTTAATTCATCATCTCCATTCATCACTATATGTAATGTCTTAACAATTTCTACCAACATTAAACATACAATTTTAGAATAGGAATTCAAAAATATTTAGCATGGGGGGGGGATTTGTAACTTATCAAACACTTTAAGAATTGCAATAAATAATATTTAGGGATGTACATTCTTAGAAATAATGCAATTAAGATAATTTAGTTGTTAGATATTATGTATTCAAAATTTATGATCCAAAGGATTGACTTTAACTATGAAAATAGTTCAGTGTGTAACTATGTTAATTTTATGATATAATTATCAAAACATGTATGTACTCAATGGTGTCATGAAATATTTTTGTTACTAGTTAGTCATAATCTCTTGCTTTAGATTTTAAACTATGCATATCAGTGAAGTCATATTTAAATTTTTGGTAACTTTTATCGCATTGGTGCATCCATAAAGTACTAAAATATGGGATGAGTCTATGTTGCATATTAATAACATACTCCCCAAAATTGATAGATATCTCATAATTGAAAGGATTTTATGATAATAAAATATAAATATGGATTAGCATCACAATGTCCAAGGAATTATGTGTGACGATTCAATTTCTATTAACATGTCTTCATCAACCATCTTTTGAATCATGGACAATAGTTTTATCAAAATTTGGTTTTATGTAAAAACCCTAGATGACAACACTAATATGAAAATTTAGGAGAATAATATAAAAAAGATAACATTCACTAATTTAGAACTACTATATTTTATAAACTTATTTAAAATATAAAAATGCAAGGAGAAAATAAAGACAACTAAAAATTGTGCCTCCAAGAGGAATCCACATTTGAAACTTGTTGTGTAGAGAGGTCTAGTGGATGGAATCATGATCATAGCACTGGGTTTAGGCCTAAAAAATAGTTCTAGGAAGAGAACACTAGAGGTATGTTTATTTTTTCTAACCTATGACACTCTTATCCATCTATAGGGATAAAATAGGGGGTTTTAGTTTTTTTATGCCTTTATTTGTAGAGCTTATACATGGTGCAAGAACTTATGATCATTTACAAAGACCACTATATGACCAATTTTCATTCAAAAACCCTAGTTCCTTGACATGTTAATACCAATGGAAACTAATGGGAAAAAAGTTCAGTGTTTGAATTTATGTGAGACCTCAACACCCCATGTGTTGAGTGCTACCTACATACCAATACTCTGAAGAGGGATTAAACTTCAAGTAATTCTCCCTTGTTATGATGGTGTGTGAATGATTGGTGCAATATGATATACGATGTGATTATATTTTTAACTATGAATTATACTCAAACTCAAGCTCTAGGATAATAGGGATGCATCCAATCACAATGGAAAATTAGGTATTTTACTCTCAATATGTAAGTGTAATTTTGGTGATTTTTAGTGTGGGAGACTCTTTTGCATTAAATGGTTTTAAGAGTTCCTATATATTCATAACATTGAATATACTTCAAATGGAGCTTCTTAGTGACATGTTTCAACCTTATTATGCCTTTTAATTTTGTAAATTAGCCATTATTTGGTAGGAAGACATGAGAGGGGGGAAGGACACTAGAGTGGTGTGCCTCAATCCCATAGTGTGATCTTGTTTAATGGGTGATTTTATCATGATAAGTGTTAGATAGTGACTAAAATATGTATTAAATTGACCAAGATAGGGTAAATTTCATTCTCTAATCATATATCAAAAATTCAAAGAGTGTGAAATATAGTCAAAAGTGATCAAAAGAATCCCTAAGATAGGTTTATATATAAGTGTGTAAAATAAATGTCACAAGTGCATGGATTTATATTAAAGGTTAATTTTATGGGTCTAAAATTTCCCCCTTTTATTATAGTCATGTAGTAAAGTGAAATTAATAGAGTAAAAGGAAAAAGAGTGAACTCCACACAAAAACCTGTAGTGAAACATATGTAATATCAATCTTTACTTAAGATTAATATTAATATGTAAAATAAAAAAACTAGAGAGTGATAATGAATTAATACACATGATTGAGTATGAAAACCATTCTATCTTTCCTAGCACAAAAACTAGTTCCCATGGCATGTTTGTGTTTGTATTAACATAGAATATCTTGGATTGGACTCTACATGCCTAAATCCTCATATATAAGTGGGTGTTATTAATAAATCAAGTGTGTTTGACTCCATCATTTTCATCCCAAAATAGAGGAGTATCTTGGAATCCCTATATGAATATATATATATATATATATATATATATATATATATATATATATATAGTGAACATAGAAAACCATCTACTATAGATGGAATGAGGTCAATTTTGGTGAAAAATTAGAGAAAAAATTAGGGAAAATTTGGTGCAAAACTAGTGAAAATATTGAGTATAATCTAGGTCTAATGTATACAATGTGGAGAATGACATGAATTGTCATTCCATATGTTAAACTATGCAAAAATAGGTATAATGAGGAAATAATGTGCCTCGCACATGCCCCAACTAATATCTAGTGCATATAGATTTTTATAATGACTAAAAAGACTATGATTATGAGTAGAATTTGAGTGTCAACCTGGAACAATATGCCACACATGATTACCCCAAAATTGAGAAAATATGAGATAAAACTATGTAATTTTGAGTAATTCTATAAACTAATACTGTGAAACTATTAAATATTGATTTAAGTAAATTGAGTTTATGATAAATTCTGAAAATGTCTTTTTTTGGCATTTGGACAATAAAATTTGGAAGGACACTAGAGAAATGATCTTCTATCCAATTTGGTGCTCCTATCCAAATTAACTTTCTCTTTGTCTTGTTAGCTTGAAACTATGTCAATATAATCATTATTGGATCTTGTATGTGTACTAATTTAGGAAGTCTAGTCTCTAAGACAAACCTATGTGAATGTTCCTTCTTTTGAGGTGAGTTGTTGACCCTGCATAAGAACTCAACTCAAAATAAAAGGTTATGTAGTAGGTTTTATGATGTAAAATTATAAATCTAAGTAAAAATTACATCATGGAAAAACATTGCATCATTGTGTATGTAACCTATGCATAGTGATAACACAAGATGCATGTGAAAACCAACACTCACAAGAAGTGTGTCTAGATAGATGTGGAAATAAATCATGTAGATAATTTATCCAACTAAATATAAAATGTTGAATAAAACTACTTATGAATCAATGAAATATGTCCATAATGGAATTATAATGGGCTAGGTGTATGATGTCCATAATGGCATCCATAAATGAGCAAACAAGCAATCAATGTGTCATGGCCATGGTGCATAAAATCAAAAATGTATATGCACAACACAAAAAACACATAATAGAAGGACAAGGGGCCATAAAAAATGGACATGTTTAAATTTAATGCACTATAATAGAAAACTCATACAAATGCATTTATAAATGCCTCATGTGCATATGAGTAAAAAATGGAGGCTTAGATCCACATGGAATGGTAGGTTCAAATGTCCACATGCATAGATAGAAGAAACACACAAGGATATGTTAAAATTTCCTCACACACATATAATAAAATATATAAGGTATTAGAAATAATTTGAAATTACATATTAAAATGTCCTCAAACTAAACAAATAATTGCATATAAATATGAAGCTATAAAATCAATATAAATAAGAATGCATGATTAAGTATTTCTTGATCAATAAGATCTAAGATGTATTCTAAGAAATATTCAGTAACTAAGATAGGTAATATTATATAACAATGTTAGTGAGTGAAATATTTTAAGATGTAATATAATTAAAATTACTAAGCATGTGAGTAAGATAATGTTGGTGAATAAGGATAAAACATGTGTTTATCATGCCCCCTGTGAGATAACTAATGAATGCACAAGTTGTAGGAAGATTATGTGAAGTTTTAACTAATTAGTGATATTATAATATAACAAGGACAAGTGTGGGGTGAGGGAAACTATAAAATTACACTCCTATCCTCCACAACACTCTTGTCTAACTAAAATTTCTAAGTGTGCAACAATAAAATCACTTGTAATTGGTTCTAGTAATGATATCATATGTAATTTGTAGTCACTCATATATATAGGTGAAGCATGTATGATATAAAACTAGATAAAAAATATATAGAATGATATGAAAATTTGAACTAATGTATGACAAATTACATATAAGTATGCATAGGTCCTATTTTTTTTAATTTTCTACAACATTTACTATTTTTGTATTTTGGAAATAATTTTAAAAGAGTATGTTTAAGGGAATAAATATACTAATTGATGACTCCCTTAAGAGTATTACCATCAATAGATTCTACATTGAAAATAATAATGGTGGACTCTTTTAGATGAAGAGTATCATGCAAAAATGTAGAATTTGTATGATTTCCATATTACTATTCTATATAATCAATATCATCAGGATCATACCAATCTAGATTATTATAACCATAAACTTCTAGATTTAAAACTTGTGAAATGACACTCTTATCTTCATTTGTATCTATATATAAATAATAAATTGACCCATATTGTGGTATTGACATTTTTTATTTATATTTTTCAAAATATATTATGTCATGTGCCTCTACCAATATGGCATTACTTGTATCTTTTTGTATTCTAGTTGAAAGTATGTTTTTTTTCTATTTGATTTGGATCTAAATATGTCCCTTATTTTGAAAAGAATGTGGCATTTCCTTTATTATAAAATGATATGTAACCTTTATTTTTATAAATCATTGATCCTATTGATTTTAACCATGATCCTCCAAACACAACATTATAATCACTTGAATTTGAAATAACACAAAAAATATGATAAAACTCCATTTAAGAAAAATAATATTTTAACATAATTGATCTCATACATTTTGTAGATGTATGATTTTGATCCAAGTGTTGATGTTCATTTCCAAGAGATATAAGAAATGACATAGAACAAAAGTTGAGCTCTTGATAGTCCCTAACCTTAACATCTATAAATTATTTTCCATTAATGTGTGAAATGATAGTGAAAGGGTCTTGATATGAATAAAGGATTGGAATTTACCCCTTTATAACCACATTTTAAACTCTATATTTTGTAGGTATTTCATGATTTTGAAAATTATTTATTTATAAACCCTATTTTAAGAATGTTTGTTTACCTATCTTCAATTTGATTTTATAACTTCTCTTATATTACCTTCACTTTTACTTATTGTAGATTATGTATCATTTTCTTTTCAAATTGTTCCCTTTATAATTTCTCTTTTTGAACTTGTTTCTTTTGTGCTCTTGCTTGTTGTAAATTATCTTGTTGAATATTATATTTCTCTATTTTTTCTTAGTGAACCTTACATTTATATAATTTTTTTTATTTAACATTATATTTCTCTAAATTATCCTATGATAACCATTTATGTACTAATTCTGATTTTGACACTTATGCTTTAGTATATGTACTCACTAGGTGAGTGGGTTCTTTAAGTTATGTATCAATGATAGGATCACCATTTTTAATTATATTTTTTTATTTTTTTCTTCAAATACAAAAAATGGTTTGAATGATGCCCATGCATTATTTTATATACATAATAATATTTTGATCTATTTAGAAGATGTAGAGGTGATTTAACATTTTTGGGAATATTGGGATTTTATTCCTAATTTAGTTAAATGGTTTGAGTAGTAAAATTAGTAAATAAATATGAAATAAATAAGATATTTATTTGTGTAGATTATATTTCAATTTTCACCTTTTAAAAATAGTAATAAGATGTTGAAAATAAGACTTAGCTAGAAACTGGCTGATATGGCTGAGGCAGGGTCTGAGATTCACTATGCAAGACTAGGACACTATCATAAACTAAATATAGCCTTTGTTTTATGATATGATAGGATCATCAAAATTGGATAGGAGTGGTACTAGCACTATAGTCTACCTTTTTCACTATTGTCTTAAAGATTTGATCTTTTTATGTTTTGTTCACCAGGTCTGTGTGACCCTATCCATGGAGTTTTAGCAGCTAAAAGTTTGTATAGATCCCTATATAGTAGATTATATATTCAAAAATAATCCATTATTCATTGACCAATTTCAAGAAAGAGGGGGGGCTAGTGTGTGTAATATTCACTAAACATGTATCCACACCTTTTATGTGGGCATGATGCCTACATACCAATACTCTGAAGAGGGATCAAGCCATCTATGTATCTCCCACTTGATGTGCTTTATGTAATTGAGTGTATGAATATGAAAAAATTTAAACTAGATGTACTTGATGTGGTTAGGGACTGGTGTAAGGATTTGAATAAGCTTGTAAGTATATTGGTTGGCTATATGTAGATAATAAGGAAGATTGCTTCAGTAGTCTTGCTTGTATTATTGTTTGTTTAGTGATATTTTCCAACCCATTTATAAATGATCTTTGAATGGGATTTTATAGGGATATATTGGTCATGGGTTGAATGTGATATCATTAGGCTGACAAGGAGAAGGATGGGGAACTAGAAGAAAATAACCATTTGGGCCAAAAATGCACTTGGATAGAAGCACAAAAATTGGATAGGAGTGGCATCCATACTATAATCCAAGTGTGGTGTTATTGTCTTGAGTTGATTGGACCTAGGGGATTAGATTAGTCATGGAAAAAGGGGTCTATATCAATTGGGATTAAGTATATAAGGCTATGGATGATTGGGAATCAGTGAAAAGATGCCTATGAGGGTCATGAGAGCAAGAAAGAGGTACCTAAGGGTTGGGTGTCACAAGCCATGCTCAAGTTATCAATTTTTGTATTTTATATGACTACATTTCCCCCCCCCCCCACTTTACTCTAGTGATGTATTAAAGTGAAATACTAAGACAAAGTAAAAATAGAAAGCATACCTGAACTTACCTATAAGGGTGAAGCTCATAGATTTTTGTGATGCTGGGTGTGCATAGAGAGAGTATGATGTGAAGTACAAATATGAATGAGAAAATAAAGAGTAGATCAGTTCTTACTAGATATGCTATATATAAAATAATAACATATAAAATACAGGTAAGAGAGAGAGGAAGAGAAATAAATGAATACAACTCACCAAGTACATAGACCAATACAAAAAATTGTGATTTTGAGTGATGTTTAATAATTTTGGATGATGTTATACCAAGAGTACTATCACAAATAAAGCTGACTATTCAATTCCTTGAGAGCGGCTCAAGAATGCAAAGTCTTGAACTTTATCTCCATAATTTCCAACTAAGTGAAGCTAAGTGGTCATGCATGTGATAATCTATCTTTGGACTATGTGTTTAATCTCTTTGAGTATGTGGCTCAAGAATGCAAATCCTAGTTAGTCTTTTGGCTCTATCATTACCCTGTGAAGTGAAAATATAAATTGATACTAGTATGAAATGTGTGTCAAATGAGATGGATCTTAAAGAATAAAAATTATCTATCATCTAATAATATTGGTGTGGATAGATGAATTTATGTTGGAAACTAGGCTACTCTTGGCCACTCTAAAAGATGGAAATTATGCTTGTATTAAAGCCACTCCCAAAATGGTGCACTAGGCTTATATGAAATATACTTCAAAATTTAGATGTTAGGCTTGTATGATAAAACACTCCAAAATTATGCCAACCACTTGTAGATGGAATAAGGCATGTAACTACTGAGAATACCTAGTTAATACTAAACTCAAAAAGAAAAGGAAACAAATGTGCCACACACAATACCCCTAATCACTGGTGTCTAAAACATGGATTCTGACATAGAATTTATATCAACTACCATATCTAGAAATTGAAGTGAGATCCAAAATGTAATTAATGATGACCCCTATATATGGATTCTTTGAGTGAGAGTGTACTAAAAATTACTGATTTTGAGCTGGTCTAATTATACAAAAACCATAGTTGAACTTACTTTTCTACTTGCTTTTATAAAGTCTAATTTTTATGTTATTTGGATATTATCACCAAAAATGAATAATAGTGGTGTTATAATTGTATTCCAATCTTGAAATTTTTGTCCTAGACTAAATTTCGTAATTATTCTAACATTTTCACGATCTGTCATGTCTGTTCCAACTAGTTTGATGTCTGGGGTGTGTAGAATGCTAGATTTTTTAGTGTTAGGAGCTCTGATCTATATGATAAAACCCTTGTTTATTGTCCCCTCCTTTTAGGGTAGGAATTAATACCCTATAATGAATAACCTTAGAATAAATATCCCTATAAGTATGTTATGCTACAAAGATACATGATATACCAATGATAATTGCCAAGATATCTCAAGATATAACATGCTTTGTATTGAAATTTTTTTAGATTAATAGGGGTATGCCTACATAGATAAATAATGTTATAACATGTGTAAATTAATAAAATGTAACTAAAAGTGTTAGTTGTTAGTTTTTAGTTTTCATGGAGGGATGGAGCATGATGTCCATCATGGCATCTAAGAAAGCAAGATCATGTATGATGTTGATCATGACATTGTAAACAATGAGAAGCAAATAAGAAACAAGCACACAAGTAAATCAACATGAAGAATACAAAAATGGCCAAGGGGAAAATCAAATAAGGGACATGGGCACATGTCACTCAAAATAGAAATCAAGCATATAAGGCATGCTCAAATTTTTCATACACATATAATTGAAACAAGCAAGGGTTGGCACGAGAGTCATAATCACATCAAAGAGTATAGACAAAGTACATTGGAAAATGTCCTAAGGCACACACATGAATATAAGTAAAGGACATTGGAAAATTTCCTAGAGCACATACATGAGACAAAACAAGAATCAAATAATGCAAAAGATCCAGCTATGTTAAGCAAGAAAGCAAAACATGTAATAACTAGAAATACAATCACATCTAACTAATCAAAGAAAGAGGAAAAGTATGTAAGATATATTAGTAAAAGACTAGGTATATTCTAATAAATACACAAGTGTTATATAATAGTGAGATGTTGATATAGTGATCTGTGTAAGCTAGTAAATAATGTACATCAACATGATAACTAGAGTGTGTGGTGTGGTAATGACATAACCTATAATGTTTATTCATGTAGAAGATGCCCCAAATGGGTATGTATATTGATGTATGTCTTGAATGTATATGTAGGATGCCCCCTCAATGGGTAGAGTGAAGCAGTCAAGGATCTAGATGTCATTGCACACACTCAAAGAAGATCAAGTGAAGCATGGTAATGTAGATAAATTGACAAAAAATAGAATATAATAGCAAATGTAAGTCTATCATGATAGTACAAATTTAAATCATGGATGATGAATATAATCAAAATATTTTTGGTGATTATTTGAGTGTTTTTTTTATTTTTGATATAATCTATGTACATTCAATCATAGGAAGACTATGTATAAGAAATGTGAGGAGATTTTATATACAAGTAAAATTGGAAGGGATGATACTAACCAATGAGTCCCACGGGAGACTTCCTATCATGGTGTCCCATATCAAGGAGAGAAATCATGCATGATCATGAAGCATGATGGGAATGCTAAGACTGTGGCTCTGAAAGTTATATATGTTGTAAATTCTCTAAAATCTCTAAAGTAACAACTAATTGTGGGGCCCTCATATAAATCTGAGAAGTGGATGTAACTATCAAGATCTTAGGGACCCATCTAGTAGTAGGATAATCTCTATAAACATGTGCTCTTTGAGTAGATGCATGAGATCTCAATGATACTACCTTGGATGTGAACATTGTAGTGAGAATTTGTCTAGAATATTAAAGCTTTGAAAGTGTATAAAATATCTACATTGGTGATAGATGCCTTAACTATGTCTAAATTGGAACTAGACGATGAACTATAACTAGTGATGAAACTTGAATTTGA
The DNA here is from genome assembly GCA_037957365.1 of Torreya grandis. Classification (NCBI taxonomy): domain Eukaryota; kingdom Viridiplantae; phylum Streptophyta; class Pinopsida; order Cupressales; family Taxaceae; genus Torreya; species Torreya grandis. Next base: position 3,357,817 of record JARHVA010001239.1, on the reverse strand, counting down.
GGCTAAAATAAATTTGGTGACTACAAAGTAGAAGATGGCTCTGAAGTGGGGAGTGGTAACTCATAGAACTCCAACAACTGTAACAACCTAATGAGTGTGAATGAATTTCATACATCTGTGAACCATAGAAGGTAATACTTGAAGTTATTAGATGCAAGGTCAACCAAGTAACATATCAAAAAATATTTCACTAAGAATTATGGTGAATGGTGTGGCCACATATGTTGGGGCAGCCTATAGAGGAAGTATGATCTCACCTAATAAACTTTTTATGTGCCCATTGAATCTAATAATAACTATGTCTATTGGGGTAATATCCTACTTTTAATATCCCAAATGCTATAGTAGTGTCATAGTGTACATGTTCACACTGGATCCATTATCTATGAGAATATTATGAATGTAAGCTCTGATAAAGAGTGCATGATAATCTAAATTATCCTTAACTATCTCCTACTCTGATAAGGAGATGGAAGGTCTAGCTAGAAATCTAAAATTATATACACCAATCATGTTACTCAAATAATGTGTCTTAACTAAAGATGCCATGTATGTATCTAGTGGTAGATGTGCATGATATGCATGGTGAACCTATAATGTGTCCCCTAACTCTTATTTAGAATGCCATGGAAAGGGATTTGAGAATATTTTCAAAGATGTATCTTATGTTTGCTTTGCCTAAGGAGGCTCAACTGAAGTACCAAAATCAATATGATTTCCATCTATCAAATCCTATATCTTGTGTCTCAAACTAATGCATCTATTTATTGTATGGCTTGGTGCCTTGTAGAACTCACAAAATGCATGCTGATCATATCCCCATGGAAGAGGATTTATTAGGTCAACTTCCTAAATAGAAAGGAGAGATATGATGTTACACTCTAATAACTACTATAAAACTCTCAATGTAAAAATTGGTAGATTGGTAAAGGTTCACCAAGGAGGTGCTAATCAAACCACTTGCTGAGGGGCCTCAAAAGCCACATTAACTATCAGTTGATTCTGACTCTTACTATCAATGACCTTGAATTTGTATGGGACTTTGCTATTACTCTTGTATGTTGTTTCTGAGATACTTGTGTACTTGAGTTTGCCTATTGAAATTAGTTTGACTTCTCTTTCCTTTAGTGTGTGACATAATTTAATGAAGGAAGAGAATCTTTTGAATGTAATTGATTCATGTAAAGTTGGTAGAAGACTCTATTTTAAGAGATATTTTAACTCTTGATTGGCCATGGGGATAGTCATCTTAGCCAAAATAGTCTTATATTGAAGAACATAATCTATGAGATGCTTATTTGACCTTTATTTTTATTGTGCAACTTGGGCATATGAAACTTATCACCAATGTTAATCTAAAATGAGCTAGGAACATGTTGGTTAAGAGATTGAATGCATTGATCAACTAATTCGATAGTCTATAGAAACATTGTAAAGCATAATCCTTTAGACTCCATAGAAATAACTTGGTAAGTATCTAGTCATTTGTTACATAATCCAAGAATGCTATGTGAAGATCTCTCAAATATCTCTCTAGATCATCCTTGCCATCATAATAGTGACCTTGGGTTGAATGAAACCTTATGGCAAGGGTGTAGAAGAAATGTGGCATGCCAATGGTGTATGCAATGGATAAAAATAATCCAAAGCCTATGTAGGTTTAGAGTCACCTTGATAAAGATGTATCACCTAGGATTGAAGAGATTTTATATCTTATAAAAGGACTACCACATCAAGATATAAAGATATACTAGTTGTAGTTGGTGGCATAGAGGCAAGTTAGGCTACTATAGGGGATTTTTGAGACATAGTGACCCCCAGAGTGTCATTTGTAACTAGTTGCTCTAAAATAATATAATAATCAAATTGTTTAGCCTTTTTTATTTGTATGATAGATTGTAAAATAAGAGTAAGATCTTTGGGCTAGTCTTGGAGTCTTTCTCAAAAGCTTTGTAGGATCAAATATTTATTACAGATAACTTTATTATTAACAATTGGTAGAATTTGATCAAGAGACTAATGTGGTGGACCATGAACATCAGTGTTTGTATCATCATTTTTATTCTCATATTTCTCTTTGTCAAAATTATCTTTATTGAAATTGGTGTAATCTAGATGTGTATAATCTATAACAAGAACCTGAGTTGGTTGTTTATCCATAGTACATGGTAGGAATTTGGGTGAATTTAAGAGGATTGCCACTAAGTCTTATACTATGTCTCAAATGAAGAGATGTAAAGAACTTAGGTGGCATAAGGAAAACAAATTGGATAATAGTAGAAAAGATTAAATGGATATAATCTAAACAAGGAATTGGGATATGCATACAAAGGATATGAATCTCACCAACATGTAAGGTGATACCTCAAGAAATAATGTGACCTAGTGTATGAAAGAAGGGTTTGAAAGATAATTTATTTTGAAATTTACTATGAAATTTTTGAATTTAAAGTGAATTTCTTAGTTATAAATGCAAGTAAAAAAATAGAATTTTAATGGAAAATTTGTGATTTAATAGGTCCTAGTAAATGTAACTAAGGTTTTGAAAAATAATTTTTTTTGGAAATTACTATTGAATTTTTAAATTTTAAGTGAATTTATGATTTTAATATGAGAGTAAAAAATCAAAAAAATATTGGAAAATTACTGGGAAAATACTGGGACCTAGTATGGATAACTAGGGTTTGAAAGAAAATTATTTAAAAATTACTACAAAATTTTAAAATTTAATGCTAATTTATGATTATATTATGTAAGTAAAAAATTAAATAAATATAGGAAAAATTAGTAGGAAATTTACCCTAGGGTTTCTAGGGGTTTTATGCATAAACGAAGTAAGTCAGGTTCACCAAATGATTTAACCTTTTTGGGAATATTGGGGTTTTATTCATAATTTAGTTAAAGGGTCTAAGTAGTAAAAATAGTAAATAAATACTTATACTAATTCATGTAAATTAGATTTCAATTTTGACCTTTCTAAAAATAGTAATAAAATGGAAAAAATAAGACTTAGCTAGAAACTGGTTGATACAACTAAGATAGGGTCTGAGATTCACTATGCAAGATTGGGACACTATCATAAACTAAGATCTAGACTTCATTTTATGATATGATAGGAGTTCCAAATTAGATAGGAGTGGAATTGGTGTTGTATTACACATATACCACTATTGTCCTAAAGATCTAAGCTTTTTAGGTTTTGTTTTCCAAGTTTATGTGACCCTATTAGTGATGTTTTGGAAGCTAGAAGTCTATAGAGCTCCTTATAGAGTAGATTCTCTCTTAAAACCTTATACTCTATTATGCTTTAACCAATTTTGAGAAATAAGGCAGGGGATTAGTATATGTAAGATTCACTAAATGTGTATCCATACCCATTGTGTGGGTACATTTCCTAAATACTAATACTCCAAAGAGGTATCAAGCCATATGTAGTTATCCCACTTGATGTGCTTTATGAAATTGAGTGTATGAATATGCAAAATGATAAACTAGATGTACTTGATATGGCTAGTGATTAGTGTATGGATTTTAATAAGCTTATAAGTATATTTGTTGGTTATATGTAAAGAATATAGAAGATTGCTTGAGTAGTCTTTCTTGTATTCTTGGTGATATTTTCCAACCCCTTTCCAAATGATCTTTGAATGGGATTTTATAGGAATCTATTGGTCATGGGTTGAATGTGCTCATGTTAGGCTAACACAAAGAAGGATGGGGAACCAGAGGAAACTGATCATTAGGGCCAAAAATTCACTTGGATAGGAGCACTAAAAGTAGATAAGAGTGGTACCAGTGCTATAGTCTAAGTGTGGTACTATTGTTCTGAGATGATGGGACCTAGGGGATGGAGTAATCATATAAAAAGGGGTTTGGCTTATCTAGGATCAAGTTTGGAAGGCTATAGATGACTAGGAATCTATGAAAAGATGCCTATGAAGGTCATGAGAAAAATCAATAGGGACCTAAGGGTTGGGTGTCATAAGCCATTCTCAAGTTACCAATTTTTGCATTTTATATGACTACAAGAGGAGGTAGTTTGATCAATGTGTTTATAATAATTTACATCATAATCTTACTTAAACTCTTATTATCCATATTCATACATTATGAATCAATTATTTTAGATGTTTTTTTGTTGTATTTCCTCATTTTTATATGAAATCTTGTTAGTTATAACATTTCTAGATTGATATAAACATACATGATTAATACTAACATATTCTAGATTTTTTGTTCATGTAATACAATGTTCTAATAATGTGATATTTACATTGAAAAACTAATTTTACTTTTGTAATTTTGATACTAACTTTCCCATAGCGATGATTTGATCTTTTAGATCCTCACAAACCCAAGCCCTTGGTATTTTAGATTTAATATGGATACATATACCATGGAGAGGAGATGTGGGAGGTGGAGGGGTTTGAGTATATGGGTACATTCATATATAACTATAGGGTGGGATACCTTACCTATTGCGATAGTGATATCATGGACCTAGCTAGATGGAAATTATCTATCACAACCTTTGAGGGTTAGGAGGAACTTCTGTAAAATAGTCATTATTTCGTGGAAAGACAAGAGAGGGGGAAAGACACTCAATAAGTGTGCTCCTATCCCCTAGGGAGATCTTGTCCAATGGGTTATTTTATCATGTTGATTGTGAGGTTGGAACTAAATGCTATCTAAAGTTGATAAGGATATGTCTAAGTTCATTTGAGGGTTATATATCATTTTAGAAGAGTGTGTTAGATGGTTGAAAGTGATCATAAATGGGTTGTAAGATAATTTTAGAGCTAAGTGTGTAAAATAATGGTCACAAGTGCATGGTTTTAGCTTAAATGTTAATTTCACATGTTTACAACACCATAAATGTTAAAAACCAATGATATCCCTTTGAACTCACCTTCCTCATTCAAAATCATGTAATATCCTTAAAAAATGATTTCATTATTTTAATTATCCTTTACCATGTATATGTGTATATAATTATGAAATAAAAGAGATTTTAAAACTAGAATAAGAAATATGCACATGTAATTCATTGCACTAGACCCAATGTAGAAGAGTATATATATAACATCACTTTGTGTGACATCTACCACAATGTTTCAAAAATATAAAACAACCACATCTAGATTAAGATAAAGATGGTGTTCTAGTACTTCTAATGTTCTGGCCAATATAAAAGGAAAAACACACTGACATTTGAAATCATAAGTATCCTCATCCCTTAAATGATAATTTCTAGTAACTGATGATACATACAGTTTTAAGAGTTCTATGGAATCCTTTGATATTTTTGTATTATCTTTTATTTTTTTATGGATCCCTTGCTTAGGTTGTTTTCTTTTAATTTTTCTCTCTGCATTTATGAATTCCTCATAAGTGAGTTTCTTGCATGTGAAATTTTTATATTACATTTGATGCATCACACGCCCAACATAGGTACTTCTTCAATAACTAATGAATTCAAATAGTTTATAATTTTCACCCTTGAAACTTTGGTCTCCTTCACTCTTTTATAATAGTCATGTAGATTTTTTGCCTTCACACAAGGGTCAAAAATCACCTTTGGCCAAAAATCTACACTCATAACTATGTCTATGAGTACATATAGTTCTTATGAAAATATACCCCTTGCGCCTCTAAATAAAATAGTTGTAAATTTTTCCAATGAATTTGGCTTGAAATCCAGGTCACTTTATTTATTAGGGATATAATCTATCCCACCATTTGTGTATACATCAAAAACATGAACCCATTTTATCCATATATCATCAATAATAATGAAAAATAATAACTTATCATTAACAATGTCTAATTTTGTTTTCTTAAAATATTCATGATATCTTCTTCAAATACTTGTATGCAAACATAAAAATAATTACATTAATCAAGCATATAGAGTAACTAAATGAATTTATATTGTTCATTTTATTATTAGTTTGAATTAATTAAAAATTTAAAGTAAATTCTAGTTATCTGAATTTTCATCTCTTGAACCAAGGTGTTTTCATATTTTTTTCATGATCCATGATGCCCTACATTTGTACATCGAGTCAATAAACATTGTTGAAACTCATGTTTTATTGGCCATATTTTTTCTTGTAGATAATAATTAATTTATATATTTTGGATTTGTTAGAAATAATATGATAGGAATATTATTTTAATCTATCATGAAAATAATCAAACTCATGTTTTTATAAAATAATATTCATATCTATGATGGTATGTTATTCATCGATGCTGTAGAAGTTAGTATCTATATTTTTCAATTCATGCTCGACTTCAATGTCCAAGATATCACCATTTAATTTTTTGAAGGGAAATAATATTTCCTCCCCCTAAATAGGTACAATATTATAGAACATTGAGATAATTAGTCTTTAAACATAGGATATATCAAAGGATTTAGGTGTTTAGTGGTAGCATTCAACTCCAATATTAAATGATATTACATTAAATAGGAAAAGTTGAATCCCTTAAGATGTTGAAAATTCATTTTTTTTAATTTAATTTTTAGATTGATTCAATAGATTTTTATCCATTGCATATGACCATAGATATTGGAAGAGTGATAATAAATTTTATTTTCCCAACTTGTCCAATAGCTTATTTATCATATATGTAAAGATTATTTTTATTAAAAAAATTCTTCCCAAATTTGTGTCCATAGTCAAGTGGTGGGTGATGGATGAAGTGAATGAATATTTATAAATTATTTTTAATGATAATTTAATTCCATTAAAAATACTATCACCAATTTACAATCCAATGGTGTCTCCATCTATAAATAGTTCTAATTTACAACAACAACAACAACAACAACAATAATAATAATATTTTTAATGTTTTATTGAATAAACTGTGCCAATTTTTATATATAATGAAACCTCTATCTCCATTTGAATAATTTGACATACACGATCATTTTTTTCTATGTGATCCACTTGATCCCTTATTACATTATGTAAAATGAATTTCATGTTTAGTATTATCCCAAATACTTAATGTTCCCATATTAGGGAATGAAATAAATAGATGTTATTATGATAGTTAGATGGAAAGTATGTTTATATAAACCACTCCCATTATCTTTTATCCTATTCCAGTACACCTTCAATAGCTAAAATATCTCGGTAGGGAACAATGCTCACAATAGCCAATATAATTCCTATTGTAGAAAGTTAGTCTTAATTTTTTAGTTTAATATATCATGATGATAGTTTAAATATGACATTATTTTAAATCATGTAAAAATAAACTATTTAGATACATTACATATGAGATCATAATTATTTTCAATGGATGGTTATTATGTAAACATGTAAAGTCTTGACATAGAATTGACAGAAGAACATAAACATTCATTATTATTGGCCACTTATTAATAAAAATATTAATATATAATTGTGTATAATGGGAACACACCTATTTTAAATAAATTTTATAGGAATAATATGAATATCAAAGGTCTATATTCTTAATATTTCAATGTGTATATTACGAAAATTAGTAATACACAACATGTTTCTTATAATATTTTTGGAATCCTTCTGATTATTTTCATGTTTAAGTGGTGATTTTTAGTGAATGTGACTATTTATAATGATTTTTTAATCTATTTTAAATAATCTTGTTGATATATCTTGTTTTTTCTAAAAAGTTAATATATGTGTGTGTTACAAAAATTAAAATTGTTTACAATTGACCAACATCATATATTGGTTTATGACACGATTCATCAATATAATTATAGTAATTCAACTTGGAAGGGTTTTAAATTAAATTGGATCATAAAGAACCATTAATTTATGCCTTACCTTTCCATTCTTTTTATCTTTTTTTATTAGACCCACCTTAGTTTAGATCAAATAGACTATTGGTTCAACAATGAGGACATCATTTCTTACAATATTATTTATAATATATTCTTGTCGAATGGGTGCATGCCAATTATATAAAAGATAATAATATTTAATTCCTAATAATTGATAATTTATTAATTGTTCTTATATACTTCATGTAAATGGACCTAATGAATAGACTTCATGGAGCCCTAACCATTTCACAAATTGATGAGAACTAGGTTCCATTATTATCTATGATCATGAATGTGAAGGGTATCTCATTATTATGAGAAGTAATTATTTTTAATATCATAAATTAAAGGTTTGGCATCAACATATTATATCATAATTTATACATACTTTTATATTTAGTCTTTTCTATGTGTGCCTATATTATTCTATTTTTGTGTGTCCATTCTACATAAGTCCATTAGCTTCCTAATTGATAATTTCATACATTATTAGAATCTTTGGTAGAACTATCATGTGAATGTTATACATAAGATAATAATATTTGATTCCTAATTTATATTTACCTATTTCATATATTCTTAGACTCTTGGGTAGAATGTGTACATGCCCATTCTACACAATATATTAATATTCGCTTCCTAACTGATATTTACCTATATTATTATATTATTGAAAATAATAATATTAGATTATTAATTGATAGTTTCCTATATTATTATAATACATTATTGTACATGCCTATTATGAAAAAGATAAGAATATTTCCTTTCCAATTGATAATTACCTAATTATTATTATATTCTTGTGATAATTGATAATTTCATTATATTATTGTATAAATTATTATGACCCACACACCACCATGTCTAATTGAAATAGGGACCCATATAACTAATAATTTATTGATATGCATTACTTATAGGTCCCCATCAATTTTATTTTTAATTTATCCTATTAATTTTAAATACACATTAGAAATTTATTATAGCCATAAACAATATCCATTCAAAATAATAATAACAATGTTTACCAAATCCATTAACAATACACAATCATAGAAAAAATGGTTTTTTTGTTATATAATAATTCATCATTACATGGTAATTTAGGATTAAAATTTTATCAAGTAATTTATAATGCTACATGCATTCATTATTATCTTTTGGTCTATTGATTTACTTATTTCCTTATCCTTCAAAGCACTTTCTAGCTCTATGGTATCAAGTTAAACTTATATGATATTCCATAATTATCAATTAGATGGATTTTTCCACACCCTCTAACTAAATTTATTTCAATCCTTTATAAATTTTGATGAAATTTTGTGAATTAATAATATGCCAACTCAAGCTCAAGATTTATAATGTTATAATTTGTGTCCATCAGATCAAGCTTAGTTCTATGTTGATATCCACATTTTAAATGAGTTTTGTCCCTCAAAAAGAGTGATAAAGTGATTTTTATCACTTATATTTTAAAAGTTTAAGGAGATTCAAATATTTTCTCATCCAAGTGGCACAATGGAATCACCTCTAGGCTTGTGGGTAGCCTAGGGAATGAGGTGAGTCTCTAGATAGGGCTAGCTCCCTTGATGTACCACTTGACTACTAATACTATTTTGGGGATGAAAATGGATAAGGATGACTAAAATAAAAATAATATAATGGATGTGATACACCATATATGTTTATGACATCTAACCAAGTGTATTTTAGACTTGAAATCAAAGGAAAACTAAAACATACACTCTCCAATCAATGTCTTCTTGCATCAATATTACATTGTGGGGTTATATATGAATGCACAAGAATATAATGACTAGAAAAGAGGACTATGAGGTAAATAATGAAAATAATAACTAACTTAAATCTTGAAATCTCTTAGAACACATCACATGCCCTGCAAGAAGAAGATGCAAATAGGTGAACAAAATTAGCAACATGCTAAGGAATCCATAGTCTTCACTTATGAAAGATCACACATTAAAGTAAACATGATAAGTAAAGTCATGGAAGAGGTAAAAATTATTCATTTTATTGATAAAAAGGTGTAAAATTGAGCAGGTATTCACCATACCTAGGTGGATCATAGAATATAATGCCAAAATGGCCAAGTCTTATAGAGTTTGAGAGAGAGAGAGAGAAAGAGAAGTCCAAGGGTCACAAGGACAATTGTAACACTGATAAAAGGAGTTAGTTGTGAATTTTATAAGGAAATGGGATGTAACATGTAATTTTTGTAAGTAAAAGTGTCCATACAGGTCATCAAAGTTATGCAAAGTGGCACAAAACTCCTTGTGCATAGAAAAAAATGACTTCCTGATTAGGCCTAATTTAATGTCTTGTAACTGATTTTTAATAATTAAAATGATTGAAATTAAATTTAGGGACATCATAAATTATTTTAAATTCATTTTTTAATTTCCTAGTCTTCTAGAATCAAATGAAAAGGAGCCATCATCATCTGTTGTCCTAAAAATTGCCCTTTCATGCACCCTACACACTTGTCCTCCAAATTGGAAATAGTTGTCTATTAAAATACATGTTAGGAATTTTATGACACTTATAAAGACTCTCCATGGAATTTTAAGCATTAGGAGCACTTTAAAATCACTTTACTTGAAGATTTCCTCCCTTCTCTCTAGCTTGCCCAATATGCTAGATTTGATTGGATAAAAGTAATGGCCTAGTCAGGGCACTTAGATCTTAATTCATGAAATTAAATTAGTATTTATATTTATATTAAGTTTAAAAATTCCACCCAAACTTTTTTTCATCTCTTAATTCCTCCCGTAGCCTACACAACACATAAAACAATAAGAAAAATCTTGTTTTTACCTCCATACATACAATTCCATACAATCAAAAAGGTGTGGATCAGCCCGGGGAGGTCCTTTAAAATTTCCAATCTATATTATGGTCCAGATATGTCCTTATATTATATTTACATCTTAGGTTTCTAACACTTATCCTTAGCAAGGGTTTAGTAGGGTTTTAGTCCTATTTTCACCCTTAAGCTTGTTTCATAAAAACCTGACATTGGAGTTGCAAAAAATTACCAATATTCATTGTTGAAAACCCATCATATTCCATAAACTTAGATTTTATCCATTAAAATCCTCATGGGATATGTGAGCCTATAAAGATGGCTTATTATGCTTGTTTTCCTCATTCTTACAAGTCTATGTTGATTCTTGAGCTAAAGGTGGCATTTTTTATGGTTTCCTTGACCTCCAAAGGATTGAAAACATCTATGGTGATTTAATTAACATGTATCCATATGTTAAACTTCTTAAATTATCTACAAAAATGAGATGGACTCCCCTATTTGGGCATTAGGCATGGACCTTGTCTACTATGCTTGACTACAACATCTGGTATTCTAAGAATTTTCCTATGTTTATTTGAGCTACATAAGTTCAAAAAAAAATTATATGGTTACATAAACATGGATAAATATGATATAAAACATTTTTCAAGTTGGAAGTGTGAATGGCTTCATCTTTGCTCATTTGGCCTCACCATGCTTTCCTAGGTTTGTCTACAACTTCTTTAGTGTAGGGTGTTTTGTTGAGTTCCACCACTTCCTAATTGCTACTCCATGCTTGTATTGGTATTATTAAGCTTTAAAAACTTACTTTAAGTATCCAAAATCTCATGGTCCATCCTCTTATTCATTTTCTCCAAAATATGTAGGTTTATGCATGAGGAAAGTACCCCCTATCTGAGACAAAATAGGGGGTACTTCCCATATTTACTAAAAAAATAAGAAGGTATTAGAGACTTATATGTGTTTTATAGATCCTCTCCATAAATTTTCATCTGATTTTCATATGTTCAAACCCTCCAATCCTTCAAAAGTCAAAATTGTCTTGCCCAGTCATGGATTTTATATGACCCTTTCTCAAGAGAACTGAGTTGTTGTTTGATGGGGATATTTTAACATTTATTCCATGATATTTATGTATCATGAGAGATATATTTAAATTTTCCAAACATTTATCATGCCATTTTACCCTATCTAAACTCTTCAAGTTATGATTTTTAGATGATCAGTCAAGGATTATTGTCTGTATTAATCTCTTTGAGTATTCTTATAGATGCCTATTTATAGATTGGGATTAGAAACCCTATGTTAGTCATTGTGAAACATTTAAACTTCATTTTTGAGTTATTTTTAACCTTTATATTTATTTTACTAATTTATTATTCATACCTAGGCTTGCATCATTACCTAAACACCATGTCAATTACCAACACAGTCATATAATTGGCTGTAAATGCTCATGGAGTTTGTGAGAGATCTATGTGGATTTGTTTTCTTGATCTAGATTTTTTAAAGACACCATCATGATCATGGATAAATTATCACAAAAAAATTTCCCATTCCAACCTTCCTTACCTCCTCCTTCATACTCCTTAAATGGTTTATTACTCCTCAAGAGTATTCTACCATAGAGACCGAATAGAGGGGCATTGTTCTCTATCCAAGGAAGGAATGGATGCTTATATAGTTTTATCTTTTATAAAAGACTATATATGCAATATTTTACTCTCTTTTTTCAATTATATGCCCCAAATCTCTCTCCATTTCTATGTCAAGCTAGCTAGACAAGGACTATGTAGGGGTAAATGACAGGGGACTGTGTTTCCTTATTTGAAAAGATACATGTAGGTGACTTTTATGAGTTAAGCCTTGTAAATCATGACTAAACTCCTTCATACTCTCTCTAGATTACTTAGTACCTTTTTAACTTGATTTTATTATTTTTATACACTTTAAACCTTATACTTTTCATTTCACTACTTGTTTTAGTTAGCACCTATCCTTAGGTTACATACAGAGGGTTTTGAGAGATTTGTATATGATTCTTTACTTGGATTAGTGTTCATGAATCCTAACATGTATATGTATAAATTTTCCATAGATATAATTAATTATTTTGGCTTTTCACTAGCTTTCAACATGTATCATAGCTCATAAATGAGCCTTCATTGCCTGACTAAGACAAATCTTCTTTATTTGACCCATGCTTTACCTTTGACTGTAGGTGTATTTAGTCTCATGAGACCTTATCATGGTGGAGAGACTCATAAAAAACTATTAGGATCATGAAAATATCTCATCCATTGAATTTTTACACTTAGTCTTACATCATTACCTAGATACCCTACTAGTTGCCAAAATAGTGATCTAATTAGTTGTAGGTGTTGGTTTTTAAAGTGTACAGATAGGGCATGAGAGTATAGGATCAAAATTCATCTTTTCATCCTCACTTTGATGATAATTATGCTCAATTTTTATTCCAATTAACTAATGATACCTTAACAATATTGGGACATTGTTCAATTTGTGACTTTGGTAGAAAAGGCTTCTTTTGGTCTAAAACTATAGACATCAATAGTTATTTTCAATGGTTTCTTGGGAAATTTTGGACCTCTAAAAGACCACTCTCCATCCATATTTTAGAGCTAATTTTTTGGCATTGTCCTTGTCCTATATAATTAATATATAATCAAAACCTCAATATGTATTGGGTCACTTAAGAGACATGTTTTTATAGGTCCTAAAAAACCTTTTAGGCCTTTGTTTGGATCTTTTTGGGACAAAAATCTTGAATATATAGTCCTCCTCTCCTTAACTAGTTTAATCCTTCTCTTTCCACCTCAACACCTTGTATAATATTGTTATGACCAAAAACATATCACAACCTCAAATATATGTTCAATTTATTCCATCTTTTCATGATAACATTTTTATGACTTACTCAGCCACCTATAGGTGGACTTTCAAGGTGTAGGCAACAAAAGCAACTATGGATAGTAAATAAAAAAATGGTCTTAAAGGGGTTATACATTAATATCCAAACTTATAAATTAAATATAAAAAACTCAAGGAGTTTTAAATCACTACTCAAGGCCTTATTATAGCATGGCATTGTTTTAGGCCCTTGTAAATGCATTGACTAGGTTTAGTATGCAAACTGTGTGTATGGGTAATGTATAACTACCAACCATGAGAAATTTGATTGAAGAAATAATATGAAAGGTTAATGATGGTTTATATAAATTTTGAAACATGATAATGGATAAAAATACATCTTTTGAAATCATGAACAAAACACAAAAACTCATGAAGTTGATGAAAACTACCTAAAACCCAGAAAATTATATCTTTCTACAAATTGAGATGATTAACATGTCAAAACCAATATAAATTTAAAGAAAAAAGGAAGTGTCAGATAATTAGGTTTAAATCTTATGGAAACAATATTAAGAACAAATTTGTATAGACTTTCTTAGAATGAAGGAAAACATGAAAGATGCACGAATGAGCATGTAGTTTTACATAGTACACTTTGAATGGATGGCATGAAAAAAAATTAACCAATAATAAAAATTATTATATGTATTTTAAGGTATTTTAGTTCATAATATTACCCAAATATCATTTTTATTGAAACCCTTTGTGCTAACCGTACCAAGTAAAAACATGTAGGTCACTTTAGTCTATCAAAAAGAGAAAGAAGGGAGTTGAATGGTTTTGTCTTAGAAATGACACTTTCAGCTCAAAACAAGAATATTTATGAGTTGAGGAAGATAGAATGATTCCCCTTGAGCTTCTAACATGTGACACACTTCCTAAGGAGTTGTACAAGTGTCCCTTTATTCCTTTTCTTTTAAGAAAACTGACCTTTCTCTAAATGAACTTGCAACTTTTTAGTTTTGTTAGTTACTTAGTACCGTGACACATGAGTAATTACATCACACATAGAAACTTTCAGATTTCATAATTAACCTATAAAAATCATTAAATACACCAATTTTGACCTTTAAAATTACTTAAAATGATAAATGAACCTAGAAAATAAATAAACAAAGCTAGTATAACATCAATTAACCTATTAAACACATTAACACAAGATATTATACCCCATTACATGCCTAAAAATTAATTTTTTTAATTATGGGTGTCCTATTTTGACTAAGTCAAAATTGGTCAATAGTGGCCACAAATCTTCCTCAAAGGGTGCATGTAATTTAACCTACTACAAGTTATTCTAGGTTGTACTCTCAATAACCTTACTTTGTACATCCTCTATGTGTATCCTTTCCATGTGTTTCCATCATGTTGAGTACACCTAAAAGGCCCTCAAAACTAGGGGTAACTTCTTGTGTATCTCAAACCATATAATAAGGGATGGATCCATATATACATTTTTTGGATACTTCACCTCATTACTTCCCTTTATGTTGATGTGTGTCTATGCATACAATACCAAGTATAGTAGTGTAGATACTGTGTCTCAACTCCTTTCCATACCATCAATTTTTATGTTTAAATTGCCACCATCCCCCAAGTGTTATATTCTAGATAATCCACTACCCATTAACTCTCTAAAAATTCTCCTATATCCACTTAGTCGTATGTACTGAGATCACCATTCTCAACCCACTTTATCTTTTTCTTTGTGTCTACTCCTTAAAATTTCAACCCTATACCCATCCACACTTGATGGAGAGGATTAACTCTTTACCAATTCATATATAGATACCTCAAGAGTTAGTGTCTACCTATCTATTCTTCCTAATTATCACTTCTCTGACTTGCTACTTGAATTCATCATTTTTTTATGTTATGTCAAGATGGGCATTAAATCATGCAGCATATTTTCTCTTACCTCACACCCATGTGCACAAAAAATAATCACATAATACAAAAAAAATTCATGGGATTTTATGTTTTAAACTCTTAAAATTCACAAAAGGGATCTTAATCTTCTTCCTTATAACAACATCCTCTTGATTAAAAAACCCACCTTAACCATAAATCCATTTAATAGTTGTATCCATAGGTTGAATATCTCTATTTATCATTGTGAGGGTTGGTTACCTAGATGATATCATTCATGTGGTGGAATTTTTCATTCTATTACTTTAGGACCCATTTTTATAGAAACATGTCCATCAATCACATGGTTAAATCCTATATTATGCAACTCAACTATAACATTATATGGATGATTATGTGTATAGACACCCAACCTTATCATTAATAAATTCCACAGTATTTATCATTGTCTATGAAAATAATACACAAAACCTTGAAATCATACCATAGCATGAGACATATACAAATATACTTATTGGTTTCTATAGTTACTCACAACATTGCACAAAACATAACAAATGAATATTGATGAAGAAGAGATGATGTTTTTGATGATTTGATAGTAATATTGTAAATAGTTTTAGTAGTGAATTTAATGGAGAATATATTCATCCATATTCATATCTTTATCATATACTTGATCTATATCTTTAGGGCATAAAACTATCTTACTACTAAATTTTCACCCATTTTTCAAATACATGTCCATCAATTATGTGGTTGAGTCATATATAAAGATTCTCAACTATAGAATTTCATGAATGAGTCATGCCTCAAGTAAATCAAACCTATCAATAATGAATTCCATTATCTTTGTCATTATTTATCATCCCATGGAATAAAATGATGAATTTTGGGGAAAAAATAAAAATAAAAGGAGAACCCTCAAGTTGATAACCGATAAATGGTGGCTTGAGAGAAACTTAAACAAAATAAAAATAATACCCTCAAGTTAAAACTTGATAAATTGTGTCTTGAAAGATTTAAAAAAATAAGGATAGTAGTGTCTAGTCCTATAAATCATGTTGAGTGAAGTAGAAAAGGATGAGCAAGTTTATCATGAATGCTACAACATTTAATCCTAGATACTTAAGATAAATGGGTAACTTGACTAGATACAGCTCCCTATATATATACATGGATAATGATAAGAAAGTAATAAATCACATCACATTGAAAAAAAATATAAACCACCATGTGGGGAATTAATAAATGAAATGTAATAAATAAAAAATGGAAACTAAAGCACTATATATAATTAGTGTAACATAATGAGTCATACAAACTAATGAAATGGATAAGATAGGTCCAACCAATAAGGAAAGCCCAAATCATCAAGATGGTTTATGTATGACCACAAAAAAATTAACTCATGATATTAGTTCACTCCACCATAAATACTTCAAGCTTTGGAAAACTATACAAATATCCAACCTGACTTCTAGTCATTTAAGATTTTTAATTGATAAAACTCTTTGAAAACTTTTCCAACTAAATTTGAGATTATTAGAGCTAAAACAAAACACAATGAAGGGAAACATGGTTTCACCAATCCTTTTAAACACAAAAAAACATGGATTCCCAAAATTGAATAATTTTTTATAAAAATATTTAGTAGCAAATCTATGTGGATCATTTTTCAAGCTACCACACAAGGTTTCTCACTTGGTGGATGCATTCAAATACATTCAGGTACATCTGATAGAAATCAATCATACTAGAATAGAGGTAGATTGATTAGAAATAATACATGATATACTAGAATAAAAGACATGTTATTGGAACCCTTAAGAAAAAAATCCATATTTGAAGCTCAATGTTTAGGCAAGATTTCCCTACTTCATACTAGTATATACTACAATCAAAATTTTACCTAGTTAGGTGCATAATGGTATTTTGTTCCTAAACCAATCTCATGTAATTAATACTCAAGAAATTAAAAGAGTAACCATCATAATTAATGAATTAAATATTATTATAAATTATAAAATAAGGGTTCAATGAAAGTAATTAGAACTGCTAGTTGTTTGAAATATACTATAGTAAAATGTGGTATTCACATAGAAATTATTCCCAATGCTCCCTATATAAATGCAATAAAAATAGTAGCATGAAAAATATACTTTACCAATAGGGTAAAATATATGGTACCTAAGAGTGTAATGGTGTCATTTGATATGTTGTCAATGAAGGCCAAATATAACCTTTGCCAAGGCCACTTGGAAAATTTCAATGCAAACTTTTAGAAGATAAAGAAAAGTAAGCATGATTTTTGCTATGGGTTTATATTACTTTGCCTAGGAAGTACTGCATAAATAACCTCCTAGGAAAAACTATAAAAATATAATGGTATAAAGTAATGACCATAGGAGAACAAGTCAAAAATCATCTAGAGACCATGACTTCAAAATAACAATTTATCATTGTGATTATGTGGGGAATATATTTACAACAAAACCCATTTCTTATTATTATATTCCCCTATAAATAGTAGATAAATACCATAAAGATTTTTAATTTTATACCACTATTGAATACATATATATATTTCCATATTATTAATTCACCAAAATTATTCCCCCATTCCAGTATGAAGTGTTAGATAATGAATTCAAAAAAAATTATTCCCATCATCTAGTCCTTTCTACAAGTTTTGGGGAAGTTCAATCCAATTAACGTAAAATCCACTATAGAAATGTTTGTGGCTAAAGTAATAAGATAATCATCATGTAAAAAATTAGAATAATAGGATGAATTCATATATGAAGACATGATAAAAATGGTAGCATGTGAGGAAACAAATAAAAATAAGGACAAATGAGTTTGGTTCCAATCCAAAAAACAAACAAAAATACCATAGGATGTATTGGTACCTAAAAATGGAAAGCCAACCTAGTCCATAAAAATAGATAGTAGATCCATGTGTGGTAGGGTTGTTCACACAAGAAAACAAAGAACACATTCCCCACCACAAACATATGAGATTATTAAAAAAAGGAACAAAAACAAAAGAGTGCAAGGGAGAAATACTTCCTCAAGCATTTAGAGACAAGTTTCAAATATTTACCCATTGGTTTATCTGATACAAATGGTAAACTAATAATATCATTAGATTCAAAGAGTGTAGAAGGAGAAAATACCAACCACACCATGGCTATGACATTGGATGAATCCAAAAAATAAGCCACTAAAGCCTGAGCTAAGGTAAAGACCAAACAAAGGGAACATGAAAAGAAAGACAAATAAGATTTCATGACCAAATAGAAATTATTTGAAGCATTAACATAAAATAATGATATAGAAAAATAATAAAAGGAAAAAGAACAATAGGAAAAAGAATAACAAGAAAAAAAAGAAAAGAACAAAGAACAAAAAGAGAAAGAGGAAAAGGATAAAGAAGATAAATAGAAAAAATAAAAATAATAAAAAGAAAAACAAGAAAAATTAGAGGAATAACAAACAATTAAAAATGAGATAGAGGATGTCACCCTCCTATTTGAAGGGAAATAACTAGTAGATGACACCACCCTCCTAGACAAAGACGTAAAAACCAAACAAGTGGTAGAAGAAGTTTCCCAAAAAGTAGAAGAAAATAAGAATAATAATGTTGAGGATGCCACCAAAAATAACATCAACACACAAAATCAATCCACAACAAAAGCTCAACTAAAAATATTTACCCAAAAACCATAACCACTAATTTCCCTAAGAAATCAATTTCCACTCCATGCTCCACTTTCACTCAATAATTGAACACCACTCCATCCACCCTTACTCTAAATGCCTAGTATTCCCTCACCCAAAGTAAATTAATTTTCATCCCAACATTAAAAAATAAACACAATCCATGTGTCTTCCTCCCTTGTTAAAATAATACCACGAGTAATTAATATCAATTTATATGAATTGACCCCAAGAAAAAAATAGATTTTAAGAAATATATTTCAAGAGAGTTCATAGTATGATTGGATGTAGAGATGAATTTTTTTAATTAAACACTATAGGATGACATTTGGGTAGTGACAAAAATTAGGCCATAATTTGAAGTAGATCAATATTTGCTAATCTCTTAATGGTTCACAAAAAAATGAAAAAATAGATTAAATATCAAGCTATCACTATGAAAGAGAGGAAAAACATCAAATCTAAAGAAATAGAATAATTCAAACTTAAAAAAAAATACTAAACCCTTGGAGGATAAAAAATAACACTATACTAAAATCAAACAATATATTTCTTCTCTACATAAAGCAATATTAGATGTCAGTATATATTTTACATCCAATCTTGGGTGGACAATGACAGCACTAGAGAAAATGAAGGCCTTAGACAACCTAAAAAAATAATTAAACCAAGCCATGACCAAGTAATATATTTCAAAATATATCACATGCATAGAAAGAGCCAATATTTTGGTACTAGGTGAAGATTTTTGGGAGCAACAACAACCAAGACAAAAACTAATAATTGAGTTCAAAGATCTAGGAGACTTTATAAATTATTTCATGCAAAAATTGTAGAAGGTTACAAAATAAATTGATACCTCATTCAATACTATTTTAAGTCATCATCTCCTTTATGACATTATTTAACAAAATAAGGAAAATATATAGTTATAATAGAAAGCCCAGTGAGCCACCACTTACCTCACAAAATGGAAAGCCTTTGAGACAAAGATTTTCAATAAACATCAGTAATTATTTCTACAAGGCCTAAGCCATTAACCAGGTTTTTAGTACTATTCAAAATTGGGTTGTCGTTCAGCATCTTAGGAAGCTACATAGATAAAATTGATAGATTAAAATGATGTGACTATTGGATTATATCATTGTATTTAGACTTAGTAAAATATATAGATGAAATATCATAAAATCTATCATATTCTTTTATGATCTATCATACATAACAATTTTGATATATTAATAAATTATAATTATGATATATTTAATCCTTTTATGATATGTGAATTATCTTATAATATTATTAAGAAAACAAGTTAACTAAACAAATTGGATAATTTTTCTATACATTAGCATATCTGAAACAACGAAACTATGAGTTCATAGTTTAAAATTGTTTTCATCTCAAAAACATGAGTAAATTTTGGAATAAGATGAACAATTAAAAAATACCCCCCATTTATCAAAGGATTGATGAGAGTGAGCTTGTACATGCAACTAATTTTTCCACCCTAGTATGTTCTAAACTATCACATGGAACCATTTTTAGTATAACAATGAGAAATATATACAAAATTATGAATCTATATAAATATATACACCATGTGTATTATTTTTAATTATGTTTATATATTAGATGTTAATTTAATATAGCCAAAGACTTTTCCTATATGTTAGCATATTTTTAAATATAGCACTATGAATTCATAGTTTGATGTTGTTTTCATGTCAACATTTGGTGTCTAAGCCTAGGTTTCAGATAAAAGTAATGACTATAGAAAATAACTCATTAGAGTTATGGATAGTAATGAATAAAATTAATAAAATAAGTAAATTTATTATAAATAGATCCCTAGGCATATACATGAATCATATCAAACACAAAAGTAAAAAAATCACATCAAACTAACTAATTAAAACTAGCAAGTGGATCACCAATAAAATGGATGTCATAAATATGACAAGACAAAATATGAATTAATAAGTCTAGAATCATCAAGGAATAAGGTATGGACAAGAAATTTTTATGACACAACCACCCACTATGAATGGCTAACTTAACAAAATAAACACATTCATGACCAATAAAAAATTTAGTAAGAGATATTACTCCATTTCTTTGTCAACCTAAAACCACCAAAACTGCTACAAAATATAGCTATCAACTCTTTATATTTCAAAATTATTTCCAAGCACTAAAAGTTTGTAGAAATATTTCTGACACCATTTTTGACTAAGTGATCTACATCATAGAAAATGGATAAAATATGACTACCCCACAAGTTGTTGATCCTAGAACCTTCTCGGTCCTTTTAAAGTTGAAACATGTCCCATCTAAATCAATAGTACCAAATCCTAAAAGATCATTTTCTAAATTAATAAATAATTTTGCATAGTTGGAAGATACATTTAAATAGATATATTCATATTTGGTATAAATTAACCACTCCCACATAGAGGTAGATATGGTGGAATGCATCCATTGAATACCAAAAAAATAATTAGGAATGGAAACCAAAATTAAAAAACATCCCATATATGAAGCTATATGTCTAGGAAATATTTCCTTATTTCATGTTAGTAAATACCCCAATCTAGATTTTACGCAACCATATGCATAATAGATTTTCTTCTTGGATCAATGTCATAAAATTATTGTCCAAGACAATAAAAGGGTAACCAGGTAGATGAATGGAGGAAACATGCAAAAGTATGAAAATATGGATTTTGTTAAAAGTGCACATGTTACCAATTGATTAAATATCACTAAATGAAAAAGAGGCATTGAATTATCAACCATTGATAGTTATGCCTATAAATACATGGCAATATTATTGGAATGGAAAATATATTTAACTAATAGGAAAGATGTTTTGATCCCTAAGAGTGCAATGGTGGCATTATATATGATGTTAACTAATTCCAAATTCAACCTCTTCCAAGGTCCACTAGATAAATTCAATGCCAACATCCACAATATCAAGAAAGGTAAGAATGATTTTTTATATGGATCTCTATTACTCTATTTATCAATGTTCTATATAAATACTTCCCCAAACATAAATAATAAAATATAATGGTACAAAGATAAAACCATAGGAGATCAAATAAAAAACCATATAGAGACCATGACTATGAAACTCCAAGTTTCCATTGTGCTTGACTAGGGTCTAAGTTATAACAAAACCTCATTACATGGTATATAATTTACCCATAAATTATTTTCAAATATAACATAGAACTTTACTTTACTTCCACCATTGACTTCAACTACATCCACCCATATATTCCATGTAAAAATAATAATTCCACCCATTCAATATGATTTTTCAGATATCAAAATAGAACAAATTTTCACAATCATCTACTCATTCCCAAAATAATTAAGGAAGTCCACCCCAAAAGATATGAAATCTAATATAGAGAAATTATTTGATGAAAAACATAGAATAGCATTCATAAAATAAACTAATAGAAGAGGAAAAATAAGAATAAGAGGAAGCCACAAAATAATAAGAAACACATGAAGTAAATAAAAGTTAGGGGAAACATGTACAACACACCAAATGGTGGGGACACATGCATGTAAAATGGGGAAGATTATAGGACCCATAGGTATAAAAAATTTCCAGTCACAAAAAAATGAACACATTTTACATTGCAAATACATGATATGCCACCCAATAAGAAGTAGAAATAGAAAAGTGAAAGATAAAAATCCCACATAACAAAACCAAGTTAGCTTTAGAAAGAATCACCTATCGAAATATCATATACAAAGATGGTATAAGAATCATGGACAAACTGAGAGGATGAAGAATAATAATAAACCTCATAAAAATCCTTGACCATTAGACTGGCCAAAGCACAATAAGAAGCCATAGAATTAATTATAGAAGTAAAATTTTTAGAAGAAATAAATAGGTGATAAGCTAAATAAAATTCCAAAAATAATCAAATAAGAGGTAGAAATAAAATAATGAAGAAGAAGAGGCCATGATAAAATGAAAGTCAGAGGAAGATACCCCTACCAAAAAAATCATCTAGGGCATTAGCATGATATAAAAAGAAATAAAATGAAGAGAGGTATAAAAATGAGCAGGATAAAAATGAGAAAAGATAATGAAGAAAAATATAAATAAGATAAGGATTAAAAGGAGAAAGAAGAGAAGGATCAAAAGGATGAGGAAATGGAGAAGGCATAAATAGATAAAAGAAGGAATATAAAGAGAAAAAGTAAAAAAAAGAAAGAGAGAAAAATAAATAAGTGGTAGAAAAAGTGGCCCAAAAAACTAAGGAAGATAAAAAGAATAAGGTTACTGAGGAAGCCACCAAACATGCAAAAAAAACATGATTGAAAGCGAAGGAAGAAGACATTAAAAATAAAGTTATTCAAACTCTGCCACCATCACTACCCATCCATAAGTAACTAATTTTCACTCCACATTCCATCTCCAATCATCCAATGCTCACCACTTCTATCTCTCAATCCACTTCATCTACACTAAGTCTTCTACCCCAATATTCCCTTGCTCAAATTAAATTCATTCTAGTCCAGCACCATAAAATTAACACCATCCTTCTTACTTCCATTTTAATTAAATAAAATCCACATGGAAAACATAATAAGTTGCATGTATTAACCACTTATATTAATTATAAATTTGGAACATATTTAATATAGTGAAAAATATGATTAGATATAGATATGTAAAGTGTTATAAGAAACACTAGAATATGTAATCTAGGAGATGAAAAATGTTACATAATAGTTTGAAGTAGATCAAAAGTTACCTATCACATAATGGTTCATAGAGACATTTCACAATTTGATCAAGCATCAATTAGTCTCAAAGGTAGAGAGATATAACATCAAGTAAACTACCATAAAATAATTTAAACATGAACAAAATGAAAATACCTTACATGATAACATCCATCACCCTAACACACTAAAAAATGCATAATACTTACCTAGATAAAGCAATATCAGATGTTGACACATAATTTTATTTCAAACTGGAGTTGATAGAAGAAATAATAGAGGAAAATAAAACCTTAAACAACCTAGAAGAATTATTAAATCAAGCATCAACCTAGTATGATATTTCTAAGGATCTAATGGGAACCAAAAGGATGCAGATGTTTGAACTTGGCAAGAAATTTATGGAAAAAAAACAAAGAGCAAAACTATTCATATACCTTGAAGAATCTAGTGACCTCATCAATTAATTCATGGGTAATCTTAAAAAAGATAGAAAGTAAAATGGTATTTATTTTACTGTTGTTGTTAACCATACCTCCCCTGATGATATAATGAAATTTTGAATGAATATGTAGTTGGAGCCCATAGAACCACTAGCTATTTCATAGAGTGTAAATCATTTACGACCAAGATCATTGATAAGAATAAGTAATATTTACCACAAGCACCAATTACATAGACATTTTATGGTATTCATTATTTTGGGTTGTCTCATGGAGAAGACAAAGGATTAAGTACAAAGATGATGTTGGAATTTTTTAAAGTAAAAATAGTGAATACCTAAAAAACCATATAAGTCAATGGTTATATAGTGACATACATCAAACATAGGTGTATACCATGACATAAACTATTTTTTTGGCATCCTATAGAATTACACTATAACATAAAAACATACTGAAAAGACACAACTATTAATTTATATCATTGTATTTAGACTTATTAAAATTATAGAAGCAATCCTATTTGATGTTATTTACTATTTCAATCATAGATATTTATCTTGTGCACTATGATATAAGTAATCTTACATAACCAATTTTAATATATTAATGAATAATACATCTTTATTTTTGAGTCTTTATATGTGTCATATGTGTTTAATATTCCACTATGCTTAACAATACATACTTGTTCAATCAAACATGATACTTTCTCTAGAAATTAGTGTAGTTTGAAAAAATGAACTATAAATTCATGGTTTGATATTGTTTTCTTATCAACATACATAAGATATTATTAATAATATTATCAATTAATCCCATTCTACATCAAATAAAGATATTTGATATATATATATATATATATATATATATATATATATATATATATATATATATATATATATATATATATATATATATACATATATATATATATATTGTATAACTACCCATTCTAAATGCCAAAATAAGAATATTTCCCTCTTTTAAAGAATGTAATATTCTTACCATGTTTATAATGGGACCATTCCAATTATTATATACTTGTGTGAAATGTGATTAACTGATAATACTTTAAAAATCTTGTTCAAAATGGGCATGTGCCCATTCTACACAAGATATAATTTAAGAAATAAATTCATTAATATCATTTTACAAAGACAAATATATTTTACATGCAAAATAAGTAGTTGCCCATTCTACATGGTATCAAGATAAGAACATTGGATTTATAAAAATAGGCCAATATATTAAAAAGATGTAGAAGTTAAGGGAAATGGTTTAGATGTTTATTCTTTAGGATAAATTTTATTTAAGTCTATGATAAATTTGATAGAGAGGAAAAATAACTGATAGTATTATTTATATTTTTTTCATAATGGGGATTTTTGTATTATACAGATAAATATAATTATATTATCAATTAATCTTATTATACACAAGATAAAGATAATTGACAATAGATAATATTCATATCTTGTGTAGAATGGGAACATTCCCATTATTAACAAGATAAAAAATATTATAACAAATATTAAATAAATTAAATTAAGAATATTATACATAATATAAAGACACAAATATGATCAATTAATACCATTTTAAACAAGATAAATATATTTTATAGTTGATAATATTTCTATCTTGTGTAGAATGGGCACATGCCCATTTTGAAAAAAATAAAAATAATATGAACATCCACATTATAACCAATATTCAATCAGTTACATGAAGAATATTCTAGATAATATAGAGATAAAAATATTATCCATTAATCCCATTCTACAAAAGATAAATATATTTAATACTGGATAATATTCCTATTTTGTGTAGAATAGGTGCATGCCCATTCTAAACAAGTTAATGATAATATGAACATCCACATTCTAAACCTTTGATAATATTCCTATCATATTTTTGTATAATATTCTACATGACATCAAGATAAGAGTATTGTCCTTTTATAAATAAACCATTATTATTATCTTATATAGAATGGGCATATGCCCATTCTACACAATATAATAAGAATATTATCAATTATACCCATTTTGTAACACAATATAAGAATATTGAATATCATAAATTAATCCCAATATGTAACACAAGTTATGATTATTGAATGATATCAATTACACCCATCTTATAACACAAGACAAGAACACTATTATTATCTATGAATAGAATATACACATACCCATTTCACTCAAGATATTAGTAATTTTATAAATTATGGCCATTATGTAACACAAGATTGAGTGATTATTTAGTAGAGTATTGAACATAAAAGTATAATTTGGAACATTTAAATGGTATTGTAGTATCATAAAGCTACATACATCATTTATAGTATGGATTGTATTTTATGACATCTCATAGAAAATTAGATAAAAAAAATGTAAACACAAAAAGACAAGATGTGTATGTTGATATTTTGTATTGTATTTGGTCTTAACAATGAATTCTAATAATGGATGTGATAATGATATATAAAACTGAGCATGATATAGATATATATACTATAATTAACTCAATGATGTAGTAATGAGAATTTAATTGTGCATAATTATTCTATAATTCACAACATTTCAAAAATAACTAGATCATATATATATATATATATATATATATATATATATATATATATATATATATATATATATATATATATATATATATATATATATATATATATATATATATATATATATATATATATATATATATAAGATGAAATAATTTATATGTTGATATTTTGTTACATCTAGTTTTAACAATGAATTGTAATAATGGAGATGATAATGATATATCAAAATAAACATGATATAAATATATATAATAGAATTGTTTAAATTATGTAATAAATAAAATTGAATTACACATCATTATTCTATAGTTTGTGACATCTCATAGAGAATTAGACTAAATATATATATGCATGAGGACAAGATGTGTATGTTGATATTAAAATTGTATAATTGTATTTGGTCTTAACAAGGAATTGTAATAATAGAGATGATACAAATAATTATAAATGAGAATAATATAAACATATATAATAGAATGCATTCAATGGTCTATTAATGAATATAATGGGAATATAATATTTATTTTGTTCCTATTTAAAATATATTTAAAATAATACCTAAAATTCAATTTATTGTGATAGGTTACTCAGATTTATTTTCCAACTTACATTTATTAAATAATAATAACTAAATTTTTGAATTTTTTTTCAAATAAATTCTTTCCACATCTATTCAAAGGGAAAAAATGTTTGTTAAATGTTAAAATCTTCCCACAATTGAGGATAATATAGTTCTATGGTATCATCTTTTGTTTATATTATGGAATTATTGGAATAAAATAAAGCTCACTTTCTTTAAAGCATTCTAAACATGATGAGATTTGAACCCTACCTTCCTTAATGGTTCATTTTTTATTAGTGTACCTTATAATATTTCACATTGTCATATTTTCCTAAAAGTCTACAAATTAAGTTGAACTAATAGTAGAATTTTACACACACAAAGAGAATTACTATTTAATTATAATACTAATAAAAGTGACAATTTTAACAAAATGAAATGGTTAACTACTAACAATCTCATTCCTATTTAATTTTTTAATTAATATATTAAAGTTATGTGTAAAAATAATTTTCAATATTAGTTTCATTTATAGTCAATCATTTTTATTTATTTTATTGATTATTGACATTGAAATATTTTTTATTAGGATAATGCTCCTTACTAGATTTGAGGAATTTGTGAACATTTTGAATATATTTTATTGAAGTACTACACTAGATATTCAAATAATGTATAACATGTCTAAAAAAAAAGTAAAATTGTTAAATTGTACCATATTGACAAACTCTAATGAACTAATTAAGACAACACAAATGTTGTTAGATTTCATAAGTTTAACAACTATAAAATCATGACATATTTCATAATTTTAAGTCAAGGTGATTTTTAAATTTGATTATTGGCATGGTAGTTAATGTGGTGCATATTTCTCAAAATTTGAATTTTTTGGGATCAGAATTTAGGCAACATTTGTTCATAGTTGGGTGTATTTTGTTTGTATTCAGACGTACTATAATTTTTTTAGTATTGAAAGAATAAAGTTTAATTCCTTAGTTTGTTCTCAAGCAAGAAAGTAAACCATATGATAGAAAAAAAGATATTTGAAGATATTCAAATGATCTTGATGCTACCACATAAAATGAGAAAATACTGGCATTGACATTATAGATAGATTTTAGGGATACCAACATCCATTAAGGAGCCTATCGACACTATAGATAGATAGATATAGTCATTTTTTAAGGATACCCACATCGATCTAGGAGCCTATTGAAACCACACTGAATGCCATATGAATAATAAAATAGCCAAACCACATAGATATGAATAAATACAACATCAATGTTTTTTCTTCAGTTGACAAGAAGAAAATAAAATATAACATCATGTTTTGTTGGCATAGATAGTAAGAACTAAAACATCTACAACTAGATTTTATTTTATTTATGTATATGCTCTTGCTTATTCTTTGAAAATTGCTTATATTTATAACATGTAAATTGCATTGTATTTTAAATTAAAATATTAGTTATAATTAAAAACGCTTAAACATTGGTGTCCTTTTTATAATTTAAACTAAGTGAAACATTGCCATAAAAAAGAAAATAATAAATACCTATGTTTAAATTCATTATGTAATCTCCATGTAGATGGAGTCTCACTAAGCTATCTATAAACGTAGTTTCATGTAAAAACAATAATCACAAAATGAGTCCTTATGCAATCACCCTATAGATCCTTTCCTCACTTTTAAATTTATTTTCAAAGCTTGGTTTGACACTTATTTTTTTCATATGTAATTTTCACAAAAAAATTATATTTTTTTTAAATTATTCCTTGCATAATCTCCTTGTAGATTATTGCCTAAGTTTTAGCTTTATTTTCCATAGGATTGACTTTATCTTTATGTAATTGTCATATCACATAAAAATAGTTATTATAAAGTAGTTCCTTTTCTATTTAGTAACAATTTTTTCCTCCTCTAAAAAACTAAATATAGAACTTTAGAATCGAGTAAGTGAACAAAGTTGGAGGACAAAAAGTGGCCTACCCATGGACATGATTTTTCTAAAATTTCATAAATTTGAAATTCAGTAGATAATTAGAGATATCTACACTCCAAATTTGATGATGGTGTAAAAGCATGAAATGCAAAATTTAGAGTCTAGTTTCTAAAATATTATTTTTTTAAAAAAATGGTTAAGTATAAATAGTTCAAACATCTAAAATTTGAAGAGGAACTCCTAATTTTTTAAGAAAACATGTTAGATAGACTGTCATGATGTGCACCATTTTTTGAGCAGTGTTCAATATTATTTGAAACCTTTTAGGGAAAATTTAGATAAAAGCTTCTAGCATGCCACCTATAGTTTTTTGTATTTTTTCAATAAATATTTTTTTAATGAATTTTTCAAGTAAATAGATCCTAAAAATTGACAAATAAATGGATAGTCATCCATGATTCACGCTTAAATACCTTTAAAAAATGAAAATCATTTTTTTTTTAATGTGTGTAGAAATATGCATCCTACGTCACCACATAATTTTTTTTCACTTGGATCAACAAAAGAAAAATTATGTGAAAATGTATAGGCATGTATGTTTGTGGAATGTAGTGGCCTAAAAAGGCATGGTTATAAATAAATATAGTTTTAAACCTTAAATTAGTCCAAAAATTATAAGAATTATATTTTTGGAAAGAGGAAAGTGTGCTCCTCATGATAGTACCAAGTTTTTGTTTTTTCACATTGAATTTATTAGTGTATTTGGAAATCAAATTTTAAATTTGTTGTTTATTTTCATACCTTTCAAAACTCAATTGTACATTGATAGTCCAAGCCTTTGGCACGAGAATCCAATCCATTCCCATGCTAAAAGATGTAAGAATTGAATTTAAATTTGAATATGATGATCACATTAATAATGTGATCACGTTAATAACATGATCTCATTAATAACATGAATGCATTACATATTCTCAACATCCTAAAACCTATAATGGCCTAGTAGTCTTAAGATCAAATAATGGTTTCAAATTAAGATTGTTGTTTGGGACCAATGTTCTTGTCAAGAATAGATAATATTGAATGATAATTGGAGATGTATTAACCTATTAATAAATTTATTGTTCCTTTGATCATAATATATTGTGAAATTGGGATAATAGATCCCAAATTGACATTAGATGGACATATTTCCTTAGATGGAGCTTTGTTGGCCCCAATTATGTATCAAACTAAACTAAATACTTGGTTTTTTTATAATATGGTGTGAAATTAGAGACCCAATTGACATCATATTGACATAATTCCTTTATTAGGTCTCATTTAATCCCAATTGTGTATTAGATTGAAGTAAATATTAAATTAGTTTAATATGGTATCCTATCAAAGCCCTAATTGACATTATATTAAAGGAATTCCTTGCATGGGGACCAATAACTCTTAATTATAGATTATACTAAAGAAAACACTTGATTGGTTAAATATGATGTGCAATTAGGTAAAAATATTCACAATGGAAAAATTAGATGGACACAATTCATTATATGGGGTGAAAAATGCCTCAATTAATATTCTAGATGGAAGCAGTTAATTATATAAGACTTGTTTTTCCTCAATTATATATAGTATTGAGTAAAATATCAATTGATATAACATCTTGTAATTAGAGCTCCAAATTACATTATATGGATGTAATTTCTTGCATGGGGATTGAGTGGCCCTAATTACATATCATATTAAACCTAAATACTCAATTGATTCAATATGGTGTGTAATAAGGGTTAATAAAACCAAACTGGAACATTATATAGACAAAAAAATTCATGGTGATTAGTTTTCCCCAATTATGTATAAGATAAAACCAAACACATGATTAGTTAGATATAATTTACAATCAGGGCCAACAAAGTTGTAATTAACATTAGATGTATTCAGTTACTTGCATGAGCCTTGGTTAGCCATAATTACATATTCAAATGAGCTAAATACTTGGTTAATTCAATATGTTATGTATTTGGGACCAACAGAGCCCATATTGATAGTAGAAGGATGAAATTTCTTACACAAGGATTGTTTGGACTAAATTTCATAGATCATATTGAACTAAATATTCTCTCAGTTGAGCTTGGTGCACAATCAAAATCTTGATTATTATTAAAGATGGATGTAATTATTTATATAGGGTTAAATTGGTCATGATTTCATATTATATTCATTATAAAACTCAATTATTTTAATAAGGTATGCAATTAGGACCCCTAATTAAAATTATTTTGACACAATTCTTTGGGCAAGCCTTAATTAGCCCCAATTATGTATCATCTGGAACCAAATACTTGATTACTTCAATATGGTATGAAATCATGGCCAAGTAATCCATAATTTCCATTATATATGAATTTAATTCCTTTAACATGGCTCCTTTGGATAGAATTGCATATCAAATTGAAAAAAAATCTATTATTTTAAGATGGTGAGCACTTAGATCCCCTATTGATATAATATGGATGAGATTACACTTATTGAGGCTCAGTAGGCCCATGAAATCAATTTATCTCTAATTAACATCCTTTATATATAGTAAAAAATAGGTTCACAAGGAAGAACATGGTTAAAATTGCATCAGTCATTACCACAATTGACTTTGTAGGCTCAATCTATGATGATGTGTGGGATAATTGATCCCAAATTCACATTCTTTGCTCATAAATCTATGTTCAAGGAGCTCAAATTTTCCCCAATCACAATCATGATTGTACCTTGTATACCTTAAAACCTATACCTTAATCTCTAATCCTTGAATTTCATAATCACTAAACTCTATTTACTATAAATATAAACTCTTTAAACCTTGAAGCAATAATTTTAGCCCAAATTAACATAATCTAGTCTGATAATCAAGTTAATAGGGCTTACTTTGGCCTAAATCACATGAATAATTACCCCATTTGACTAATTTACTCAATCTACATGATGACATCCATGGTATAATGGTAACCCATAAACAAATTCTATAGTCACAAATGGGTCCAAGTGATTCAAATTATCCTCAATTATCTTTGTGATTGACCCTATTTACCCTAAACCATGTATATTCATTCAAACCTAGAAGACATAAACCATAAAACCTAAACACTATACCCTAAATTTTATACCATTTACTTTCAAACATTTACCAACTTAAATTTAGTCCCAATTAACATCATTTGTAGTTAAAATCTAGTTTGAACACATAGCATATCTAGTAATTAGACATTAATATATAGGTCCTTAAACCTAAACCCTATGCCCTAATACCTAATGATCCCTAAAACATAAATTATAATCCTTATGCCCCGATGCCCACTACATGCCATAAACATATGTGCCTTATAAAATAATTGATTTTATCATGAGATGTCATAAAATGCACTTTTTAAACCTATGGATAAATCCTTGGGAGTATCAATCTAGCTATGCATATATTTAGTAAATTAGGGCTATTTTGAGCCCTTTCAATATAATTAACCAAAGACAAGGAGATATAGTTGATTATTTTGATTGAATAGGCATTTGAAGCTAATTTGAACCCCTTCAATAGCAAGATATGATTTGGGGCAAAATCAAAAGATCAATCTTCTATCATGAATTGATCCAATTAGTAAATTTGTGAAATTACCTATGTGATCTGGGAAAAATTGAGCCCATAAACTAAATTTATGTCTCAATAAATTGTATAACATGGATGCAACATATACATGCCATTATTGACCCTACTTTTATTAGAAATGTAGACATGAAGGTAATCAAGTCATAAATAGGTCTCACAAGTAGCTCAAATGTTCTTTAATTACCTTAGTTATTGGACCCTATATCTAATATATTAAACCCTAAATTACCCTATACCATTTAACTTTAACCCCAAACCCTATATCATTTACATTAAACCCTAAGCCATAAACCCTAATACCCAAACCCTTTAAATTATAGACCCTAGACCCTAAACCAATAAATTTATCCTTAATTAACATCCTTTATATATATATATATATATATATATATATATATATATATATATATATATATATATATATATATATATATTATTAGGTTCATAGGGATGAACTTGGTTAAAATTTCATTTTTCATTACCACAATTAACTTCATAGGCTCAATCTATGATGATGTGGGGGATAATTGATCCCAAATTCACATTTTTTAATCATATATATATATATATGTATATATATATATATATATATATATATGTATATATATGTATATATATATATAAGTATATATATATATATATATATATATATATATATATATAGTTTCAAGGCTCTTAAATTTTCCCTAATTGACTACATGATTCTATAAATATACCTTAAAACCTATACCCTAAGCCCTAATCCTTAAATTTCTTAGTCCCTAAACTCTAAACCATAAATATAAACTATTAAACCTTGAACCAATAATTTTAGCCCAAATTAATATCATTTTTAGATGAAGAATTAAGTTCACAGGGCTTAGTTTGGCTTAAATCACATGATTTATTGCCCATTTGACTAATTCACTAAATCTGGATGATGACATCTAGGGTATAATGACAACCCAAAAACACATTTTATTATTAATGACTTATTATTATTTTTTAGGGCTTTGACATGCTCAGAGCTTATTTCTCAAAGTATTAGGATAAGGAGAAAAAAATGACTTAAAAAGTAATACCATGGTATTTAATGCACTGTGGAAAACATATTGGTTGTCCACTTAAAAAATATAAACTATAAGTAATATGTCATTTAATTCACTTTGGTAAACATGCCCAAAAACATTTTCATACCATATATGTCATAAAAGTGTGTTACCTTTTATTTTATTAAATGCACACATCATTTTGATTTATGGGGAACCATTTCCCTTCCATCATAATATCAATTCAAAACCTTGGACCTTAATACCAAGAGAGACACAAGTATCCATAAATCCAAGACATTATAAGGGAAAGGTCCTAGTAGCCACGCACCTT
Source organism: Torreya grandis (assembly GCA_037957365.1). Lineage (NCBI taxonomy): Eukaryota > Viridiplantae > Streptophyta > Pinopsida > Cupressales > Taxaceae > Torreya > Torreya grandis. The sequence goes on along the minus strand of JARHVA010001239.1, from coordinate 3,323,320 downwards.
CACTTTGGACCTTAATTATAATCCCTAATCACTAAAACATAAATTTCAATCCCTAATCCATAAACCCTATGCACTAATTCCTTAATCCATAATCCGTAATCTATATTAAGTATATGTGACTGTGTTATTTAATAATGCAATTATTGTATTCTTACATACGTAACACTCAATCCTCATTTCCACTTATTAACCTGAAATCTTATATCAACAATAAAATGATCATGTTATATGTTAATATAAAAGGTTTTTCTTCATGTTTGGTACATTTTTGGGGTCTTTTTCTCACTTTATAGTGTGAAAAGGGTTATTCCCCTAACTGGTTCCATCACTTAGACCTTTTCACACTTTATTAAGCTTAATTTGGGGTTTTTTTAATCTATTATCCCACATTTCATGTGTTTTTAGTCTTTTATGTGGTATATCCTATATATACTCACCTCTTGCTCTAATTTTATATAGAGAAGAAAATAAAAAAGAATGTGAAAGCTTTGTATTATCATTCTTATTGAATAAAATGTAGTTTATTCTATCAATTTTGGTTTCCTTGTTATACTTTCCTTTCACTAATTTTGATTCTTGGGTAGCCCTTTAGCCAAATCTTACATGGTACCAAAGCTATTGTGAGTTGTAGGATACATTTCTAAGATATTTGGGAGTATAGATATGTTATTATATAACAAATGAGTATGCTCTTCTCTTACATCTTTAAATGATCTATCAAATTAAAAAGTTTTGAAAGTAATACCAGATTCTGGAGGGTTTCTTTATCTACTTTTCAGTTACAGGTGATTTTTGAAACATCTTGGAGCAAATTTGGAGCTCACCACAACAACCCAATCATCTAAGAAATATAGTAGCACATCTAGGTTTGTTCTAGTTGAACATTGGAGCTACCATCTATAAGTGGTTTTATAATAGTTCTATATAAATTTGGAGAGGTTTGAAGAAAATTTGAATGTTTTTGTATCCAAATAATATTTTTTAACCTTCACAAGCAAATACAAGTTTTTAATTACATTTGGGGATATGAGAAGTTAGATCTATCTCTTATTTTGTCTCAATTGGATATTTGAAGCTAGATTTACGTTTTTTATAAAATAAACACGTTTTTCCTTCTTCATATAGATCTCTAACTTTAACTAATTGCTCAACATAATTTTTGGGTTTTGTGCCTCTCACTCTCAGCTTTCCATAACTTTTTGAATTTCTAAATTTCATTGAGTAATGAAAATGTTATCACTATTTTAATAAATGATATTTAAAAAAATTATGGTAGTGCTACCCCCACTAAATTTGGTGGCTCTTTTGGTGGTTTTGTGAAATTTGGCAGTTCACTAATTCTGGCAACAAGTTTAGTCATTACTAAATTTAGTCATAACTAAATTTAGTTAGCATTAACTAAATCTATTAATGACCCTAAAATTCATGGTAGTTATACCAAATCTAGTATATGATGTCATGCTAACATTAGCATAATTTTTTTAGATATTGACCCTTTCACCATTACATGCTTTTGAATTTGTAGTTCAACTTCAGAGGCTCATATCTTGAGTGTATGAGCCCTCTTTTTAGCACATTTTTTTTATTTTGGGTAAAATTTCATGCTGAATGCAATGGTGTAATTAGGTTTTCATCATCTTGTCCTAGCTTTCCATAAAATCAATTTTCTCATCAGATCTAATAGATAATCATAGTTTTTAAACCTATAAATACTTGTAACTTTCACATACAACCTCAAATCGAGTTGATTACTTTTTTGAAAGTGCATATTTTTTTGATATATACATATTGGTATCACTTTAAAGTTATAATTTTATAATTTATTTATACTTTCAATTTTGGGGTCCATCTTGGAGTTTGTAAAACTTTGGAAAAACCAACTCCAACATTGTAAACGTACTAAATTATTAAGTGCCAAAATCATTATTTTCTAGGGGGGATTATTTATTGAGTAATTTTGGGGGGGTAATCTTATGGTGATCATTTATTTGTTGATTATAATCATGGATCCTAATCATTCAAAACATAAATGTGAATTTTGTAGAAGCAAGTAACATACCTATAATGATTACATCCCTAAATAACTTGATGATCTTCATGAACTCATTAAAATTCATGAAATGAGGTAAATTTGTATTTATAATAACATCAATTTTCAAAAATCTCATGGCCCTATCCTAGAAAATATTTATTCACTATTTTCTAAACTTCACTCGAGCATTTACCCTAATCACATTGATCAAAATTTTATGGTGACAAATTTTATAGATATTCATGAGTTGATAGTTTTAAATTAATTATCATTGACACCTTTTGTAGATGAAATTGATTCTCCTATGTTCAATTCTCTCACTGATGGTGAGAACTATACATCCATGGTCCCTAAACATGAATTGTGCATTGCTCCTGATCACATCGATCAAAGTTTGTCACCCACTGACATTGATTTGGAGACATCTCAATATTTTTTGGAGGAATCACCCACTCTTCCCTCTCCTATTTTTAGTACTTTACTATAGGATATTTATGATATTCCAAATAAAAATCCTTAGGATGACTACTTACCAGATATTGTAGGTTTGTTTTGTGAGTCCCATCTTTCAAATATAGAGGACACCATTGAGGATATTCATTTCCTCTTTCATGATAGCTTCTCTGAAGCATCTCCTTTTTAAGATGATTCAAGGGACATTCAGACCCTCTTATTCCTTCCTTCCTTACATTTTCTTCTATAATGACACTTTTTGTAGATATTCATGAGTTGACAGTCTTAACTCAATCCTCATTGACACATTCTACAGTAGTACCATATTCTTCTTGGTTCAAATTTCTTACCCATGGTGAGAACCATGCATCTATGGTTACTATCCTTGAATCTTCTATGGTACTTGATCCATTAAATCAACATTAATCATAATTTAGCACTAGCTTGGATATCATTGAGCATCATTTGGACAAGACATCTTTGAAGGAAGTATTTTCATGTTTAGATCTTATTCTTCATCTATTTTTAGTTGGATTTGGATTCTCATCCTTTGACATCAACATGGAAACACTTGAGTAGATTTCAAAGACCTCCTCCATCTTGAGACTTCCTTTCTCTCATTGCTTTTTGGATTGGAAGCTTACTCTACATAGAACATTGGACTTGTTTTTTCCCAAAAGGAGAAATATAGTTTGTCAACATTAGATCATCTTCAGCATGTATCTTTTATAATTCACCATTGGCACAAGATTTACTTCATTATGGGGGGGACTCATAATCTCACATTTCCTTTCACATGGGGGGGTTATTGATTGTATATTCATGATTTATTTCTTGCTTTAGAGGTTATGTTGATACCTGCTTCCCTCATTTGTTCATGTCTTGCATCTCATCCTCTCATGGGGGAGTTTTTTCCCACTGGATTTTCTCCTTCTCTTCTTTTACAAGGGGTTTTTGAATTGTACATGGGTACCTTATTAGGCCTAGTTACTAGGAACCATTCTTGTTTTCTTTTGTAATATTTTACCCCAAGTTGCACTTAAGGGGGGGTGTTAGTGTAAAAGGTTTATCTTCATGTTTGGTACCTTTATAAGGTATTTTTCTCACTATTTAGTTTGAAAAGGGTTATTCCCCTGACTGATTCCATCACTTAGACCTTTTCACACTTACGTAATCTTACTTTAGGGTTTTTAATCTTTTATCCCAAATTTCATGTGTTTTTAGTCTCTTAGGTGGTATATCCTATATATACTCACCTCTTTCTCTCATTTTATATAGAGAAGAAAATAGAAAATAATGTGAAGGATTTATATTAGAATTCTTGTTGAGTAGAATACACTTTATTCTATCAATTTTGGTTTCCTTATTATGCTTTCCTTTCACTCATTTTGATTCATGGGTGGATTTTTAGTAAAATCTTGCATTATATAACATGATGATCATGTAATTATTATTTTAGTGATAATATCACTTATAAATGACTATTTTTAGCCCAAATCAAGACTTATATCCCCATAAACATTCTCTGCATACTTTTACAAGATTTATGCACTTGTGTACTTAACCCCACCTTTGAAAAGTACCAATTATCCATTATGATGGGTTTTGGATCACGTTCAGAGAGGAAGAGGAAGTTATTGAAGAATAAAACACCAGAGTAATTATAATTTTTCAAATAGAAACATAAGCTACTAATGTAAAAATTCCATGGTAAATAAGGTATAAACCCTAATCTTTATGAACCAAATACCATAGATAATGAGATAAATGATGATAATTAATTAATAACTTATGAAATTTACTATAATCAATTAAACAATGTTGAAATTGGCCATAATGAAATGAATAATATTGAAATTTACCATAATGAAATGAATAATAATGAAATTGAAAATAATGAATTAGTTATTGTTAGAAGTTCACATTCAAAGTTCCAAGTATTTTATTTTGTTGATGATGAGTCTATGTATGATGCTTCACCCCCCATGAATGAATAAAATTTGATGGAAACAAATAATGATGAAATTAACCATCAATAAAATTTCATGGAAACATATAATGAATAAATTACTAATGAATAACTTAATGTCATCCCACTTAAAAATAATGAAAGTAATAACGGTTTTAAAACACCTTCTCAACAAATTCCACCAATACCAAAACATCCAATAATTGTTTTAGAAAAGATAATTACTTAATTAAAGTTGATGGAAATATTTTAAAATCAATGCATAACTAAATTTTTAATCACCATTCAAGAAGACTGGCTCAACAAATTTTGGATGCTTTCTTTCAGAATTTAGAGTATGATAGTCAAAGATGTCAATTATTTATTTTTATCAATAAAATTGATTAAGATGAGACCTATAATATACAAATTAGGAATAAGAACATCTAACATGAATGATGAAAATGATGAAATTATTGAAAATTTATAAGATGCATATCATATTCTAGGTCCTATATCACACAACAAATATTATAATGTTATCCAATGTATAATGACAAATTGTGCAGTAAGTGCTGAAATAGTGAAAAAATGATTGATTTCATAAACAATTTGAACACTTGATATAAAAAAAAAATTAATGAAATTAATTTTAAGATGTGAAAGACTTGATGAAACTAATACCAATGAGTTTTGAGCATTCTCTGATAGACTTCTATGAAAGGATAGGTCTATAGCCGATATCCTCAAAGAGTTACTTTCTCAAATTTGGAAAGACAATACAAGAGTTTCACCCAATGCAAGAAATGTTTTGAAAATAAGAGTTGGTTATCATAACCATGAACCACACCTAAAACATGTATTAGATATGACTAAAACATAATTATACTCTAAATGTCTGGAAAAACATCCACAAAATTCTATTTGTCAAAGATATTTTGAGATGGAAAAACCATTTTATGTTGAAATAAATCACACATGTACCACTTGTTATTGTAGGTAACATATTGAATTTTCAATGCAATATGATGTTTTTTTCCATATTCCTTGTACTTTTCATACTAACATTTTTTAGGTGTGGCATTGAATTTCCATGAAAATCAACCAAAGAATTTATTCCAACTATCTTCTGTAAAAGATCAGATGGGTAATTATTTTACAACAAAACATGTTTAAATGAGAATTATATAATTTTTGGTGTATTTCCAAATCTAAATAAAATGTATCCATGAGGAGATTATAAGTGAAATTGGATAGGAATTAGTTTGTTTAATAAAATCTAAATTAGTGACTTATCAAGTAAAAGATGGCAAAGAATCTAAAAGGTGTGAGCTTGCATGGGCCTACATTTGATGGAGTGGAGTGATGAAACATGATTTGATTCCTAGGATTATAGATAAATTAATTACTAATTATTTGGCCACACTATATATAATAGGGAAACTCTATATTTTGTAGGTGGGGATTGTTGTCCCATCAATTAGATTCCTTTGCAACCTATTCACCAACTAGGATGTGTCATGTAAAATAAATTAATTTTCCCACAAGTCCCTTGAGAGTGGACTATCACTTTCAAGGTTTTGATTATAATACTGGGCTTATCAACTAAAAGTAGGGTTGTGGCCTTGATAGAGGATTCTGATAAAGGTAAGGTTTATAATTGGGTGTAATACTTTGGTGATGTTGATGCACATAACATAGGTTTTAAGTATGGGGTAAGACTAGTGAGGGTGGAGTGGGTAATTATCATGAACCTCTAAAATGATATTACAGAGGGATATTTTCCTCCCATCTAGTGGGAGACAAAGGGACATATTTCCTTTTGTATATATGGGCACCTATTGTTAGGATTATTTAGGAGAGAGGATAGAAATTTGCATGGGTCTTAGAGGTGTTAACATATGCTTACATGGATATATATCAAATCATGAGGTTTATGGCTATGTTTATTAGCCACCCTACACTCATCATGGGCTAGGTGTATGATCACATGACCCCTTACCAGTGAGGGTTAGAGTTTAGGATAGTGAGGGCCATCAAGGCTTCTAGTTGGATAGGTATGCCACTATTGAGAGACTTTTTATTAGTGGTGGACACATTGACAATGATATATTTAGTAGATATAATATATCAAGGTATTTTAGGATAGTTTGTGAATGAGGTGGATACTCTAATACCACCATAAGAAAAATTGGGAGAATACTAGTTGGAGGAGTACATTTAGAAAAATATCATGTGTACGTTACAATTATGGTAGGATTCCAACATTAAGTACAACCACCACCATAATATGTAGATACTTAGATTTAAAAATAATCATAGGATAGAGGGAGAGGAGATGAAGTTTAGAGGGAAATAAGGGAAAGCATAAACTTGTTAGAGAGGAACTAATATGATAAGAGGAGAATGCTAAGATGAGGTCCAATTAGGAATTATACCTAGAATAAAATGAAGTTACCCAAGTAAAAGACTGAGTTGGTTTATTTTTAGATACTTTCTATATTACTTTGTAATTTATTACTCAGTTATTATTTATTTATGTGACTATAGATATAATGTCTTCTCTTTTTATGTGGTTTTAGAGTGAATCACTTAATATTGGAGCATGATCAAATAAATTTTGGTTAAGATTTTTTAGGTGAGGATTATTTGAGCCTGAATAATATTTTGGTGGATATTGGTTCTCCATGTGAGAATAAGAAAGCATATATATGTTTTTCTCCCTACTTATCATACGTATGTGGAGTTCCCTCAAAATAATAGAGAGATAGTTGTCCTAGAGGAAAATGTGGTTGGTTTAGAGTCTCAGGTGAAGACTATTAATGAGATTGTTAGGGATAGGGGATGTTAGGTTCCATCTAGACAAAAAATAGTGGGAGTTACATCACCCACATAGGTATAAAAAAGACACATAAAAGTAGAGAAATTGTATCCCACATCACTCATGAACATTGGGACATTATCATAACATTAGGAGTAGTATCCCTAGGCACAACATCTAGATGGGGATAACTACCTCTAATAGGACCTTAGGGTCACACCATTGTATCTATTTTATGGAATAGGATAAAATCATTCCATGAGTGTGATTATAAACATAATGTTTAGTAAGAGAGAGATACCAATATATTACATGGAATATTATCCACTAGGGGAGCTCATGATAATGGTGACACACATCAAAGCTTGGATGGAATTACCCACAAACTAAATAAATTGAAAAAGGTCTTAAATTCAATGGATGAATATTTGTTAGGGAAGTTGATGCTTGGATAATAGGTATGAAAAGGTGATTTGGGATAAGATATTTTTTAATAAATAGTCTGTACATGCTATTTATTTTACAAATTTTAGATGAAGTAGCCTTGCTTTGGGACTATTAAGAAATTATTATGAATTTAGATATGCCCACAGTCACTTGGGTGATGTTCAAGGAAAGATAACACTACTTATTGGATATCTACTTAAATTATATAGAGTAAATGTATTCCATAACCTCTATAAAAATGTCAATATTGAAAAAGAATATAATGCATATTTTTTAACCTTGATTTAATACATGAAATATAGGTAAACAATTTATTTTTGCATACAGGTTGTGTTATTTTTGCATTAATTCTTGAGAAGAGAAGTTAAATATTAGATGCAAAGAGCATAACATATATGTAAACAACTACAATCATAATAAATTTAAAGAGAAAAACATATATGTAAATAATTTTTACCTCTATATAGGTAAATGGTGTCATCTTAGTATAGGTGCATGCAATTGTGGATGGCCCAACAACTGGATCTAAATATGAAAACAATGATTGTAACAAATTGAGTGTTGTAAATGTTGACTTTGATGATGAAGGAACCATCACCTCCTGTGACATAAAAAATGGCATATATATTATATTATATTTTATGTAAGTTAATTGTTAGCCTAGAAATTACATTTGTAAATATAACATATAATTAACATGAAATTTATATAAAATATACATGTATGGTGATTGATGTCTTCATACCAAATTACGTGTCAAAAATTCATCACTCATATGAATATGATCTAATCCATCTGAACCATCAACACCATCATCCTTAGAAGGTCCCATAGACATTTCTCTACATAAATTGTAAGGGTGGGGTCAGGGTTGGGTAGCCTATGGTGTATCTATAGTAGCACTCTATGAAAGCCTACTCATATGTTTAATGTTTGTGTTGGTGAGTGATCCAAGAGCATGGGGATTGTCTATCTCCATGACCTACTAAATCATGAAGGGGATCTTAGGCTTAAGAGATTTTTGGATATGAATCCATGCAGGTTGATTAGGTACATGACATGCACCCATTCGATCTTATGAAGAGCCTTTTCCTTGGCCCTAAAAATCACTAAAATCAAAATAATTTGGAATCCAATTGAGGATAAACTCATATTCGAGTTTTCTCAAAAACTATATTAGGACCTCATGGTTGATAAATGGTAGATAGTCACATACCATCCACCATCAATGCCAAAAATTAGTTGTGATTAATTTATGTACACAATGATGAATAGGAAAGTGTTTAGTGGTTATGGGAAATGGGGCATTGGTGGCTAGGTTGAAAAATAGGGCACAAATGTCAAGTTTTGAAATATTCAAATTCGTGACTTGAAGGGCTGACAACTTGTCATCATAATATGCCATACAAGTATCCCTATATGAGGTCCATCGATCAATTTTAATCATTATCAAGTCAATTTGACCTAATAAGTTATGTAAGGAATTAGCTAGCTAGGTGTGGTGGGGTTGGTCTAACTGGGATTCCTCACTCAATCAATTATGTGTTCAATTTCAAGTTTATTTCCCATAATGTTGTCAATCAAAACCTCTTGACTGCCAGTGGGTTTTGGGGAATTATAGGAGGGTTAGGTAGAGGTATAAGAGGAATAATAAGGTTTTATGGAGGGTTAGGAGGAAAAACCAGAGGGTTTTATGGAGGGTTAGGATGGTTAGTAGGAAGGGATGTAATAAAAAACAAATTACAATTAAAAACATGGTTTAAAGAATGAAAATTATGAAAAAATAGGGTTAAATAAGGAAGATTTTGATCACTTGCCTCTTTTACATGGCATCATAATTGATCAGTAGGTTTTTGGGGTGAATATGTAAACCTCCTAGCACTCTTTGGAGTCTTTTTAACAAAACATGTTTGTAGAACAAGGGCAAAGCTAGGAAACATGAACGTAAAATGAATAATTTTGCATTCAAGTTTCCATTTTTTTTTCAACACAGGGAACATGATCATGTTATTAACATGATCACATTATTACTATGTAAATAACATGATTGAATTATTATTTAATATAAATTTCTCATGTTATTACATAATACAATCACATTCTAGATTGGCAATCCTGATCTTAGATTTAAGTAATGTGATTACACTATTTAAATAGCATGATCATATTATTAATTAATAGAATCACATTATAGGTAATGTCTATGAAATTATCCCCAACTCTATGTACTTTCCAAATCATTATATGAAATATTATGTAATATCCCCTTGTGATAAGTTCAATTTTTCTTTCAACTTCTGATTTTGTGTATATTCAAAATTATTATTTTTTAATTAAAAGGTAAAATAATTTCATATTTAACAATAAAATTTATTCTTCTCTAAATATGAACTCATAACTTACAATCAGAGGTTTATATTTATTTCTGAAAAAAACCATTATTTATTAATAGGTATAAGTGTATATTCTACATAAGTTAAGAAGCTTTGATTCTTAATTGATAAAATTCTTTTAATCAGATTTAGAATGACCACAAGTGCTTATTATACACATATCTTGTAATATATTTTGAATATTGTTGATTTAATATCCAATGGGATTAGAATGTGAATAATGGTCATGTATAATGTTCATGTGCCCATGAATCTATATTATTAAGCTAAGACTATTAATAAGAGTCTATTATACCCATTCTACACAATATATAAACTATATTATGAGAATAGAGCAAGAAGTGATCATGTTATGCCCTTTTATACTAATGTATTAATAGTATTTTAAGAATATTATTACTTAAGAATATTATATATATATATATATATATATATATATATATATATATATATATATATATATATATATATATATCTTATTTAAAATTAGCATGTGCTCCTTCCACACAAGCCAAGAATATCAGATTAGTAAGTGAAAACATTAGACTTACATTTATAGTGTAGAATGGGCACATGTCGAAATACCTAGAAAACATAAATACATCTTCAATTAAGAATAAAATAGTATTCTAATGTGTATAATGGTCATGTCCTCATTCAACACAAATTAATACTACTATATTATTAATTGATGATGGAATTCTTATGTTTTTCAAAATGGTCATGTTCTCATTATATACAAACTAAAAATATTATGAACATTGAGAAATAATTGTTCTTATTATGCCCCATTTGACATAGCTATGGTGTACTAATAACATTATTGAGTAATAATCCAACATTTTTATTATGTGTAGGATGGGCACATGAGATTTCCACACAAGCAAAGACTATTGGATTTTTTAGTCGATAACTTTCTTATATAATGTTTAGAATGAGCATGTTCCCATTCTAAATTATTAAAAATATTGTATTATTAATTGATGATGACATTTTTATTTTTTTTATAATTGGCATGTTACCATTCTACACAATCCAAAAATATTATTTGCATTGGACAAGAAGTGCTCATATTATGCACCATTCTATTTAGGTCTAGTATACTAAGAACATTATCAATTAAGAATCCAATGTTTCTATTTTTTGTATAATGTGCACATGTAAATTCTTAAAAAGTGAAAACTATTGGATTTATTAGTTTATAATGTTCTTATATAACGTGTAGAATGGGAGTGTGCCCATTCTACACAAATTAAGACTATTAGATTCTTAATTCATGATGACATTCTTATTTTTTTTTAAATTTGTATGTGCCCATTCTACACAAGCCAATAATATTATGAGAATTGAGAAATAACTATATCCCATTATAGTAGGTCTAATATACTAATAACATTATCGATTAAGAATATAATATTTTTTTTATGTGTAGAATGGGCACATGCATATTCTACACAAGTGAAGACTATTGGATTTAGTAGTTGATAAAATTATTATGTAATGTATAAAATGTCCATGTGCCATTATAAAAAAATTAATACTATTTTATTCATAAATGATAATGACATTATAATATTTTTTTAAATGGATATGTGTCCTTTCTACATAATATAACAATATTATGAGAATTGAGCAATAATTTCTTAGATTATGCCCTAGTAAGACTACTATATTATCAATCAATGATTAAATTATTTCATTTTTAAAAATATGAGTGTGACCATTCTACATAAACAAACAATATTAAGAGAATTGAATAAAAATTTCTCATATTATACCCATTCCAAAAAGGTGTAAATGAGATTGAAAGAACAAAGAAACTTAGTTATAATATCTTGTCTCTCATATTAACTATCACATTAATTATGGAAAGACACTTAATCAATCTCCCAAAAAAAATCATTGATAATTGAGGGTTTAAGGGTAACCTCACCCATATACAGAGTGATAAAAAAAACCTTGTAATTATTGGATAAACATCCTTGGGGAAATGAGAAATCAAAACCACCACATGTTGTAGATTTCACAAAACCAAAAAACTAGATTACATAGTAATTAAAAAATAGGAGTAACTACTATGTAAACACCTAATAAAATAAACAAATCATAATCCAAGAGCCATATAAGAACACATGAGCCAATAGAGAACCAAAAAATCATGTCAAACTAGACCATCCTAGGAGGAGATTTCCAATTTCCAACATCTTCCATGAGCCCAACCTATTTATTCTTCCCCGTGTCAACCACCACCTCCTCCTACTGATCTAAGCCTAGCACACCTAAGGACACACATGTGCAATCCTTCAAATAAAATTATGGATCCAGTCCTTCATTAACCCCTTACACCTCTACCATCACAAATTCAACTTATGAATCCCATTCATTATCAATATAGCATGGGGTGGCAAAACCCTACCACCCTTGAAGATCCTACTCAAAAGCCAAGATGCATCCCAAAAGTGTGTAGAGGAGTGGAAGGCCATAATTGTCATTAGAGATGAAGGTAGATTACACATCATAACTAAATCCACCATTGAAATCTATTTACCTAAGTATATTAGATCCTTGATGACTACCTAAATTTGTTATAAAAAGGCTAATGCAAAGACCATCAATGCTTCCAATTCCATGAAAATTGAAAGAGTGATCATTATTATCATTTATCTATATGAGAATGAAATCTTGAAAGGGATATTGAGAGGAAATCTAGTAATTTTTACCTCCAAACCCACTCTTTATTGGTGCATAATCATCTCTTCAGCCATAGATTTTACCAACTCTCTATCCTTAACGACCAATAAGAGATTACAGAGGAAAAGGGAAACCAAATATGAGTTAACCTTAACCTTAAGAGGCATTTAAGTTAAAAATACCTACCATGGCTTTGATAACATCCATAATTTGGTTCATCTTCACTACAAATACATGTTTTATCCTGGCATCACTCATAGATCCTTCAAATGACATATCATAGAACTTTGATCCCACGCTTACTAGAGGTTCATTGATATCCACTTGCATGTACCTTTGCATTATACCACTTCTCTAAACTTGAAAGAAGTGATTATAGCCAACACAAAAAATAACCCCAATACAACACACATTAATAAAGCTTCCCAAATATCATATCAATAACAAACTTGGGGTGACATAATGTACCACCTAAACCATATTTATTCATTAACATCACATCCAAAGTAATGATTATGAATTCCAAATTAAAATATTCAAATAAAACATTTTGGGACATCCCACAACCCCCAAGGCATAATAAATTGGATGCAAAGGTGGGGATATGGCCCAATCCCCCTATACATTATCACTAATAAAATTAACCTCCTAACCAATCCCTTAATTTGCCAAGAATCCTAATTCCTCATTTTATTCCCAAAAGTAATGAGATACCTCCCACCAAGCAAAAGAGTTCAAAATATAACAAGATTGGCCCAAAAAATTTCAATGTGCGAAACATAGGAATGCCTATTTCTCAAAGCCGAAATCATAACCATATAATCATAAGCCTAAATTATACTAGCCCTAGAGGAAAAGAATTGGTTTGTGAGATTATAAAATATTTGGTGAAACCATGGTTTTGCGTAGGGTTGATAAGATGTGGAGTATTTGGGAACTACGCCAATATGATTAATGTTATCACACAACTACTATCTATAGATTGTTCCCTTGTCAACCTTATCTAATAAATAGGAGTTTTATATGATATTTTTGGGGTTTAAAAAAATTCAAGCAACACTATGTCAACCATATCTGGTGAAGGGTTTTATTTTATTAATATACATTCAAGTTTGAAATAATCATATGGTGTCACTAGTGACTATTATATAACTTTAGTGGTAAAGTAGGGAAACAATTAGTAGTGAGGATTTTGGGGTGAATATTTGGTACATCAAATACTAATTTTCATCCTCACATGATAGCTAAATAAGTGATCTTGGTGGGAAGCAAGATGGTAACATGATGACATTCAATGACCAATGTCATGTGAGGCCATATGGAGGACATATTTTCCCCCTAACTTTGGTATATGTATATTGGAGAGTGTTCATGGAAGGTAAGGTGGTTTTGATCATACTCATGGTTAGGGTGGCATAATGGGTGGGCTAGTTGAGGTATCTGAGGTAGTGGATATTCCATGTAATAAACTAAGATATATCTAAAACTTATCTAATTTAGTAAACCCAAGATTGGATAAGGTAATCAATTAAAATCCATTTTAATACATGTTGATATTTGGATCATGACCATATTAGATAAACTAAATCTAACCAAGGGATATATTACCACACAACACCAAAGGAGAGGGTTACAAATCCTCTAAGAAAATGACACTTTGAAATAACCCTAGCTAGGTCTAAGTTCATAAAAAAAATGTTCATTAAATATTGTGGCACAAAGGGGGATTTTTAAACATAAATAAATAATTAAGGCATCATGGTAGGAAAATAAGGGTCTAGGTAACCTAAAATGAAATATGGAAAGTAAATAAAAGATATGTCTACACTAATTTTAAGCATATAAGTAATCTAAGCAAGGATTTATACTTTTATAACACATATTACCTATATAATATCTATATATCAAATGAAATAACAAGAGTTATGAATAATTACCTTGGAATTGAGGTGCATACATTAAAGTGTTTTATTACTCAATTTATAATGTTAAAAAGGGAGTATTATATGGAAATTGTAGGTAAATATTAAGAGGATGTTTTTATCTTTTTATCCCACCTCATTATATTCATGATCATCTTCATCAACACCTAGTTCATTGCTACAATATGATATAAATGTAGAATATGGTAGTTCTCATTGAAAATGTCTTTCCAGACATTACTATAGGTTTCCCAAGTTACAAGTGTTATATAAGTGACTCAATTGTTTCTTCATCTTCTTCAAGTCCAAATAAATTGTTGGTAGAGAGTGATAGGTCCAAATAAGGTATAAAACACTTCCTTTCCTCTATCAACCTCTTGGCAAACTCACAATGGGTACTATCAAATGTTAAATCCATACAAGAGAGAGAGAGAGAGAGAGAGAGAGAGTTGAAAGGAATGATATTAGAAAAATATGGTGATATTGATTCCATTAAAATCCTTATCCATAGTTCTAAAATTAATGGCTCCTCCTTTAAAAACAATCATTAAGAAGGTAAAGTGGTATAAAACCCTATAAAAATCCCACTAGCTTAGTTTCACCATTGAAATGGTAGTTTGAATGTCAAGGGAAGCATGAGAGAAATTATATAGGATATAATGGGTCTAAGAAATATTAATTCATGAGTTTTCAAGCCCCATTGGGTATGTTTGAGCTTGGAGAATCAATAAATATCCACTTTGGCGTAGTTTGTAGCTTGAAGGTCATGATTTCTTGATGGTTTGGGGTTTTCAATAGTTGAGAGTATGTTGATGAATATATAAAGTCATATTTTCACTTTTTATAATTATATTTATATTCATTTAAGATAAAATAAATGCCTACATGGACTTAAAAACCTTCACAATAGGTTGGTGACTAAAAATCTTCACCAAGTGTTCATCACTATGATTTAACAATTTTGGAAAAAATGGGGTTTTATTACTAATTTAATTGAAGGGTGTGAGTAGTAAAATAAATCAATAATTATGAAATAATTAACCTAATAATTTTTTAATTCTTATTTTTGTTTAGACTTTCTAAAAATAATAAGTAAATAGAGAGAAATCAAACCTAATTTGAAACTATGTTGATCTGACTGAGATAGAGATTGATATTGACTATGTAGGACTATGAGACTATCACAAACTAAGATCTAAACTTTTTTTTTATCATTGGATAGGAGAATGAAAAGTTTATAGGAGTGGCATTGGTGATGTAATCATTATTTAATATTATTGTCTTGAGAGTCTAAGCTTTCTAGGTTTTGTTCAACAGGTTTATGTGACACTATCTCTGAGTTTTCAAAGCTTCACTATCAATAGTGATCCATATAGAGTTTATTTTCAATACTATGAAGAGGGATCAAGACATATATAATTATATCTTTGAAAGTTGTTGGTTTAATTATGATATGAGAATGCAAGTAAATGATAAATTGGGTATACTTGAGATGATTAAAGACTGGTATAGAGATTCAGATGTGCTTAGGAATATTCTAGATGGCTATATGTAGAGAATATGGAAGATTACCTGAGTGGTTTCACTTATATTCTTGCTTGCTTGATAATATTTTCCAACCTCTTTCTAAATGATCTTTGAATGGGATTTTATAGGTATCTATTGGTCATGGATTGAATTTTTTCACATTAGGCCAACAAGGAGAAGGATGGGGAACCAAAATAAATTTAACATTGGGGCTAGAAATGAGATTCGACAATATCATTGAAAGTGGACAATAGTGGTATTAATTCTACTATCTTATTTGGTAACTATTAGCCTAGGTAGATGGGACTTGGGGGGATGGATTGATCATGAAACAAGTGTCTTGGTTTAGCTAAGATTAGATCTAAAAGGCCACAGATGACTTGGAATCAATGAAAACAAGCCTATAAGGGTCATGAGAGTAGGAAAGAGAGACCTATTGGTTAGATGTCATTTGCCATGCTAAAGTTACCATTTTTTGCATTTTATATGACTAGATTTATCCCCCCTTTTTTCTAGTGATGTAGCAAAGTGAAATACTAAGATAAAGGAAAAAAACTATACTTGAACTTACATACAAGGGTGAATCTCATGAAGCTTGTGTGATGTTGGGTTTGGAAAGAGAGAGCACATTATGAAGTGTAAATCTACAAGAGAAAAAAAGAGTAGATCAGTTCTTATTAAATACACTATATCTAAAATAAGATTGTAGAAAGTTGGGTAAAAGAGAGGAAGATAAAATAATGAGTATACCTCATTAGGTACATGGACCAATAAAAAACATGATGTGGTGTAGAGTGATGCCAAGTAATGTTAGATGTATGATGTACCAAGAGTAATATTGTGAATGGAGTTGAGTGCTCAATTTCCTAGAAAGTGGCTTAAGAATGCAAAGGCTAGCCATTTGGTTTCATCATTTCCCACTAAGTGAAGCTAGGTGGTAATGAATGTGTTTATAAATGTTTGGAATTCATGTCCAATCCCTCTAAATAGGTGGCTCAATAATACAAAGGCTAGTTAGTCCTTTGGCTCCATCATTTCCCCATGAAGTGAAGCTATGAACCAATACCAGTATGAAATGTATGCCATATGAGATAGATCTTTAATCCCATGAATGTACTATTATTTTATAATGTTGGTATGGATATCTAAATGTATGCTAGAAACTAGGCCATTATTTTCCACTCCAAAAGATGGATATTAGGCTTATATTAAAGCCACTTCAAAACTAAGAATCTAGCTTATGTTGAAGCCACTCAAGAAATCATGAATTTAGAGGGTAGGATTGTATGAAAGACACTCCAAAATGATGACAAACATTTGAAAATGGAATAAGGTGCACAACTACTAAGAATGTTTGAACAATGTTGAACTAAGAAAGAAAAGAAACAAATGTGTCATGTACATTACCTGCAATCACTGATGTCTAGAATATGGATTCTGATTTAGAAGTTATACCAATTATCGTATCTAAAATTGGAAGTGAGAGCCATCATGTTGCACATGATACCCCCTATATTTGGATTTTTTGAGAAATATGTGTATTAAAAGTATTGATTATGAGCTATTTTGGTTGTACAAATCTATAGCTGAACCTACTTTTTTGCCTACTTCTAGAAATTTTGGTTTTTCTATTATTTAGATAGGAGTGATAGAAATAGATAGTAGCATCATTGACACTATATTCTAGTGTTGGAACTATTGTCTTGGGCCAAATCTAATGGTTGTTATAGACTCTTCATTGTCTACTTGGTTTATTTTGATTAGTTTGATGTTTGGTTATTTTTATGAGTGTTTAGAAAATATATTTTTTAGTTGATAGGAAATTCGATATCTATGACAAAACCCCTATTTATTTTCCCCTCTTCTGAGGGTAAGAATGGAGACCCTTAAATGACTTCCCTTAGAAAAAAGAGCCTTATAAGTGTGTTAGGCAACAAAATATATGATATAATAATGATAATTGATAAGATATCTCAAGATATTGCATGGTTTATATTGAGAGATTGTTAGATTAATAGGGGTATGCCTAGATAGATATAACAATGTAAATGCATGTGCAATGTATTGAAATAGAATTAGAACTATTATTTGTTAATGTTTAGTTGTCAATGGAGGGATGGAGCATGATGTCCATCATGGCATCCAAGAAGTAAGATAATGTATGATTTGGATCATGGAATTTAAAACAATTGAAATCAAACAAGAAACAAGCACATAAGGTAAGAATCAAGAATCATATAATGTCGGCCAAGGGACCAAGCAAACAAGAGACATGGACACATGTCACTCAAAATATAAAATAAGCATATAAATCATGTTCAAATCCCACATACACATACAGTTGAAACAAGAAAGTTGGCATGAAAGATGCAATCATATAGAAGTGTACAGGGAAGGGACATTAGCAAATTTCCAAGTCACACACATGAATAGAAGCAAAGGACATTGTAAATATCCTAAGGCACATACCAAAAATAAATAGGACTGGGAATGTAATCACATCAAGCTATGATAAACAAGAAGATAAATCATGAAAATACTAGAAAATATAAGCACATCTAAATTAATCAAATCAAGAGTGAAATTATGCAAAATATGTTAGCACAAGACTAGGTATACTCAAATAAATACACAAGTGTTAAATACTAGTGAGTGTCAATAGAGTAATCTATGCAAGCTAGTAAATAATGTGCATCAACATGATAACTAGAGTGTATTGTGTAGAAATGACATAACATGGATGATGTATTCTTGTAGAAGATTCCCTTAGTGGGTATGTATATCGATGTGTGTCTTGATGTATAAGTATGATGCCCCCACAATGGGTAGAGTGAATCAATCAGAGAGATGGAAATCACTGCACACACTCAAAGAAGATCAAGTGAAGCATGGTAATATAGATAAATTAACAAAATATAATCATATAATATCAAATTTAAGTCTATCATAGTAGTAGTAATGTAAAGCATGGATAATGCATACAGTCAAAATATTTTTAGTGTTTTTTAATGTTATTTATATGTTTTTATATTTTGAATTTTGTATTGTTTTTGAATATTTGAAAGTTATTGAGATATGTAAAATAAATCATAAGAAAATATGTATGGTATGTAGGGAAAGGATGATACTAACTATTGAGTCTCATGGGAGACTCCTTGTCTTGGTGTCCTATATCAACAAGAGGAATCGCGTGTGATTGTGAAGCATGATGGAAATGTTGAGACTATGGATTTGAAGGCTATATATGCTAAAAATTGTCTAAGATATTTGAATTTGAAACTAATTTTTGGGTCCCATTATAACTTTAAGAAGTGGATGTAATTATAGTAATATTAAGGACCCATCTAGTAGTCAGAGAAGCTCTCTAAACATGTGCATTATGTGTAAATGCATGAGATCTCAATGAGACTACTCTAGGTGTGAATAATGTATCTGGGAGCTATCTAGAATCCTAAAGCTATGGAGGTGTATGAAAATTATGTGTTGGTGATGGATGACTCAACTATGTCTAAATCTATATTGGAGGAAGAACTATAATTGGTGGAGAAACTAAATTTGGAAGTTGTACTAAAATTTGTGACTATACTATAGAAGATGGCTTTGAAGTGGGGTGTGGGAACTCATATGGAACTCCACCAAATTTAATAACTTGATTAGTGTGAATTAATTTCACACATATGTGAACTATATAAGGAACTTCTCAATTTTTTTGAATCCATGGTCGACCAAGTAATATATAAAAACTCTTGTACTGGGAACTATAGTGAATGGTGTGGTGACATGTGTTGGACCAAACAATAGAAGAAGTACAATCTCATCCAATGAACTCTATATATACCCACTAAATCTATTGATAACTATGTATGTTGGTGTAATATCTTGCTCTAAATATCCTAAATGCTACAATAATGTCATAGTGGACATGTTCACACTAAATCCATTATCTAGGAGAACACTATGAATAGGATGATTATGAATGTGATCTCTAATAAATAGTTCATGATAATCCAAATCATCCTCGATGATCTCTTACTTTGAGAAAGAAATGGAAGTTATATATGGAACTCTAGAAATGTTTAAACCAATCATGTTAATCAAAGGATGTGATTCAATTGGAGGTGCCTTATATGTATTTTGTGGTGCATGTGGATGATATTCATGGTGAACCCTTGATGTGTCCCCCGTCTCTTTTTTGGAATGTTTTGGAAAAGGATATAAAAATATTTTAATGCTTTATCATAAGTTTGATTTTGTATAGGAGGCTCAATTAAAGTGCCAAGATCAATATGATTGCCATATATTAAATCATGTATCTTGTGTCTCAAACTGATGCATATGTTTGTTGTATGGCTTGGTGCCATGTGATACTCACAAAATGCATGATGATCATATCCCCATGGAATAGGTTTTGTTGGCTCAACTTTACTAATAGGAAGGAGAGATATGATGTTACAATCTAAAAACTATTTTAAAACTTTGGTTCAAGAAATTGATATATTAGTAGATGTATGCCTAAGAGGTGTTGATAAAACCACACACTGAGGGGGATCTAAAGCCATATCAACTATCGGTTGATTCTAGGTTTTGTTTTCATTAACCTTGACCTTATATGGGAATTTGTTGTTACTATTGTTGGTTATTTCTAAGATACTTGTGTACTTGAGTTTTCCCATTGAAATTAACTTGAATTCTCTTTCCTTTAGTGTGTGACACAATTCAATGAATGGAGAGAATATTTTGAACATAATTGATTCATGCAAAGATAGTAAGAGACTCTATTTGAGGAGATATTTCAACTCTTTATTGATAATGGGGCTAGTCATCTTAGCCAATATAGTTTTATATCAAAGAACATAATCTATGAGATGGTCATTTATCCTTTGTTTCTATTTTTTAACTTGGGCATATGAAACCTTGTCACCAATGTTAATGCTGAAATTAGATAGGAACATCTCAGATAAAGGATTGAATGCACTAACAAACTAATTTGGTAAACTATAGAACTATTTTAAATCATAATATTTTAGGATTTGTGGAAATATCTTGGTAAGTAGCAAGTCATTTGGTACATAGTCCGAGCATACTATTTTAAAGGATCTTAAATGTGTCTCTGGATCACCCTTGACATCACAAAGAATAATCTTTAGTTGAACAAAACCTTGTGGTAAGGGTGTGGAAGCAATGTGACATGCCAATGGTGTATCTAATAGAGAAAAAGAGTCCAAAGCTTGTGTAAGTCTAGAGGCACCTTGCTCAAGATTTGGCACCTTGGATTGAAGTGATTTTATCTCTTACATAAGGGATACCACGTCAAGAGATAATGATGTACTAGTTATATATATTGGCATAAAAGAAGGTTGGAATACTATAGGGGGTTGTTGAGACATAATTATTCCCATAGTGTCATTTGTAACTGCTTGTTCTATAGGAATGGAAAACTCAACTTGTTTAGCCTTTTTTATTTACATGAGAGATTTTAATATAAGAGTATGATATTAAGGCTATTCCCTGAGTCTTTCTATAAAACTTTGGAGGATCAAATCTTTGTTGGGTATAAATTCATTATCAATAATGGGTGGAAGAAGATTAGTAGTCAAATGTGGTGAAACATGATCATCAGTGTGTACATCATCATTGGTATTCTCATATTTCTTATTCTTTAAATCATTCTCATTGAAATTGGTGTAATTAGATTTTTAGAGTCTATATCCAGTGCTTTAACTAGTTGTTTATCCATAGTATATGGTCAAGTTGAAGGAATTTGGGTGAATTAAGGAGGATTTCCACTAAGTCTTGCACTTTGTCTCAAAGGAAGAGATGTAAGGAACTTAGGTGGCATAAGGGGAAAAAATTGGATAATAGTAGAAAAGATTAAATAGATATAATCTAAATAAGGAACTATAATGTGAAATAAAAAAGGATAAAAAGATTACAAACATATAAGGTGATACCACAAAAAGCAAATAGGAGTTAGTACATGCAACTAGGGTTTTGACAATGATATTTTTGAAAAAATACTATGGAATTTTGAAAATAAAATTAGATTTTTGATTTAAATATTCAACTAAAATTTAAAAAAAATATTAGAAAATGCTTGAGTGAATATGACTCAGTATGTATAACTAGGGTTTTGAGAAAAATATGTTTTTTTAGATTACTATTGAATTTTGAATGTATTTTCTCATTTTAAATATGCAACTAAAATTTTAGAAAATTATTGAAAAATGATTGAGTGAATAGGACATAGTATGTGTAATTAGTATTTGAGATTTTATTTTTTTTAAATTATTACTTAATTTTGAATGGATTTTCTGATTTTAATATGCTAGTAAAAATTCATAAAATTGTTGGAAAATTATTGGAAAAATACTGGGACCTAATATGGGCAACTAAGATTTGATAGAAAATTATTTTAAAATTTTATACTAAATTTTAAATTTTGAAAATAATTTATGATTTAAATATTTAATTAGAAATTCAAAACATTTATTGGAAAAATCTATAAGAATTTTACCCTAGGGTTTTTGTGCACAAATGAAGTCAGGTTCACCAAATGATTTATCAATTTTAGGAATATTGGTGTATTATTCCTAATTTATTTAAAGGGTCTAAGTGGTAAAATTATTAAATAACTATTCCATAATTAATCTATTGATTTGTTAATTCTAATTGTTATTTAGACTTTCTAAAAATAGTAAGTAAATAGAGATAAATTAAACTTAGCTTAAAATTGTTGTTGTTTTAACTGAGACATAGATTGATATTGACTATGTAGGACTATGAGACTATCAAAAACTAAGATCTAAAATTAATTTTATGATTGGATATGAGCATTTAAATTATATAAGAGTGGCACTAGCACTATAGTCCTTATCCATCCCTATTGTCTTGAAAGTCTGAGCTTTTTGGGTTTTGTTTGGTAGGTTTATGTGACACTATCTCTGACTTTGTGAAGCTTTGATATCAATAGTGATCCCTATATATATTATTTTCAATACTATAAAGAGGTATCAATCCATATATACCTCTCCCTTTAAAATTTCTTGGTGAAATTGTGATATGAGAATGTAAGGAAATGTTAAACTAGGTGTGCATAAGATGACTAAGGACTAGTGCAGAGATTCAAATGTGCTTAGGAATATACTAGATGGTTGTATGAAAATAATAGGGAATATTTACCAAGTGGTTTAAATTTTATTATTTATTGCTTGATAATATTTTCCAACCTCTTTATAAATGATCTTTGAATGGGCTTTTATAGGGATCTATTGGTCATAGATTGAATTTGCTCATGTTAAGCCAATGAGGAGAAGGATGGGGAACTAGAATAAATTGACCATTGGGGCTAAAAATGATCTTGTAAATTAGTTAAAAAATTGTCAAAATTGGACAAAAGTGGCACCGACGCTCTTTTCCTAGTTTGGTGTTATTGTTCTAGGTAGATGGGACCTAGGAGGATGGATTGGTCATGAAAAGAGGGTCTTGACTTAGCTAAGATCAGGTCTAAAAGGCCATGGATGATTGAGAATCAGTGAAAAATAGAATGTTATGTTCACGATAGAAATAAAGAGGTACTTATGGGTTGGATGTCATTATCCATGCTCAAGTTACCATTTTTTACATTATATATGACTACACACTAATCAAGAAAACAAGCAAAACCCTAGTAACATGGGATTATTACATTATGTGAAAATAATGATAAGTGGTTTATGTTATATTTTTGGTATATTTAAACCAAATTTTATCTCTTAAAATCATTATTAGAACTCAAAAAGTCAAAAATAAGTCACGTTCTCATGATTCATCAAAGGATGTTGTAATCTACAAGTATAGGAAATCAGCAAGGTTTTGGTTGTGAACCTCAAGAAAATAATGAAAGAATTGGTTTCATATATATTTAAATTATATAACATACCTATAAAATTAATCTAATAATATTGATCACCTTAACACAAAATTATCCAAGTAAACCTTGATTGTTTTCAAGTTATAGTCTGTGTATAAATCTGCCTACACAAGAATGAGCTCAAGAAAGAAAACTTGCATTGTCAAAGAAGTATGAGAGTATAAAAGGAAATGTGTTGGTTTTAATAAATTTATAGTTGATTTTATAGTTAATTAAGACCATAAAATTATTCATAAATGAATTTAAAAGCTAAAAATGTAGACCTATATGTCTTCATTTCTAATAAAGTGCAATAGACCTTATATGGAAAGATGAGTTTTGAATACCAAAGGGGTTATGGAAGTCATTATCAATAAATGTGATATTTATGCACCTAAATTAAAATAAATAATATGTTTCTCACAAATTTTCAATGTGATTGAAGGTGTAAAGGTCATAAAGTTGAGTTATTTATAAAAGCATAAACCATGACCTACAGATCTGAGTGTGGAAGATGAATAAACCTACAAGTTTGAAGTTTTTTAGGGTTATATAGGTCATATTGAGAGTATAATATGGTATATTCACTTTGGTAAACCAAAAACAAATTTAATAAATATATTTAAAGTCTAACATTCAAGAAACATAGACTGTGCACCTATAAGCCTAATGAAGATTTTTCAAGTCTATCTATAAATGTGTAAAGTTAACATGAAAATATCATTTTATATCAAGACAATAATGGTAAATAAAGGTATTAAATATCTTATAAATATTTTTCACAAGTTCTAGATCCTTGGAAAGTTGGAAACAAGCTCCAAACTTGGGCATTAGGGTTAAATACGCCTAATGGCCTACAAACCCTCAAAATGTGAAAAAATAGGTTATAGAACATTATGGAAATTAAGTGAACATTTTTTGTCATGGATAAACATTATATAATCACAAAAATTCACTTTAAAGGTTTAAATCAAAAAACACTCTCTCATCCTCACACACAACCATGCAAGCCTGAGAGGAAATATTGAGAAGCATAAAACTCCATAGAGGATATGCATGGTGTAAAATGGATATTTCAAGATTTTTTAGATGTATAACAATTATATTTAATTCAATTATTTTTATAATCAAGATAATCTATGTTATTCACAATTATTAAGAGCTAAAACCACCCTAAAACCTTGTTTTGAACTATGAAGAGCTCAAGAAGGCTTAGTTTTGTGATTGGATATTAGAAGAATATTTTAATGGGACATGGATATATTATCCATGTAATGGGACCAATTTTTGATAAATAATTATAAAATTATTTCTTGGATTTATGCCCTCATCTTTATGAATCATCATTAAGATGAATGGTTACTCTAAGCCCTCCTTAAACCCTTATAAGAGCTTGTTCAAGGTATAGGTATTTATAATGACTTGAAATGCCATTAAATGACTCAATAAATAATTTTATGACATATACAAACTAATATCACATTAATGAGTCACTAGGTCACATGTGTGGTTGATATGTATGGATATATGGCCTAAAAACTACCTTTTAGAGGTAGTTTGTAGGGTTTTGAAGCTTGTAAGCTTCCCTAACCAATGGAAGAGGTTCATAAAGGAAAGGTATAGGTATTGGATAATTCAAATATTAATTTTATAGGTATTAATGATGAAATTAAATTATTTAAGTGGAAAAATAGGCATGATGTTGGAAATATTGTCATTGATGTCAAAGGTCTTGCATGATTGGTGATAAAGGCCCCATTGCATTTAATGGTGTTTTTAATATTAATATCTTAGATAATGTGTGTTAATATTTATTTAATATTAATGAATATATTTTTGGTTTCATATAAGTCAAAAGAGGGCCCATGGAGAAGTCAAAGAGTCATGGGGTAAAAGACAAAAGATGAATGGGAGGCATTTTCTCATGAAGAGTCATCTTGAGGAATTCCAAGAGTCACCATGTGAAGAAAAAAGAGGTATGGCACATTTTTCAATGAAGGGAAACTTTAAGGAATACAAAAAGCAACCATGTAGACACTGAAATCATGTCTATCCCTTGGTCATCCTCCCCTTGGTCTCCTTGGTCCAACCCCTAAACATTCCTAACCCACACACTTATTAATTTAAAATAAATTAACTATTTTAAATTAATAACCCCCTTGACACATCACCCATGCCTCCCTCACCCCATGACAAATTTTAATTACTTAAACCCCATTTCATCCCTCCCACTAACCTCTCATGCTCATTTAATCCACCTTGAACCATTTTCCAACAACAGTTAGACTTGGCAGTTGGAAGAATGAGCAAAAAGGCTAAAAATAGCCTCTTTTCCCATTCTTCAGTCGCCGACGTCGGTCATTATTCGGCCGACGTCGGTGGTTTTGCCGGCATCGATTCTTTCAAAACTGCATTTCTACTTCTGTTGCCTCCCTCCATGAACATGAATTCTCTTGCTCCAAACTTCAAGCTTTTTCGCTCCTCAACTTCTTGTAGGTATCAGTATTTCAACAGCACTCTCCAGGCTCAGAGGTTTTGCTCCAGTCATTCTACACCAGATTGAAGGTTGCACGACACCTCCAGCATCAGCTACAATGGAAACAAGCCTCCTACACCTCTGCCTCTCCACCCATAGCTAAGTATTTGTATTGGTCTTATTTTACTGTCTTTTTAAATACATTAGCAATCAGATTACTACACATTTCAAAGCATTCTTGACACAACCTAGTCTATTCTTCTCAGAGAGGCTAAAAAGCCTTCTCTCACCCTTATCTCTCTTTTTCCCCCTGTTATCCATTTGGTCCCTTTTTAGCCACACTCTTTGTCTTGTTGACCTAGAATCAGCCACTAAAACTCCCACAGAGACCCCAAACCACTTTGTTGACCACAGACAAACCTGAGACTCATCTAAAGCCTTATTGCCCCAACTGACGCCTACAACCAGGCCCATTGCCCCTACCGATGTTGGTAGATTAACCAACGCCAGTGACCTTAACCAACTGATGCCAGTAGACTAATCGACGTCGGTGACTGTGGAAGACAGATTACCACATACATGTATGCATTAGTTTCTATTTCTTTTGTTTAGTATTTTATCATTTCCTTTTCTAGTAGCATTCTATTCTTTATCAACCAGTGGACTGTCACCCTTCCAGGAAGTCTTTGCACTTCTAGGATCAATCATTGCTTAGCAGTCCACTACCTACCTATCTAACAGTCTTCTTGTTTAAGTCCCTCTTATCTGAAGGTGTCATCCTCCACAACCAAAGAGGAGTCCCTTCAACATCTGGATATGGTGTGCAGACCTCATCTAGGTATCATCTAACCCTAGACCATTTCTCTAGTTTCTTATTTCTTTTGAATGTGGAAAAGCAAAAACAGTTAGAAACATTCTGGCACGCCTGGTGGGACTCTAGGAGTTTTCGTTGGGTTCATACTTTTTCTTCTAAAAACAAACTTTTCATATAGGTGTATTAGGCCTCTTCTTGTATCTTTTTCTTCTATCTCTTCCAAAAGACACTATCAGCAAAGTTAAAAAGAATCCTTCTTTTTCTTTCTTTTCTGCATCTTAGAGTAGTAAATTCATACTCTTCAACCTCTTCTCTACTTGTCTGTATACAAACACACATTTCAATTTGGACTAAAAACCTAGTACATCTCATTTCTACCTGAATGCACATTTAGCACATCTAGTAATTAAAACCGCATCATGAATAAAGTGTAGTCCACTTATGTTACACAACCTAATCACTTTCACAAAATCAAACATCTAAACATACCTGAGACAAGGTCTGACTAGGATTTCATCACCTAGTGAATACCTTATCCTTCCTGGTAATCCTACTTGGACTTCACTATCAAGGGGAGAGCCCACTCTGTTCTCTAGTAGAGTATAAACTCTAGGGGAAGTATATACTGGCTAAGCGGCCCAGCTTGGCTCTGGGTTCGTGAAGTGAGGGGAGCAAGCTCCTAGTACCAAGCCATGTACAAAACCTAACACAGACATTGAGCACCAAAACTAACCTAAAACCAACCTTAGACTACTTCTTTTAGGACCTATTTTAAAATCCAACTTCCTAAACATACTCTAAGGCATAAGCCAACAAGACTCTAAAAATTTATTCTTAGGAATTTAATGTTTAGGGTCTGCTTGTCTTCATCTTCTTTTCTATTCTTATCTAGTTGTTTGAGCTAGTAAGGATGTATTATCTTGCCTTGAATGGTTTTGACACGTATTCAAACCAAGACTCTTGTTGACCATGTGAGGCAACAATCGCTCCCACCTTTACCTTCCATAACCAGTCCTTTAATGGAGTATCATTCAGAGAGCGAATGAACTCCTACCCAACCGACCTCGACTCAGCCTCCCATTGTCCTTGAGGGGGACCAAGACTTCAAAAGGTTCCTTGACCTCAATGTCAAGGACCTTCAACATTATCTCATGTGAAGTCAAATGCGATAATCCTTAGGCAACCCAATTTATGGGATGCCAACCTCTTTAGTTGAGACGGCCATCATATCCACAGCGTCTGTAATCCAGCCCATAGACACCCAGGCTATCACCTCGACTAATAACCAGCCCATGACTAATCTTCTAAGTGTGGCTTCTCCTTCTATCTCTAGGCCCACTTCCATTGGGGTTTCAACCCCCAATCAACCACAGAATATTCAACAAAGCTTTACCCCTTTCAAAAATCTAGTTGTCTCCATCCCGCCTACTCTCACCCCTATCAACACTAAGGTGGCTACTCATCCTTTGGCTAGTGTTGCCACTATCCAACCACCTCTGGCAACATCAAGCCTAGTTGTGCCTTCTACCTTCACAATGCAACCACCCTTGGCCTCCACATCTGTCCCTATGACTAGTTATCAGTATGTTGCGCCTATACAAGTGCAATGGACTACATCATATGCCCCTTTTAGCACCTTCCAAGCACCTTACAACTTAAGGGGTGCCCCACCCACAAATCCATCAACTAATCTAATCAAAATGTTGATGGACAAAATGTCTAATCTTGAGACCTCAATTTTGGGTTCAAGAAACATCCTTTCATATGACCAAATTTGTAATGAACCCATCCATCCCTTCGTTCCAATCCAGTCGTATCTCAGTCAGTGGAAACTTCCTAAGTTTACTCACTTCCAAAGTAAGGAAGACCCATAGCAGCACCCACAAGCATTTAGACATGCTTGTTAATTGATAGCACATGATGATGTGTTACTACTATGCACATTCCCCATGTCACTTTTTGGTGTTGCACTTGATTGGTATAGCTCTCTCACCAGACACTCTCTTTTCACATTCACCCAACTAGCCCAACTTTTCCTTGACCACTTCTCAATCAATATCACCAAAAAGGTCTCCATCACAGGCCTATACTCTATCAGATAGTTTGATGACGAATCCATAGCTGATTTTGTTGCCCATTGGAGAGGCCTAATCAACTAGTTCTCTTTTTCTTTACCTCAACCCGAGCTCATCAAACTCTTTTCCTAGGTGTGTGCCAAACATATTTCATCCACTCTCTGGGTCCAAACATTTTGTACCTTTGACAAAGCTTTCACGATGGCTAGGAAGCTTGAACTACGTGCCATCGAGGAAAACAAAGTCAAATTGCAAAGTAAAAACCCCAACACCAAGTCCAATGACTCTTCCTCTAAACCTTCTTCTTCTAATTCTAAATCTAAGGCATCAACCAATGCTGGAGTCGATAGACCATTGTCTTCAACCACAACCAACCAATCTTAGCCTTCCACATCAGACTGCATCATAAAGCAATTCCAACAAAGATATGTGCAGCATCAGTATACTCTGATAGGAGAATCATACACATTTGTGTTGGATAAACTTGTCAAACATGGAGTCCTCAATATCCCCCAAATTTGACCACCCCCTCAATTTGATCCTTCACATGCTATCCCTATGTGGTATAGGGAGAATGACTTCTGTAATTATCACCATGTCAAAGGCCATGACACAACCAACTGTAAGACTCTCAAGAACATCATTCAAGACATGCTAGATAAAGGTGACCTTGTTTTGGATAATCCAAATGTGCCACCCAATCAAATCATAGACATCTTTAAATAACCTTTTCCCAACCATCCTCCTAGCCAAAACAATGTGCAGACCATGGCCGATGACTCCCAAGAATATAATATACGTACAGTCAACACAGTCTCGCCTCTCATGCCTGACCAACCTCTCTCACTGTCTCAAGAGGTTAGTCAACCCATCAGTCCATCACATGTGGATGAACCCATTAGTTCTCCATCAACATCCCTTATATTGGAGGATGCCTTGACTATACCAACACCACTAGCGTCACCTTTATTCTTCCTATTACCAATGGAGGACCCTACCCTTCCTACTCCTCAAAAACAAGTAGAAGGCACAATCATCCCTACCCTCTATCCTCTTGAGGAGCCACATTCTCCAGTTCCTTCTCCACCAAGAGAAGAACCTATCTCTCCACCTTCTTCAACCAAAGATGATCTAGTTATGACTCCCTCACACCTTGGGTTTGAGATCGCCACACCTAATGCATTTTCTACCTCACAACCATCCACATCTTCTGAAGGACCAAAGCCTCATCTAACATCTTCCCAACCATTCTCTCGATTAGTGGAGAAACTAGGACTTCTCCAATCAAGGAAATTGGAGCATCAAGCATTATGGGAGTGACTCAAAGCTCCTCATCCTACCCAACCTATCTCATCTCTTGTTGTTGACTCACTGATGACAAAATCTCCAAATGTTTCTAACAAAGACCAGACTTCTACTCCTAAACCTTCAACACCCCAACCATCCACATCAGAACCTAAAACCTCATCCACCATATCAAAACTGATCAAATCTCTTGGAGTTCACCCCGTCACTAACCTCATTCACCCACAAGTGAAGGTAGACTTGAACCTTGCCTCACCCAATAGTGGTCCTCAAAGCAAACCAAAGATGGCTGCTAAACCATGGCGGCAAACTCCTCCACTGTCACCATCACCTTTGCCCTCCATTTTAGGCCCTCATCCTTCTACCCTAATAAGAGTGCTCCCTACTCCAACCCCTAACCAAAACAAGTTACCTCTACTACTTCATTTGCCTACCACAAGCTAACCACCTCTAAAAACTTTTGTACTTCTCACAAAGAAAGTGTCATCTATGCACCTAGCCACACCACCAACCCAAAAGGTTGTACGAAAGCCTCCTTCAACACCTCCCAAGTAGAATTCATCAACACCTCATGCATCAACAAGCACAGACCCCTTAGTGGGTTCATATGCTTTGATATTGCGCTGAATTTTGCAAACCTCTAGCATAACCCTTCCGCCTATCAAGCCATTCCAATCTCTCAGGTCAAAACCTTCCTAGTTTGATGATACTAAAATTTGCCTATATCATTGCACATCGGGACATGATATCGAGAATTTCTGTGCCCTCAAGGTTGTCATTTGCCAATACATGGAAAAAGACACCCTTCTCCTTGAGGATATTATCGACATACCTCTGACACCTTCCTATATCTCTCAAACCTCCTCACCCTCATCAACATCTCATCAACAGACTATGGTCCCTTCACCTCTTTCGCCCCCTCTCTTTGAAATTAATGCCATCCACATAACCACTAGGTCACAAAAGGATAAGGCAAAAGAAAAAGCTGCTATTCCTTAGACCTACCCTTTTTTCAAGCCACCTCAACCACCAAAGCCCAAGATTTCCATCATGGGTGCATCCCAACCCTCTTCTTCAGGGGAAATCCATGACTCTATGTTAAAATAGCTTCACCAAATGCCAATGAAGATGACCTTGTATGACCTCTTCCAAAGCTCACCCCAACATTGTCAAGCTCTAATCAAAGCCTTACAGGCAGCGGAGGTCCAACCCAAAGACCCCCAACCACTAGTTACCCTGGTCCACTCGTTATCCCCCGTCGCCTCTATTACTTTCAACGATTCTAAAATTCTTACCTCTAATTTGGAAGATTAGGACGTTGCTCTTTTCATCACGGCCTACATTGATCGAACCCACATTAAGTGAGTTATGATTGATGGAGGTGCCAGCATTAATATCATTTCTACCCATGCCTTTGATCAATTAGCCCTCCCCAAGAATTGTGTATCAAAAACTGATGCAATCCTTCGATCCTTTAATGACACTACTGCTACCACCATTGGCACCATCATCCTCCATATTTGTGTCAGCCCACACATAATCCTAGAGCTCTTATACATCATTGAGGGAGATTTCCAATATAACATGTTACTAGGACGACCCTAGATCTGTGACATGGCTTGCGTCCCTTCTACACTTAATTGTTGTGTCAAATTTGAACACGACGGGCAAGTCCATGTCATTCTCACTAACCCATCCCATTTCAAAACTTGTAACATGACCTATCAACCAAATGACATTCTCATTCCTCTCAAGACACCAACCCAAACACCACCTCCATCCATGAAAGCTTCAACCAGTATGCAAACAGAAGTCACCCTCACATCACTTTCTCAAGTGACAACCAAGAACCCTATGGAAGATATCTTCCAACGACTTTCACTTGGGGAGTATCACTTACTTATTTTAGACATGTTCCAGACTCCACAAGAGTATGAACAACTCCATCATAGTCCTAGCTATGACCATCAGATTGGAATGGTCATCCCTTATGGTCCTCTTAACCTTTGAATCAATCTCATCTATGGGGGGCTAGATTGAGCTCCTACTGATGGGAATCCTCTCTCCTCACCTCAACCATTCACATCTGACTTCTCTTTTCTTGACAACCCTGCCTTTGCTCATACCTACCTTTATAGGTGTGGATGGAAGGGTTTTGGCTTTGGGTGCTATGAACAAGGCTCCCATCAGCCCATTGAACCACTAAATGATGACAATGCCAAGAAATGATATGGTCTGGGTTTCCAAGAACCCACCAAAGCCTCTACAAGCCCTTGTCCCAAACCTATCATCAACCAATCTCCTCCAAGCTCGCCTATTCTCCCCTCTTCACCTACAGAGTTAGTGGTTTCCATCCCTCCTAGCTTTTTCAATACCTAAACGCCATTCGCTTGGAACCACTGACCTATCGACTAGGTGGGGTACCCAAGTCTCTCCTTCTCATCTTCTCTCCACCTCATTCATCCAACCCATTAATCATCTGCACTAGGTGTTAGACATTCTCCCTACCATAAAATGACTAGGGGGAGTTTGACTTTATACTGACTATCATAACCTTGACCAAACATTGATCAGACATCAATCAAACATTGACTAGACATTGACCAAGCATTGACCAAAAATTAACCAACCAAGCATTGACCAACTCCTTAATCATCTTTACATCCAAACTTCAATCAACATGTGACCAATATGGAATGGAGTAAATGAGGCAAATTTGCTCCTAATTGGCTCGGACCTTACATCATCACACATGGGTATGGATAAGGGACTTATCATCTATCTTCTCTCGAAGGCTGACCAGAACCTGAGCCTCTTAATGCCTCGCATCTGTGACCATTCTACTATTAGTTGAGTACTCGCTCACTTGACATTTAACTTGAGCTCACCCCTTGAGCAACCCCTGTCATCTTAATCCTCATTCCTTTCAACCCTATTCCCCTAAATAAACACTATGTAACCCCCTTTGTATGGATGCTTTGTCCTAATAAAAGGGAACCCTTAAACTTCTATAGTCTTATTCATGACTCAAAATTTTGTCAAAAATAAATTGAGATGTCAAAATATCAAAGGTCATAAACTCTAAATGCAGACTGCTCCCTCGAAGGATAGCTGTATCATCATTGTTGTAGCTAATAGACTAGTCCCTTAAAGGACAACTATTCAAAGCCCTCAAAATATATATAAAGCTAAAATATAGATGACTCCCTCGAAGGATGGCTATGCCTAAACTCTTGCTACAAACAACACTTTCTCAGAAGCTTCCCACATCGATTAGCTTCACAAATGACCACAAAACAAAATAACATCCCTATGTAGACTTCCCGCATTGATCAGTCTGCCCAAAAAAAAAGGGTCATGGACTTGACTTTTAGTCGTTCTTAGGGTCTCCTATAAAAAGGGGCAAAGTTATCCCTACCAAAAAGAGTTACCCTGTCCTACCATATCACATCACCTACTCAAGGGATTTCAAGCTCATTTTAATGTCAAAGTGATTTGATTACTTCTCTAACACAACCAATGGTCAAAGACGTAATGCATGAACGGGGCTTTTGTTTTCAAAACCCTTATTTATGCTATCACTATGGTCCTTGTCAATGAAAGAGCAATGCACCTTTCACTTCTTATGCACTTTGGTCATAAATAATCCAACCAAATCATTTTCTCAACCAAACCAAAACATTTTCAGACCACCAACATGACATAGTCCATTTCACATAGTTTCTATGGAAACCAATACACATGGAAACTCTCGACCACACAATTTATGTCAAGCATAAACCATTACTTGCTAAAGCATAAATAGACTCATTTCATTTTTAGCATACATCCATTACCTAAAATGGACAATTGCTAGGGATGAAAAACCCTGACTAATGTTACAAAATACACCATTGTACCATATGGAAAAGGCTGTAACATCATCTTACCCCTCATCATTTATCATGACCAAACCAACCTATCAACCAGTCTGAACTACATTGGCATGAGGCCCTTCAAATAGGGGCTATGTAGGTAGCACTCAAAAGACATGGCGTCTTCTGGGGTTAGCTCGGTCACATCCATTTGTTCGTCTATTTGATGGACAAACCATATTACCTTTTAACCATGACTTAACCTCATCCAACCCATCCATAACTGACCCTCTTCCTCCCTTTTAGGGAGAACTACATTGTCCTAAGGCCCTTTTAATAGGGGCTATGTAGGCAACACTCAGTTGACATGGGGTCTTTTGAGGTTAGCTCAGCCATTCCTTTGTCCGTCCTCAACCAATGACCTTGGAGATCACGACTATCTCCTCTAACCATGACCACTTCCAAGACAACTTTGCCTTGGTTGTTTTTGCCCTTGCTACCTCATGACTAGTTAGCAAATTGTCCATGACCCCCACAAGTATTGGATCGTGCTCCAGTTGATCCCCACTACTTGTGGCCTTTTTCATGTTTTCTAAGAGCACTTCCTAAGCCTGGGATACTTAGAACACGATGACCATTGGAGCTATAGCTTGGATCATTTAACCCAATCAGCTACGACTAAATGCTGGGGCCTAGTTATTTTGATTTTAGCACTCCTTGACCTTTGACTATGACAATTTGACCTACCTATCGCATGGTGTGGCATACACGCAATCCCACCCTTTGCAACATTCACACCCTAACCTTCAACTTTTCCATCCACCCTCTGTCAAATCAACACCTGATCTCAGGTTCCCTTCCCTCGACTCTTGCTTTGAGGGGGGAACGTCTCATCCCATACCTGGGGCAACCAACTCCTATTTTTGTCTTGCAATTCGTCAAGAACAACCAACAAGATAAAAAGGGGCAAATGTAGACACTGAAATTGTGTCTATCCCTTGGTCATCCTCCCCCTTGGTCTCTTTGGTCCACCCCATAAACATTCCTAACCCACACACTTATTAATTTAAAATAAATTAACTATTTCAAATTAATAACCCCCTTGACACATCACCCATGCCTCCCTCACCCCATGACAAATTTTAATTACTTAAACCCCATTTCATCCTTCCCACTAACCTCTCATGTTCATTTAATCTGCCTTGGACTATTTTCCAATGATAGTTAGACCTGGAAGTTGGAAGAATGGGCAAAAAGGCTAAAAATAGCCTCTTTTCCCATTCTTTAGCCGCTAACGTTAATCATTATTCAGCTGACATCGACAATTTTATCGACGTCAGTTCTTTCAAAAATGCATTTCTACTTCTGTTGCCCCCCTCTGTGAACGTGAATTCTCTTGCTCTAGACTTCAAGCTTTTTTGCTCTTTAAATTCTTGTAGGTATCAGCATTTCTATAGCACTCTCTAGGCTCAGAGGTTCTACTCTAGTCATTCTACACCAAATTGAAGGTTGCATGACACTCCAGCATCAGTGACAATGAAAATAGGCCTCCTACACCTCTACCTCTCCACCCATAGTTAAGTATTTCTATTGTTCTTATTTTACTATCTTTTTAAATACATTAGCAATCAGATTACTACACATTTCCAAGAATTCTTGACACAACCTAGTCTATTCTTTCCAGAGAGGCTGAAAAGCCTTCTCTCACCCTTATCTCTCTTTTTGCCCCTCTCATCCATTCAGTCCCTTTTTAGCCACACTCTCTATCCTGTTAACCTAGAACCAGCCACTAAAACTCCCACAGAGACCCCAAACCACTTTGTTGACCATAGATAGACCTGAGACTTGTCCAAAGCCTTATTGCCCTGACCGATGCAGGCCACCAGGCCCATTGCCCCTACCGACGTTGGTAGATTAACTGTCACCGGTGACCTTAACCAATCGACACCGGCAGACTAATCGACGTCGACAACTATGGAAGAAAGATTGCCACATACAGGTACACATTTGTTTCTATTTCTTTTTTTAGTCTTTTATCATTTCCTTTTCTAGCAGCATTCTATTCTTTATCAACCAGTGGACTGTCACCCTTCTAGGAAGTCTTTACACTTTTGGGATCAAGCATTGCTTGGTAGTCCACTACTTACCTATCTAACAGTCTTCTTGTTTAAGTCCCTCTTATCTATAGGTGTCATCCTCCATAGCCAAAGAGGAGTCCCCTCAATGTCTGGATACGGTGCGCAGACCTCATCCGGGTATCATCTAACCCTAGACCATTACTTTAGTTTCTTATTTCTTTTGAATGTGGAAAAGCAAAAATAGTTAAAAACACTTTTATAGAGAAATCATGAATAATATATTATAGGCCAGTGATAATACTTATCTTATCCCTTAATAACTCTAACATATCTCAACACCATCCACACAAGTTTGCCATATCACCTATGTGTTGCACTCAAGTAGCTACACCTTTTAACTAGGCTTCATTTGCCCTTATAAGTGTCATGGAGACCCATCCATATATTTAACACTTATCTAAGAAAATTAATAACAAATTAACACTTTAACATACATATACCCATTCCATATAACCTATAAGTCCTCCTTAAGTGACAATATCCATCACAACACCCTTCTACTATAGCATAATCAGCCCAAACATCATTGCATACATACAATCACTAAGAATGAACACACAATCAACTTCTAAGCCTTTGATAATAAATAATATGGATTATTAAAACTTATATAATCCAAATATATGGTCTTCATAAAGTATAAAACACACTCGAACACTTATTTCATTTTATAACATCAAAATACCATCAAGAACTACTCAATTGCCCTTCTCAGGTTACTTGCAAAGCATGAACAAACACATAGTCAACTTTGGATCTAAATAATTGACTATAAAAAAATTATAACATTAGAATAAATAAATTTTGATTCATCCTTAAGTCCTCTATAACTTTTATTTTTACAGCATGGTTAAATTCTACATATATCAAAAGTTATAGCATAAAAACTATAGGCTAGTCTTCCCTCACAAATTTGAATATTTGAATTCCAACGGTCACTGAGCAACTATTAAACTTTGAACACTTTACCATCATCTCATGTATTTACATATTTTTATAAAATAAACACCATTAATATACTTATAATTATATTTGTCTTTACCTTTTCTTTATTTTTGAACATCAAGCATTTAAACCTCATCTCATGATTCCTGGCAACTATGGACAAACACACTCCGTCAATCTCCATGCATTAGTATAATATTTATCTAGAGATAATCACCATTGATTTAAGATCCAATATCCCATGATTATTCCAATTTTTATCCACATGTTCCTTCTTCACATTTTACTAATTGAATTTAATGTGAATCATTTATCTTTTGACTGCATGATCATATGCTCACCATCGATATTTTATCCAAGATCCATGAATGTGACACATGTCACTAGCATGATCATTATTTGACATATTTAATTTCACACACATCGTTGGATAAATATATAATATTTAATTCATGTCATTGTATATACTAACTATATGACCTTATACTTTAACATAGTTTATCTTGATGGTCTCTGGCCCATCACAGTCAACAAGTGTAACTTTTAAGATTTATATCTCGAGCTAGAAAACACTTCAAGACTCCAAATATTTAGGGTAAATTCCTAGAACTATAGATAAAATGACCATGAAAACATTTACCCACTATTGAATCTATAATTACCTATAACAAATACAAATACTTTTTGGATCATATATGTCTGCATGATGTGCACTGATGGTTTGGCTAATTATATAAATTTCATGAACTTTTGTTTGAGAGGCCAAATTTTCACCCACATAGATTTAGCTACACTCAACCTCATGACTTAAAATTTTACACATGAAAACTTTGGACCAATGTGATCATACCCATATGAAAAAATTCCACTGAATCATCCATATGTGGTAATGGTGATTTTATCAAACTGCCTACTCATATTTTTCTATCACAAAACCATCTATGCCAAGATGAACATAATGAATACCTAGATGAATAATTTATACACATAATATTTTTAAATTTTTATCAATTATTTATGCTTTACATATTTTAAGTAACCCATCAAGACTCAATCTCTATGAGTGCATGCCTTAAGGGGTGTATTGGGAAAGGGGTGGCTATACCTTTGGTGCTTCATAGGATTGGTGTCCCTTACTACCACATTATTACCAATCCAACTAGATCCTAAAACCATTCCCTAATCTATTTATCCTCCATTGAATGTTCCTTCAATATTTTTTTATTTACTTCCCTCCTTTTATTATCTTACACCCCTTTTGTTTAGTCAGTTATACTAGGTCGACTGGGTCGACCCATTATAGATTAGGGGTATTTTTCACATTTTTAGCTTGTTAGCCCTTCATCTAACCTAGCTCAGAGCTAGTGAATTATCCCTAAAAATACACTAGGTTAACCCTCTATAGCTAACATTTTTGGAATATTTTAGGGCAAGATCTAGATATATAGAGAAGATCATGTTGTCATTATTTCATATGTACAATCAAGAGTTATTATTAGCTTGTGCTTCTTCATGATTTTTTCTTCCACCTTTCTACTTGAGGAGACTTAGCTTAGGTTTCTTATTTGGATAATCTGGTCTTATAGATAAGTCTCACATGATTTAACCTTTCTTAGTTACCCTTATAAGTCACAAAAATCTCTTGTGAAGCTCCATTGGCCAAGGGAGAGATTGAGTCTTGATGGGTTCACATTTAGGTAAGTATATTCTAACTTTGTTCTCCTCTCTTTTAGTAGATAGAAGTAGCACAAGTGTTGGCATGAATAACACTTTCTTTCATACTTCATGTATTATGGTGTTACTCATACTTAATTTAATTGAGGTTCCCTATACATATTTATTATATTGTTTCTAAACCCCACTTTATGCCACAAGCTTTGGTTTGCACTAGATTAGATTTACTTTCTTATTATTAGAATAGGTGAATGTTGTAAACCTTTGGACTCCATTAGGGGTGTTGTGTGATTGTGTTAGACTAAAGGATTTTGAAACATTCTAAACATGATATTTTATGAAAATTTATACCCTAATTAGGGCTAGTACATCTCCATATTGGTCATTTCTCACTTAATAGGTGTATCCAAATTGGAAGTGTAGGTATGCTCTATCTTCTCTAAGCCAGGATTGATTTATAGACATGATGCATTTTAGATTGAATACAAATACCATGAACTTCCATAAGCTCTCTAATTATCCTTGATATTTGATAAGCCCCCTCATATATGCTCAATAATTAAAACTCATCCCTAATCATGTCAAAACTAGAGATAAACCAAGCCTACTTCAAGCATATGAGGACAAGTACACTGCACACTTTGACATTGACACTTAAAATATAAAGACACTTCATCCACTCACCTAGACACCTCCATGACATCACTAAAAACTCTCGAACAATAATTTTTGAACCAACCTAGCCCCACTTGTCTTACTAGATCATTTCCAATACAAAATTTTTCAAAATGTGTAATCTATGTATTAATTAACTTGATGGTGGTGGCATAGATATAGATGATGACTAACCATAAGAGTCCTTCGACTTGGATAATGGATCCTTGCATTGAGTGATGATATATTAGATTTTTTAATGTGGATTATATACATGTGTGTTTCTAATAAAATAATATTCACTGGAAAATGGATTCAGATCAGTCTTGTAGGCATGCTACTCCAACATCACTTCTTATATAAACCACAACAAGGTGTGAAATGGATCATGGTATCCAATGATCTACTTGAGATATAAATCATAAGTTATTCTCAAGTCTGATTTAGTGTTGGTGAAACTTATCTAAATCTCACCACTCAATTGTTCCATCTTGTTTACATGTCATTGAGCTTGGAGGTTGATAAAATAACCACACAAAAGTTGACTCTACCAGTTGAGGAAGTTATCACACACATTATCCTTAGCATTGATCAACTCCTAGAGTGATCCATCCTTCTCTATAATGGTAGTGTGTCTAACCATGGTTTCTTTAGTTTTGGTGGCCTTTCTAATGTATGTGCTAGAGCTGGCTAACGAAGTATCTAATTTCTAGTTCTAGTCTAGTAAGTTGTGTGACCTATTGTGCTTGAATTATAATAGTATCAAACATTCACTAATATTAATTTAGTAGAGTGATGAGCATTATATCTTTGGTCCTAACATCATATCCTAATATGCCAGCTATATGGATTTTCTATGTTGCACACAAGTCCTTGGTTAACTCAAATATAAGTGTCTTGAGTCTACATTGATCAAACATGACTTGGTCCCCAATTTCATGAGTGACTAAATCATGATAAGCATCCTATATTATCTTGGCATCTTCATGTAGGTGATCCTTCAAATTTAAATTCTCAACCTTGGATTGATCTATTTCTTGTTAAATAGAAGTGGTCTTTTATGCAATGGACTCTTGGAATGCTATCACATCCTCTATCTATTTTTTAGACTTATTCAGGTGGAAAACGGTTCTTATTCTTGCTTCAACTACTTGGATCTATCTTGTTGTTACTTAGGCACTTATTATTACTATGGTGTATACTCTTCTACAATCTTGAGTGATGTGTAATAATTTTATCTTGTTTTATTTTAGCATCTTCCTCTGATTTCTTATTAAGCTTATCCTATGCAGCTTTCTTTTTTTCTTATTCTTCCTTTTTTAGCTTTTATGCATGTTCTTTATTCTATTACTCTAGCATAATAGATTTGGATTTTTTGGTTTTAGCCTATGCATTTACATTTAACTTAGTTTCACTTTGTTATTGTTTGTACAAGGATTCATCTCCATCTTATTTATTGTTATTTTTATCTTTCTCAACTGACTACTCTATGAAAGTGGCATCTTTTATGGCCTGGTTTGCCTACACCACTACATCCTAGTTTTGTTTTTCTTCATTGTCCTTCGACTTGTTAATGATCACAACTTATTTGTTATTTTGATATTTAACCATCTTATTTTGATGCACCTCATATGCTTTCTTGGCTACATCTACTACTTATTATGCCTTCTTGACCACCTCAAGAGCCTTCATCAGTCAACCTATGCATCCTAGGCCTTTTGTGCAACCTCACCTTCTTCAGCTTATTGACTTGCTTATTGATCTTGTTATTATTAAGCTTGATCATTATGGTATTTCTTCTTCTCTTTTATAACTCATAATTCTACTATGTAAGCTACTTGTCCCCATTAAACCTATTGTTTTTATATTGTAGGTTTCTCTAGTGCAAGATCTTGAACCTCTAGGGCTTGTTGTGAAGGCAAAAACTCACTTGGTTAAGCCATGGAGATGGAAACATGTGATTTATTACATCCCAAAGTAACTAACCTATATTTGTGTGGTGGTGAAGTTGAATATGGAGAAGGCCATGTTTCTTAAACCATGATTATGTAGCTAAATGTGCATTTTTTGAGGGTAGGTGAGCCCATAACCTCACACCTAATTCATTCTTTATGCATGAGGGAATCTTATGGGATTTATAAGCATGATGCAAATATATCCATAGTTATGAAGGTGGTAGAAGGTTGCTACTAGAATAAGTCAAAACTTACCTATAGATACTTAGCATCTTATCACATAATGTCAACCATTATAGATGCAAGGCATGGTGCTAGTTTTACCCACAAACTTAGAGAAACCTTCTTACACACTTAGACTTTACACACTGACTTTCAAAATAATAATTACTTATCCTCATTTTTGTCATAGAAATATCTGGCCATATTGATAACCATTAATTTTAGACCTCTTGTTCATCCATGCCCATTTATAATAAGTCACATGATCTTGTGATCTAGGGTAATGTAGGATCATCTAACCAGGTTATATTAATCATTATCTTTAGCTTTAATGAGGGGAAATGTTGATTATTACTTGGTGGAGATCTTATGTTTTCATTTTTGAATATATAAAGTGGTGGATTCATCTTATTGCAGTACTTATAGGGACTACTATGCCAGGTGATGTAGCTTGGAGAGATGTTACATGCCTGACTACGTAGGCTTTTTTTGTGATTTTTTACTTATGTCATAGCCATGGTAACAAATAATGGTCAAGGTCCAAATGGTGACCTCAACAGCTCATGAATATGGATAAACACACCTTTTGATATCAAAGTTGTAACATCATGTTATCCCAAGTATTGAATGACATTTAGAACTACCTGATGATGTGTAGTGATCATCTCTAGGCACTCCTCCCACCATGTCTTGAATTTATTCTCAAAGGCTAGGGAGCTTCACTGAATTTTCCATATCAAGTTGTGGAATTTATGAACTGACCATTAGTGGGTGTTAGGGTACACCTCTCCCTTAGGGGACTTCCATTGGGTGAAGCATAATAGAAAAATAATAAATTGGTACTATAATGTTTACTTGGAAGATGTACAACACTTGTCGATGTTTTTTAGCAACTCTTAAAGAAAATATTTAGGCAACTTAAATTGATCATTGTGGTGGATCATGTGGTGTGTAATGTCCATGGCCCATTTTGGAATTTGCTTTACAGACTTGGTAGTCTACTAGAACCTCTGTGTGATACATTCTAGTAGGATGTACATTAGTTTGTCATGAATTTATTCAATTAGTATCCCTATGGATCCCTGAACATATAAGTATTTGACCTCCTAAAGGATAAGAGGTGTT
Source organism: Torreya grandis (assembly GCA_037957365.1). Taxonomy (NCBI): domain Eukaryota; kingdom Viridiplantae; phylum Streptophyta; class Pinopsida; order Cupressales; family Taxaceae; genus Torreya; species Torreya grandis. The sequence goes on along the minus strand of JARHVA010001239.1, from coordinate 3,279,961 downwards.
CTCATCTTATATGGGGAAATATAATATCCTCATGTAAGCATGCCCAAATATGAAGCCATTAATTTTATATTGATAGCTATCATCATGTCAGGGCAAAGGTAGATATTTCCATCATTATAGTGTCTAAGCAAGACTTACACAATCTCCCATAAGTAATCAAAAGTGGGAATGAAAAGTAAGAATTCAATGTGTGTGTTATGGAATTGGTGGGGAATAACAAGAGCCATTAATTTTGAAACATTGATGGGATCTAGTGAAAACACTTTCTTCTCTATCACTCAAAGGAAATCAAATGGCTTTGGGTCAATGAATTTTGTCTACCAAAGTGTCAAATCAATGCCCATTGCTTCTTTCTAAGTATTTATTAAACCCATAATGAGTTATGAAGGATCCATGATTATAGAGTAATGAAATTGAAAAACATTTATCTCTTTACAAAGTAAAATTATTTTGGCTCTTTAAAATTTCAACTCATGAAAATATTTGCAAGGATGAAATTCAAACTTGGTTCACAACCTTATGCCTTTATAGATTTTCGTCCCTAGTCATTTCTACATAAATGCCATGTGAAATTGTTCATTCAACATCAATGAAAATGTCAATGTGGTAAATTTTATTTGATCTAACAATTAAGGTAGTTATTCATTACCACATATGTGGAGATATATCGTTATGCTATTTGTAATCCATACTATAGTATGGATAGATGATTTTGACCATCCACCCATTTATTCAATATTAGGTCAATCAAACCTTGGATTTAGAATTAAATATTTAGGGATAACCATTATATGATGAATATCTTGGTTGATGTGACTTCACCATACATTTCTTGGATTTAATTACTTTATTTCACTCCTGCTAACATCCATGATTGTTCACCTAAATTATTCTATGCATAGTTGGCACATGTTATACTTGGTATTCTAGTTTCAAAAATCTAATGAAGAAATCATCTACAAACACACACATACACACACTACAAAATAAAAACACAAGAAAACATACAAAAATGGGAAATATTAATCTATTTGGTGTTACTCAACACCCACTCACTTAGAAAAAAAATATCTATTAAGACTATTGGTGGTAAGGCTTAAGCCTATAGACATTCACCTACCCTAGAAAAGTGGTTCCCTATATATCTCTCAATATAATGGTTCCTTGATGTGATATTTCATGTATAACGTAAGTCTCTTTCCATCTAATCTATAATTTACCCAAAAATTCTCTAAAATAACTATCATATAATGAAACTAGTTGATCTTTATGAAATTCCTTATGACATAGATTTCTATCATGCCATGCTTTCTAGATCTATTTATGAACTTCCTAAATCCGAGATGATATATGTTGATACTCATCCATCTTATTTAGTTTGAGAATCCTATTGGTGAGATATTCATGATCCCCTAGTCTTATGACCATTACAATGCGTAGACTGGGTACTAGATATTCCATTAGCATAAATGTTTCAATCCCATAGACCAAATGGAATAGAGTAAAACCTATATCCCTCTTATGTGCATGAAATATGCCCAAATAATCATAGAAATTTAATCTTCCTAATCATTTCTCTTGACATCACAAATATTTTTTCAACATTTTCCCCAACACTTTGTTAGAAGCCTCAATTTAGTCGTTAGATTATGGATGGTATGTAATAATTTTATGATGAGAAATCATGAATTATTCAATAAGGGTTTTGATGTTATTATTTAGGGAGTATGTCCCTTGATCTCTAATGATATTTATGGGGCATCAAAACCTTGTAATAATATTCTTGTATATAAACTTTATGGCATCCTTTGTGCCAAAGTTGGGTATCATAGCATCTTTGACCCATTTGGTAAAGTAATATATCATAGTAATAATATACCTTGTTTTGATGTGTTTACTTGATGGATTGATAGGATAAATAAAGTTAATACCCCATTGTTCAAAAGGTTGTTTGGCTAACAAAGGCCACAAGGGCATTTTATCCTTTTGTAGTGGCTTACCCATCACTGACATACATTGTAGTGTTGTGCTACCTTATGTGTGTCTTGAAAAATGTTAAACCACCATAATCCACTATATAAAAATTTCTTGGCATTAGATTTTTTGACAAAATGTCTTCTTTTTATTCCTTGGTGTGTCTCCTATAATAGTTGTGGTCATTCATGTTCTAAAACTACCCTGTGTTACTTTACCCTTCCCCAAATGACATAAAAGCCCATTTATAATGGTATATGTCAAGGATCTAGTGACAAACTAGTTATTGTCTCTTTCTTGGTAGTACATAGGGAATACTCCTTGTTTGAGGAAGTTAGAAATTTCTTCAAAAAATTTAGGGATCATAGAAACACAAAATAGATGGGCATTAGGAGAATATTCTTGTAGTTATTCTGGGTCTTCCCCATTTTTAATGTGATTGAGATGATCTGACCCAACATTTTATCTTCCTATCTTGACATTAATTCAAAATTAAAATTATTTAAATAATATCAACCATAGATAAATGTGTCTTCCTAGCATCAACTTTTTGACAAGGTATCATAGAACTTGATGATCTATGAAAACATCAAATGGCATCACAAGAATATAGTGGAGAAATTTATGTAATGTGAGCACAATAGATAATTATTCCCTTTAAGTTTCCATGTAATTCTTTTCTATGTCAGATAATTTTTGGATTACAAAATGTATGGGGTAGTCTAGTCCACCATCTCTTAGTTGTGTAAGCACAACACTAATTATTGTATCAAAAGCATAAACATGAACACAAAAGGGATTGATATAATCTATAAAGACAATAATAGGCATAGTGACAAATCTTTGCTTTAGTTTTATGAAGGTTACTTGACACTCAGTAGTCCATACAAATTTTGCACCTTTGCATAGTAAATACTCTAATGGGTATGAAATGGCTACATAACCATTGATAAAATTATAATAGTACCCTATATGACCAAGAAAATATCTCACTTCTATAGAGATGACTACTAGAGGCATACTCAAAATGACTACAATTTTGGCATGGTACACCAAAATGCCTTCATTATACATTATGTGACCTAGAAAGACACCAAAAGGTGTAAAATATAAACATTTTTTTAAATTTATGGCAATGCACAAAGCTCAAAAATAATTTAAAATGAGTCATAGCTTACAAAAATGTTATTTAAACAAAGAAAAGACTACCCAATCATAGATAAATACTTCTCGTCATTTGTGAATGAAATATTTGAATGTAGTCACCACTGCTCAAGAAAAAACTATTGGTACATTCTTGACGCCAAAAGGTATTACCTTAGATAAAATATCCCCATTCCATGACAAAAGTCATTTTATCTCTATCTTATTTTGTGATTGGTATTTTATGATAGCCACTGAAACCATATGTGACATAGTAGACTTCATGACCTGTGATAGATTCCAAAACTTCATCTATGAAGGGAATTAGAAATGGATCATTCACACACGCATCATTCAAAATATGACTGTCACCACATACTCTAATATCCCCTATTTTATTATATTTAACTACCATGGTACTAACCAAATATACATTTTCTATGGGATAGATTATACCTACATCTTGCATTCTATTGAGTTCAGCCTTCACTTTCAAATTTATGTTTGTATTCAACTTATAGGGTCATTTATTTATAAGTCATGCGTAATATTTAATTTTGATATGAATTTCATCAAGGGATGGATAAAATAATCTAACCTCTAAAAATTTATTGGGAAACACATCTTGATAATCCCATAAAAGTTGTATGGCTTTTAAAACATTGGATTTAGTGTAATAATCACTTATATGTGCCAATTAGGGAATCTCCTCACTTTCAATGTTTTCCACATAATTTTTAATATCATGATAATAAATATTATGGTTTTACTCAATAATATATTCTTTTATCATTCATTTCCATTCTTATTCTCAAAATTTTATGTTACATAGCTTGTCTTCTTTAGTAGTTTCTATGTTGGGGTCTTTTACTAGTTTTACTGGTCATTTAAGTTTAAACAAATTAGTCAGATCAATATCACCATCATTATCTAAATCTTAAATTTCCTCATCTTCATCATATATTCAATGACATTGTTTCACAAGATATTGGTGTTCCATCTTGGTAAATTTATATCTTTGTAATTTTGTATTTAGGTCATAGGCTACATTCTTCTGCACAGTGGATACCATCATGGTGCTTAAGTCTTTTGTGCACCCATGACATAAGAAATGGTTGATTTTTAGCACTAATTTTTAAACTAGAGGGTTATTGTCTTTATAAAAAATTCTATATTAAGTCACTTGACACTTGTACCCAATGATTTGTCTCTCTCATATGCTCTTGATGCATATACCATGTTGATGGTAAAAGGGCAAGTGTGAAATGAAAGATGTGAACCTAGTACTTTGGTATTACACATTTTTTGGTCTAGACTTTAACACATTTATGAGTATGGATTTTAGGGAACTCAACTTCTTGTAATAAATTCAAATTAATTATGATGACCTATGTTAGTTGAAATATACTAATCATAAGTTCACACACATCATCCCAATCAAGCTAATCATTTCGATGAATTACCCACCATGTCATTGTAACTCCCTTAAAAGTATAATTCAAGTTACTAACCTAATAAATAATGGTAGGTATATGAACCTATAGGCATATACTGAGTTTATTGATATCCTCGATCACATAATATGAAGGAAGTAATCTCTCATGGGTGAAGACCATTCTCATAGGTCAGAGTTCATTATCACCATGAGCCCAATTAAGTAGATGCATGTTTGAGTGTCCACTAATAGATGAATTTATTTACAAAGTAAAATTTCCTTCTCTAGTGAAATATATATAATATTTCATAGGATCATCTACTTCATAGAGAAAATCAACTTCTACATGATTAGGGGATTTAGGAAACATGGACACATAATCCTATATGATAAACTAGGTTAGAAACAATTGAGTAACTACTTGTTTAGGCTTCCATTATTCAAATGTATTTAAGTATTTATTGATTAAATACTATAATTGAGGTTTATTATGCTCATACAAGAAGTTTCACTTGGCTATGCATAGAGTTTTTGGGTACTCTTCAGAGTTAACCTTCATCTATCTAGTTTTTTGTGCAACATAAGGATAGTTTGGTTTAGTCATAATGATGTAGGGTTTTTGCTCCTCATTTAAAAAAATTATGATAATCTTATCTCCTTGATGAACCTCTATTTGATTTTTCATAGTGTTGATAGTCATCTAACCATTATATGCCCATTTTTTGCCAATCAACACAAGGTAATGTATTATTATTGTCTTCATATTGATGACTTCAAAGTCACCACACAAGTTCAATTTTGTGACTTTGATCTCAATGTATTATAATATGTCAATGGGATCAAATCTTCCATATCTTCTAAACTTATATTTATTGGGTTGTAAATTAGAACCGATGGTCCAATAGCCTCCCATGTAGACATGGAAATCATGTTTACCATGCTTCCAAAATCAGAGATAACATTTAGAATACCATATCCCATAACTTCAATATTGTTTCATGTATCTGCATCCCATGGCTTATTTGTTTTGACATACCAAACAATTTTTTTTCTATTGCCCTTGATGTGCACACTATAGTAAATTATGTAGCAATTTTTTAATGTTCTAAGAGATGTCTTCATTATGTAGTGTATTTAAAAGTTGTAGTAAATCTATCAGCATATTAATAACTCCATCATGATGCATAATGTGCATGATTTAGACATATTTTTTGGCATCTATTATTATATCATCCCCTTTAGTAGTGTCTTGATGTTGAACACTTTTTAACATCTGTGTCGCTTCATATATGATCCCCTTGTCTATAACTAGGTCTGGGTATTTGTCCTATTTTGCTTTTTGGATTCTCTAGTGTGGAGGTATTTCAAGATGAGGTAATCCTCTCTTTACATATTGGTGTCTTTTAATGGCATTCAAGAATGCATCCTCCTTAGGTTGAGCATTAACCATGTTAATATTCATGATGACCTCTTCCTTTCTTTTTTTTATAATGTAGGATAGTCTTTTGTCTTGTGCTAGTCATATAGTCTATAATATGTGTAGTAAAACAATCTTTGGGGATTCAAAGGGTAATTACATTTCACATGATTATACTCTCCACATAAATAACATTGGTAAAGGAGGGCATTGATAATTATTTAATTTACACCTTGGTAACCTCCTTTGTATCTACCCCTAAATACTCCTCTATTTGTTTGATAACCTCCACTATACCCTTGTTATTGTACTGTATTCTAATGCTAATGTTTTTGGGTATTATCTCTAATTCCAAATTGTTATTTCACAACTAGTGGGTTCCAACTAGTTTATTATTATTGCATCATTATTTTATTCTAAGGTTTTACGTACTAGTATTATGGTGATGGTGGTGTCTAACTTAGTGAAAGAGGGGTCTAACTAGCTAGACCTTAAGGCTAGTATCAAGGTAAACTAGGAATCCATTACATACCTACCTAGGTTTCACAACCTTTATTGACCTCTAGGATTTGAATCATATGCTTTGTTAAGGATACTTGCTATACAATGCCAATGAATACATTCTTTGTAATGTATTCTTTGAGCTCCTACAAAGCCCTACAATTCTTTTTATCATGATTGTACAACTTACAAAAACTAAAATATAAACTTTTTGGAATTTTGACATACTATTATAGGAGATGGCATTGTATTATTGTGTACCCTACTGCTCTAAAAATTTCATATAAATCTATCTTGATCTTAGGATAATCGTTCCTATGATGTCCTTCTTTCCCAAATTCCATTCACCATATATTTAGCTTAGGTTTATCTGCCTCATGATATTATTTCATCCTCTTTATTAAATCTTGAAATGTATTTTCAATCTTAGAACCCATGATGGGATCTTTCCCATAGTTTTTAGTTTTCTCCACTTGCAAGACAGTAGCTCTAGCTTCTACTTTAGTATCATATTGAATTTATGCTATAGAAAATCTTATTTTGGAATGCAATCCTTTTATAAACCACATTATTTTACCTTTATTTTATAAGGAAAATTCCACCTTATTCATAACATCAAAAAACCTATGATCATAGTCACAAACTAATTCTCCTAAATTCTACATAATCTCCTTCAAGTCTTGAATAGTATAACTTATACATTTTTTTATCTTAAACTCTATGATAATCCATTCCTTAACCTATTATATAATTTCTTGTGTAATTTATCTATGGTACATAAACTAAAGTGATAATCCATTCAGTGCCCTTATTAACTCACACTTCTTAATAGGCTCATCATTAATACCCTTAGCTTACCATCTCATCTCACATGTTAGTAAGTACTATTTAGGGTCCACAGACTCATCATATATTGTCAAATTTATAAATGATCCTATAACACCCATTTTGTTAAGTAGTGTTGAGGGGATTTTTTTCACAACTATTACAAGAGGGTGTTATGTTCTATGTGATCCTACTTGCATACCATAAATATTTATTTGTGCAATAGGAAAGTCAACCTATGTAGTCTACTTTTATATGTTTCCTTCTTTTATATGTTTGGTTTCAACAAACCCTATGTCATTAAAATCCTTTCAAATTGATTTTTATTCAATTTTAGTACCCTAATGTTGTAATTTTTTGAAAAATGGACCTTCACAATGACTATCTTCCTATCCACTTGGTTGAAATCTTCTATTGGATTATAAGAAATTGGACTATGGGTATGTGCACTCTTATGGTGAATGATTCTTTCATGTGACTTATTCTTCTTATAATCTTGAACCTATGATTACTCTATGAATTTATTCTACTTCTTTACTTAATAATTCATGTCTTTCTATTAATTCCCATTATTATAGCTATGCACTACATATATTATTTAACTATTCTAATTCTACACTACTCTCACCTTCTTATAGCATATCTTCTTCCTCTCATTCTTCATCACTTCCTTATTTCTACCAACATTTATATTATTATTTCATCTCACTCATCACATCTTACTACTTTTTCATCATCTATTTTACTACTATTCTTAACTCTACTCATAACTACCTAGGTATTATTCTAATTACTCCATCTATTCTATTATCATAGCTCACATTATGAATCCAGACTTTTTTTTTGAATTTTCTTCCCTCGTGTCTCCATTATGGGTTCATGTTCAATCATCATCCACTCATCTAATCATCATTCAATATCATGTCTCACACATACATATATGCTTGAAGTGACTAATCCATATTAGCTAGAGTAGGCACCATGGCCTTGTCCACAATCAACATATTCAAAAAGATAGGTAGTCACTACAAAATTTCCCCTAAAATTCCTATGACAAACAATTCCTTCATAGATTTTAAAGCTATGTATACTTTTAATACAAAATCAATTATATATCTATCTATTTCAGGAGTAACCCAATGATTTATTACTCTTGTCCATTTGGTTTCTAATTTCTAAAACTAGTCTTTTCTTTAGTCTAGATTATAGTTTCTTCCATTCTTGGGTTAAAATGATAATATTCCAAACATGCTAACCAATTATATATCAATTTAGGAAAATTACACTATTATAAATTAATCTATGAATATACTTTCAGATGATTTCTTGTATGATAAGACCAATATTTTTTTATTCTTCTTCTATAAAATTACATATCTTTTGGTCTAACCATGTCTCAATATCTCTCTACCCCTGGTAACCATCTTAGCATACTTTCCTATAGAATGAGTGTTCCATACTTATCACACCATTATCAGTAGAGGTTATTGAAGCATCAAAACAAGATAAGGATGATGATAACTATGATATACTTCATGTGTGTATAATAGTTTATTGAGTTCATATAGAAGTTTGATAATAAGAACATAGGAATTATTAATTATCCTACATTATTTAGGAATTAAGAATAACCAATGTTTCATTAAAAAAATAATACATTCAGGTTAAATTAGGTAGAAAGTAACCAAACATTATACATGAGAATGCATGAAAGTAATATAGTAATAAATCATATAGGTAACCATAACCAGATGAATCTCTATTGATCTCTTCTAAAGTGGAACTCTATTCTTCTTAAAATAAAAAGTATATATAGATGTTTCTAGTATATGACTTCATCTTTTTCTCATACTTGGCACCAAAAGTGGAGTCTCTTCATATTTTATCCTATTTCAAGTCATGAAGATAGGAGAAAATAGACTTATACATGATAAAATGAGTACATAACACATAAATACTTGACAAATATCTTGTACATCTTTACAATCCAAATTATTCTACCAACAAACCCTTATCTAAGGTCTAAAACCTCATGTTTCTCATTCATTCTTGAATTCATATCAAACATGAGCATATTTTGACTCATAGGGGAAGAATCAACCTTAGCTTCTTGTATCTCCATGAACTAATGTATTTGATCTTGAATGACCTCTTGGTAGTTTCCACATTGATCTTAAATAAGGAGAGGATCATCACAAGCATTTAAATTTTCTCAACAAGAAATATAAGACCTTAAATAGCCTCAAATTCATTGCAAATCTCCAAATACTACCACCACATATCATCTTAAAACTCTTCATATTAATTTGACAAGGCACGATGCATATGATTGTCCTCTTGATGATGTGTCTCCATTAAGTTTATAGCTACTAACATGTCATCCTAAACTTCATGGTGATTACTTAAGACAACTACAACCTCAGTTACAACTATACCTTAGTCTTAGAAGGTGATTAGTTTAGATTCATTAGAGTATATTCCAATTCTACTCAATACCTCATCTTACTCAATTAAGACATCCTATATATCAACACCAATTACAACCTCTTCATGAAGGATCTTTATGAAAACATTCCTTTGAGATTCTTCCATTGTCAAATAAATCAATTCTTCTTTCCAAGAAGAAGGAAGACAAAAACTTTTAGTCAAATGAGAAAGCTAAAAATAGACTTTTTCCTCTTCTAGTCTACTTGACACATCTTGTAATGTATCTAAATGCATATCAATTGAATCTATATATTATTATTCAATAAGAGATTATAAGAACTACTATTATTGATCATTTATGGTATCAATGAGATGACTAGCTAGCTATGCTACTATTCTAACCATTCAATTGGGTTTTTCTCATCTTCAATAGTATTTTCTACTTCAAATTTTACTACTAAATGATGAATAACACCTTCCCCTTCATTTCAAAAGACTAATTTGTTATTTTAATCACCAAGGGGAGTGTCAATGATGATTTATTCCTCATCTTCACTTGAGTATTTTTCATATCCCTCACTCTGTTCACTTATAATTGTAACTTGAATTTCATTAGTCTCCAAGAGGACATATCCTTCATTAATGATGGGTTTATCAACTTTACAAAACAAATTTGGTCTTTCATGATCAATGAGCTTATCCTTATTCTCTTTCCATTCACCAACCAACCCCTCAAACCTTGATATGTTTTGATATTACTTTTCTCAACATGGGCCTCCTTTCTTTGAAATGTCTCTTTAATTGACTTCCATGATGGGAAAGTTTAAGGTTATTGAGGAGAGAGGGGTGGGGTTTAAATAGGTTCATGAACTGGTTTGAAACTTGGCACTTTTATTTTATTTTGGATTGCCTCTTGGATAAAACTCCATGATGGACAGGTTTGTGGCTCTTGAGGAGAGGTGCATGATGCTTGAATAAGCAAAGTTCCTTTTTAGATTAAAATTATTGATCTAGGAATGGGTCATACTTATTTACCCATGACTCAGTCACTTGCTTCTAACTTGGGGTATTAGACTTAGGAGCCTCCTCTTGATGGTGTGTTTCACATTAAGGGGTGAAATAAGGATTATAAGCTTACAATTTGCCTTGGAGAGTCATCAAATTTATGATTTTGAATTGCCATAAGAGAAGGTTTATGAGGAAGAGTAGGTTAAACTTAGGGAGAAATGAGTGAGGCCTTCATAGAATCAACCAATTTTTTGATGGATTCTTGAAATTTGGTTAAAATGAGGAACATAAGATGACTAATTTGGGATTAGATAGGGTGATTAAAGATGAATAAATTTCAATTCTTACTCTTTCCATACTAATCTATCCTCCATACATTTGTTCTAAACTCTAATTTCCAGCCTTTCATTGATTAGTACATGATTATTTTCCATCTCAAAGTTTTCCCACTCACATCTTGCAAACTATAATGAGTCCTTTAGCTTTTTAATGAGATGAATAAGGACAACTCGGCCAAATTTTACATTTCCATCTATCTTTCTCATTACCATTTCATTATTATACATATTCATAAGTAATTAAGAATCTTGTTCTTTATTATCTTGGATTTTCATAGCTATACACCCCTCCTTAACTCTTAAATATTGTTGATGGAAACCTTGAAGTGACTATTATGAGGGGCTAAAAATCTTGGTAAGGTTAATGAGGAAAGGAGGGAGGATAGAGCTCTTGATATAAAGACTGGTCACATTGATAGCTAGGGTCATATGGAAGGTAAGTAGGATCATTATAGGGTTGGTATGGATAAACATAAGACTAGTATGTCTCATTAGGATGATGATAAGGACTAATGTACTAATTCTAAGGATCACCAACTTGGGTAAAATAGAAATCTACTCTAAATTCAACCATGAAACCTCATTATAAAGATAAATAAAAAGATCATTTGACTATAAGCACACCTATTCTACTAAAACCAATGGATTATGCTTAGAATTTCCTTTGGTGTTTATGTTTCATGCCTCAAAAATATTATGCATTGAAAATCACACCAATCACTCTTCAATGGATGAATTTTCTTGTCCCACTGAGCATGCCAAAACTATTATAGATCAAATTTTCACCCTTGAGAGGGTGTCCTCAAACCCTCTCACTTGATATATACAATGTTATTAGTCCTAGGTTATGTGTGACCTCTAAGTGGAATAAACCTCTATATTTGGGATATCTCCCTTAATGCTTCAACTAATCTATTACTAAACCATTTAATTAATAACAAAGGGAAAAGAGTGTTATTTTAAATCCTAAAGGGGATGATGCACCAAAATAAATGATCACTACTAAGCAATTCCATGTGCACATGTAACACATGAGACTAATCTAAACATACACTAATCCCAATTTTAATCTCTTACATCAATATTTCAATGTGGAGGTTGTGATAAATGCTTATACTAAGAAGAATAATCAAGTGATCTAAAATGACATTAATGAATAGGTGAACACACTCAACCTTTGCACTTCACTTGAATACCTAACTTAAACTACAAGAGAAGATTTAAAAATATATATAGGTGTTATAATAGGATAACATGTCAAGGAAGACTAAGCAAATCACTTAACAATATTGGCAATTCATGTATACACAATAAGTATAGTTATAAAAGTAGGTATAATTAGTAGTATTATTGATCAAAGGCATACAAATGAGAAGGTATTCACCACACCTAGGTGGAGGATGGATAACAAGCCATTCAAGGATGGATATAAAGCATAAAATTAAGGAGAGAGAGAAGAGAGGTGTAGAAGTAACTCCAATGATAAGTGTCATTCCATCCAAAATAGTTATAGCATAAGAGAAAAATATAAGATTGGTTTCATCCATATCCTTGGCATGTGTTGGATTCTTTATGATGATATTATAGAGGAAAGGTGTAGAATAGACTCCTAAACTCCATAAATGACTCATCAACCTTGTTTAAAAGTAGATATTATTAGCCAAAGATGATTTAAAAGCTTGTGTTTGACACTCGTCATTCTTAATTAGGTTTATTTTATCTCTCTAATTACATATTAAGACAAATACATGTTAATTTAATATTATAATAAGATCATAACTGAGTTTTACACTTATTCATGCTACCAAAAACCTATAATTTATTCTTCTTAGTGCAAGACTAATCATATCTCTTCTCTTAGGTGTTAAGCATGAAATATACTAAGATGGGGGGGGTGAATCAGTATATTATATATCTTTTTACTTAATCTAATTTCTTTTCTTTAACCACTTAATCACACATTAAAGATATGAAATAAAACTAAAACAATAATTTGCACCACATGAGAGAGAGAGAGAGAGAGTATAGTTTTACGTGAAAACCCAAAGTGGGAAAAACTATGGAGAACAATCTCAAGTATATGAATGAGCACCAACTAAAAATACAATGTTTACAAGCACCAAATTGTAGGAGCACCAACCCCTTTATTGAGTACAAACATTGAAACTATTTATGAGTACCAACACACAGGAGCAACAACCCCTTACTATGATTTGTGAGCATCAACCCACAGGAGCACCAACCCATCTTGTGTATAAAGCACAAATATCTCTCAATGTTGCTTACTCAACAAATGATATAACTCTACAATATCTCATGCTTTTCTATCTTCAAAAACAAATACAAACCATGCACTCTATTTATTATTAAAAATGGCTTCTTAAGCCTTTATTGATATCTTTGCAAATGACCTTTGGCATTCACCCTTTGTGACCCTTCAATCCTCATGGAAAATGGTGCCAAACTTGCATGACCCTTTGTATCCTTACATTTGAAAAGTCATATGGTGACCCTTCATAAATAATAACATCATTTCCTTTTTTGTATTTATCTTGGTGTGTTTCTAATTGTGTTATAGCAGAAGGGTGATGTGATGGATGTTGTCACTTAAGGAGGACATATAGGTTATGTGTCATGGTTTTATGTATGTGAAAGTTTTATTTTATTCGTAATTTGATTAGAGAAGTGTAAAATAGATAGATGTGTCTCTATGAGACCTATAAGGGCTAATGAAGCCTAATTAAAAGGTGTAGTTACTTGAGTGTGACCCATGGATGCTATGGCTGACCTGTGTGGATGATATTTAGATATGTTATATGTATTAATGGATAAGATAATTATTATGTCTAACATATAAGATATCAATCATGAAGACTCTATAAAGGGTGAAATCAAAGGTGATGATTTCTAGACATGAAAAAAGAGGTGTGTGTGTGTGTGTGTGTGTGTGTGTGTGTGTGTGTGTGTGTGTGTGTGTGTGTGTGTGTGTGTTGTAGAGTGAAGGAAAGAAGAAAGGGTGTGTGCCCAGTTGATGGGTTGTAGAGTAGAGAAGGTTGATTATTGTGGGTATGACCTATAGGTCAAATTTTTTATGTTATAGAGTGATCTTGGAAATTTGAAGATAGAGGATGAGTGAAGAGGTCTAGATTGATCCAAAAGGATGTTTTTGATGCCTTAAGCGTGAGTGAAGGATAGATGATGTATATGTGAGCTTGTTGGTTTATTTGAGAGGTAGATTAGAGTTTGGACTATGTGTATGACCATTTTTTATTATTTTTTAGGTTATGATAGAGATATTTTTGAGAAGTGTGGAGTGATCCAAAAAGTGGTTTTAGATGTTTTTGGATATGTGAAAAATTGAAGGGGAATGATATACATTGTATCTACATTAGATTGGTAGGTAATCAATGTTCAATATATGTTCATATCATAGGTTTAGGGAGGGTGATCAACATTTAAGTTAGAAGGACTTGACCATCCTAGGGGTAGGTGCTCTTTGTGGAATAGGTGTCTCACTAAAGTCTGGGTAGAAGGACTTGACCATCCTAAGGATAGGCTCTCCTTATGGAACATGTGTTTCACTAAAGTCTGATTATAAGGACTTGACCAGCCTAGAGGTAAGTGTTCATTTTGGAACAAGTGTTTCACTAAAGTCTCATGTTTGCATACTTATAATAAGATAAGTAGTCCATGTGTTTTTAGGCTTGAGAGTGGGTTTTATTCCCCAAGAGGGGTTTTCCACATAGATCTTGTGTTGTGTGAATCTTACATTATATATTTTTTCATTTCTATAAACATCTTGAATGATTCATGAATGGTTATATTTAATGCTTAAGTGTTTGAAGGGTTTAGAAATTGAATTGGATTATTTTCCCCCATTTATTCAACCCCCCTTTGTGGTTTGTATCTATAACACCTATAAAGGGTAGCCACTTGGTTATGCTAGCCTATTGAAAACCTATAAAGGGTTGTAGGTTGGTATGTTACTTAGTTGAAAACCTAAAAGGGTGGTTAAGTATTTTTAAAGAGGTGAAAACAAGAAATCACACCTTGAACAATTAATATGAATCTTATTGGTCTAACCATTTCTTCGGGCTCTGATCACTTGTGCAATTTTAGAGATCCTATGACATTGTCTTAGGATGAGACACCATTTTAAGTTTGGGAAAGTGTTGGTAGAAAAATTTAGAATATAAAGCTATGTAGGATATTTGTCTAATATTCATGAGTTATGTACTTATTTTCCATGTGTAAGTCTATTTTATCCTAACTTCATGACTTACAATAGGCTAGAATATGAATAGACTCCACTTTTGGAACCAAGTATGAGAATATGAATAGACTCCATGACCAATAGTTAATCAAACTTTAATTACTATATGATTATTTGATTTCATGGGAGAATGGTGATCTCGAGAGCTTTCCATTTTACCCTAGGGGAGGAGGATATGTTTAGGTTAGCTATATATAGTATATTTTTTATGTTTTATTTTCCCTAAGTGATTTGTAACATAAGTGTGTGTCTTGATTTGGTGTGTTTGATTCTTGTATTGTTGTCTTGTTGAAGGTAGTCAATTGTCTCAACTATTTTAAGGCATTTGTAGTCAAGATTCAAAGTCAATTCATTTTTGAGTTTTAATGAAAGATGACTTCATGTCCAATGTATTGACTATGAAACTAATCTAATGAACATAGTAGGCATGCAATCCAAGGAGGTCACCAAATATGTTATCTAATTTTGGCTACCATGGATGAGTCTCATAAAAAGCTTGTAATTTATCTCATTATAGCTTTTTTGATAGCCATATAGGGCCTTCAAATAGGCATTTAGGATGGTTTCCCTTATGGTTTAACAATGTTTAAGGTAAGTTTGAATAATTTAAGGTATCTTGGCTAGTAAGGAAGATAGTGGTGTTTTGACACTCCAAAATGCTAAGGTGCACTAATGAATGGGTTGAAAAAAGGAGATAAGGTAAAAATATGAAAACATGACCATTTAGAACTTTTGAAAAGTTTAAGGTATTTTTGATAAGTTTAAGGTAATTGTTCATATTAGTCTTGGTCTTGTGCTTGTCTTATCACTTCATGACATGTTTCAATTTGGTCCCAAAGTTTTAAGTGGTTTAATAGGTTTTTTTGAGTCATTTAATGCCTTTCCAAAGTCTCCTTATATTCCTTTTGTCCATACAACTGTCATAAAGGTCTCAAACTCTCTTTTCTAATGTTTTAAACCATTTCAAGTGTTTTAGTCCTCAATTTATAATTTTCAAAAGGGAGTATTATAAGTAAATGGTAGGTAAATAGTAGGAGGATGTTTTTATCATGTCATACCACATATATAAAATCATGATAAGCTCCATCAACACTTAGTTTATTTCTACATTAGGATATAAAGGTAGAATATGGTAGTTTTCATTGAAAAAGGGTATTTCAAGGAATTATTTTAGGTTTCCCAAGTTTTAGGTGTTATCCAATCAGATCCATGGTTTATTCATATTATTTATGTTCAAATTAATGCTTTGAAAAGAGTGAAGGTCTAAAGAGGGCATAAAACACTTCCTTTCTTCCATCAACCTTTTGGAAAACTCAAAATGGTTAGTTTCAAATGCTTAGTCTGTATAAGAGAGATTTAGAAGGAATGATCTTGGAAAAATATGTGGGTACTCATGCCATTTAAATACATTTATAAGTTTCTCATATAAGTGGAATATCATTTGTAAACAATCATTAATAAGTTTGGGTGGTCTAAAACACTACAAAAATCTGACTAACTCAACTTTACCATTAAAATGGTAGTTGGAAGCTTGGTGGAAGAATGATAGAAATTAGAGAGGATATATATGGTTTTCACAATATTAATTAGTTAATATTCAATCATCACTTCGAATTTGTGACCTTAAAAATCAAGAAATATCCACTTTGGAGTAGTTTGAAAGTTTAAGGTCATGTCTTCTTGATGTTGTGGGATTTCCAATAGTTTAGAGTATGTGGATGAAGATATAACATAATAATTTCACTCTATCTAATTATATTTAAATTAATTTAATAGATAATAAAATACTACATGGACCGCAAACCTTCACAACATGTTGGTGACTAATAGCCTTAACCAAGTGTTCATCACTGATCAAGATAATAGGAAAAACCCTAGCAACATGGGAGTATTGCATTGTGTACAAATAATGATAAGTGGTTGAGGATATATATTTATATTCCTAAAAAATAATTTTAACTCTTTAAAATATCATTATAACTTAAAAATTCAAAAATAAACCACGTTCTCATGATTCATCAAATGCCTATGTAACCTATAACTATAGGAAATCAACATGGTTTTGGTTGTGAAACTCAAGAAACCAATGAACTAACAGGTTTAATATAGATTTAAATGATATAAAATACCTCTAAAAGTCATCCAAAAATATTGGTCACCTTAACACTAGCTTTTCCAAGTAATCCCACAGCGTTTTCAAGTTCAAGACTGTGTATACATCTACCTACACTATAATGAACTCAAGAGACAAAACTTGCATTATCAGAGAAGTATGTGGGTCTAAACAGACATGGGTATTATGTTTAGTAAAATTATATTTTATTTTATATTTAATAAATACCATAAAATTATTCATAAATGACTTAAAAATATGAAAATGCAAACCTACAGGTCTATATAACTATAGGTCTTAATTTCCAATAAGGTGAAATGGACCTTGTATGGGAAGATGAGTTATGAAGATAAAAGGGGTTATGTATGTAATTATAAAGCCATGAAAAATTTATGAACATAATTTATAATCACTAATAGGTTCCTCATAATATTTTAAGATTATTGACGATGTAAAGGTTAGAAAGTTGAGTTTGGTGTAGAAGACTAAACCATGAATAAACTCAAGGTGATTTTTAAGCTTGAGTGTGGAAGATGAATAAACCTAAATTTTTGAAGTGTTTTGAGGGTTTAATAGGTTATAGTGAGAGTATAATAATTTATCTTCCCCTGGGTAAAAAAAAAAAAAAATCAATAAATATTTTTAAAGTTTAACATTTAAAAAACCTAGACTGTGCACCTACAGGACAAATGAAGATTTTTTAGGTTTGTCTTCAAATGTGTAAATATATCATGCAACCTTAGTTTGATATTTGAATTATAATGGTAAATAAATTTATATACTATTTAATAAATAGTGTTAATAGGTTTTTTTATCCTTTAAAATTTTATAACAAAATCTAAACTAGTTCATTAGTGTCAAATTAGCCCAATGGCCAACAAACCCTCAAAATGTCAAAACTAGGTTACAAAACCTTCCAGAAAGGAAGTTCCCATTGGGGGTCATGGATAAACATGACAATATATATTACACATATTTGAGGTCCTTATAACCACAAAAATTCACTCTAAACATTTCAATCCAAAAAATCTCTCTTATCCTCACATATAGTCCTATAGACCCAAGAGGCAGTGTTGAGAAGCTTAAAAATCCATGGAGGATGTAAATGGTGTAAAATGGATATTTTATGAGTTGGGATAGGTTTAAAAATTATACTATATTTAATTTTTTTTATGATCAAGATACTCTACCTTATGAATAATGCTTAAGAGTTAGAACCATTCTAAAACCCTATTTTGCAACATGAAGAGCTCAAGAAGGCTCAATTTTGTGTTTGGATCTTGCAGGAGGATTTTCATGGGACATGAAGATTTTATACATGTAATTATACCAATTTGGTATAAATAATTATGGAATTTTTTTAGGTATTGAGGCCCTCATATTTATGAATCATCATTAAGATGATTTGCCACATATAGATGACTAGCCACTTTATACCCTTCTTAAACCCTTTTAAGAGCTTGCTAGAGGTAATGTATTTATAATGACATAGAATTACATTGAATGAACTAATAAATAATTAAATTACCTATACACACATAATATCACCCTAATTAGTCACTATCTCACATGTGTGGGAGATATGTATGGATATATGGCCTAAAACTACCTGTTAGAGCTAGTTTGTAGGGTTTTGAGGCTTGTAAGCTTACCTAAATAGTAGAATAGGTTTCTCAAGCCAAGGTATAGATATTGGATAATTTCACCAATAATTTTAGAGGTCTTCATGATGATAGTATAGTTTGAAAGTGGCTGACTAGGCCTAAGAGAAGAGAGATGATTAGTATTGCACTAGGAGGACTAAATTGTAGGTTCTTTGTAGCATGAAAAATTGTGAAACTAAGTTCTCATCCTATTACAAGATGAAATAAACATGGATTTATAATAATATGGTGTTAGATAGATCCAAGTAACTTGATCAAGAATGACAAGTGTCAAACACAAGCTTGTAACTCCTCTTTGTCCAAGAATATGCAATCTCAAACAAGGTTGATGAGTCATATAGGGAGTTGAAGAGTCTCTTTTACACCTTTCCTCTAAAATCTCATCATCAATAAATCAACACATTAGAATGATATGAATGAAAATAATCTTATATTTTCATCTTGATCTATAATTGAATTGGATGGAGTGACACTTGTCATTGGAATTAATTTTACACCTCTCTGTCCTGTCTCCTTAATTTTCTCTTATATATGCAACTTTAAATGGATTATTATCCATCCTCCACCTAGGTATGGGTGAATACCTTCTCATATTTATGTATTTGGTTAATAAGACTATTAGTTCTACCTCTTTTATGAATATACTTAGTATGTATGCATGGATAGTTGATCTTTTAAAGTGATTTGGTTAGTCTTCCTTTACATGTTGTCATATTATAACACGTATATGAAATTAGAAATCTTATATTATAGGTAATATGAAGTGTTAAAATGAATTTCAATGGTTGATGTGTTTAAATTTTTGTTAGTGTCATTTTAGACCTCTTGATTACTCCTCCTAGCCTAGACATCTATTAAAACCTCCACATTGAATAGCTTATGTAAGAGATTTAGATTGTAAGTAGTGTATATTAAGATTATTCTCATGGTCTATATGTGCACATGTAATTGGTTTGTAGTGATCAATTAGTTTGGTGCATCACCATTTTTAGGATTTGGGATAATAATCTTTTCCCTTTCTCAATAATTAGATAGTTTAGTAGTAGTTTGGGTGAATCATCAAGGGAGCTAGACCAAATATAGATATTTAGTCCACTTAGAGGTCACCCAAAACTTAAGACTAATCCAATTATATATCTCAAGTGAGATGGATTGCGGACACCCTCTCAATGCTGAAAATTTGGGATATAATAGTTACAAATAATCATGTGGGGATAGATTATTTGGTAGCTATATTTTGACATATTATATATTATGCACTCTTGGCCAAGTACTTTTTAAGAATGTGTGTAAGTGAGGATTACTAGATATGATCCTTAGTGGGTGGAACCACATCCCATGCCTTGGTTACTAGGATATTTTGGGTTACCACACCCAAAAACTCCCATACTAGTTATGACATATTAAGCACATCATGTAAGGGATCATCATGGTACATGGGGTACAAGAGTACCAGTAGATGTTGTTTATAGTATGAGCATGCTAGCTGGAGTGTGGAATATAATGGTGGTGATGACATGGATTATATCTAGTGGTAGTTGAAGGAGCAGAAGATGTGACTTTTTTGTACAATAATTGGTAATAGAGTGACCACAATGATGATGGAGATGAAGGTAAGTTATAGTAAAACCATAAGAACTACTATGGCCATTGTTGTAGGCACCACCACAGGGGCCACCATAAGAAAAATGATATTAAGATCCATAGGGAGATGCCACAACATAGCCTATGATGAGTTGGTTGATTGTGATATATATTTGTATTGGACCATATCGTGTGCATGTGATTCAACCTAGGCATTATAGAGTACTTGAACCACCATGAAGTCATGATTCACAAGATGTAATGGGTGGTTAAGATGATGAGGTTAATATTGGGAAGTAATGTGTATTATGTTAAATTTGTCATATATTGATAGGATTCCTATATATATGAGTTATTTTTAGGATTTATATGTGAGATATGATATTCGTTTGGTTTTAATTTTATATATGTTACAATAATGGAGGTGATATGGTCCTCTATGGTTGAGAGAACACATCATGATATATTATACAATGTATTACTTGAGTATGATACAAATTTAATGATTAATTTTTTGGTGACCTTAATACTGATGTATGCTCGCTAGTTGTAGTTGGTTGCTGTGGTAGCTTGAAATTTATGGAAATGATATGATGCTTCTTAGGTTTATTATCCCTAGGTTTTAGTGATAGGGAGTTACATGCATATTAGTCATTAGATGAAAAGTGAGCTACACATTTTGATATGGATATACAATTGGCCTAGATATAAGGATAAATGTCCCATTTATAGGGATAGGTGGAGGGAATACATATATATATAGAGTCACTTTAGTGGACTATTTGTAGAGGATAGTTGTAAGATTGTATGATCATTTTAGCTCATCCACTAGAAGATAGGCATGGCGGAACATAGTTATAAAGTTATTTTTGTATTTTATCATGTGATATTATATGAAACATTTGGAAACATTTATATATATAGAGATGTTGTTTTGTATGTTTTTAATGTTATGTATGATTTTTATTATTTTTATAGCACGTGTTGATTTGGATATATGCTATGGGAAAATGTATGATGTATTTATTGATTCTTTTCTATAAAATGTGAACAAATACATTGTTTTAAAAGAATGATAAATAATGAAAGTGAACATCAAAAATAACAACTATAATTGCATGTGAAAATGCGAGGAAAATGAAAATAAAATAAGATACACTAATAAGCAAAGCTATAAATGATAAATGAAATAAAATAAAATAAAAATTTATATCAGTAGAATCAAGAATATGTAAACAATGGAATATTAGTGTAAACAAAGTCTAAGATATGCTTATGAAGATATGTGAATAAAAAATATCAAAATTTAAGATACGTAAATAATTATATGTAAATAAGCAGTATCAATGTAAATAAAATAAAAAATATGTAAACAATGAAATAACAATGTAAATAAGAAAAATCAAAGTAAATAATATTGAAAGCATGTAACCAAATATATATAAATAAATGAGACATAGGTTGTGTGAAAATTAAATTAGGAATAAGAATGAAAACCCAAACTTAAGGTTTATGTTAGTCCATAATGTGGAAGAGTAAAGTTATCATGTAACAAGATATGGCATGCAATTTATAGATGGTAAATGGATATTTGGTGAGGAAAACCTAGTCCTATATGATATTGTACACTAAAACTCATAAATGGATAATCAAGTGGTTTTTTTTTAGGAAAAAGAGAATGTTATGAATAAGGCCTAGTCCTATCCAAGGTCTTACACTGCAACTCATAAAAGAGGTATGAAAATGTAAATTATTTTTATAGTGAGAAATATTTGTGAAGGCTTGGTCCTATGCAATAGATTACACTAAAACTCACAAAATATTAACCAAAATGGTATGATCAATGTAAAAGTAATATTCATAAATGGGTGTGTAGGAGAGATGTTATGAAAATAGGGAATGCAAAGCTTATACAAAGGTGTTGGAATAACCCTTACTATAAATGAGACATACTTATTAATGTGCAAGTGATAAATATTTTGTGTGGACAAAAAAGACTTAAAAAATTATTACAATTAGATGCAAAGTAGTTTTATAATGAGTGAATTACTCATATCATATCATGAAGGTTATTTACATAAATATTAAAATGGGTGTACCTCCCCACAATGTGTTCCCCATTCCTTAAGACCCATCATATATTCCTCAACCTACTAATGAATATTGGGTACTCAAATTATAAAATAGGTTTCATAAATATAATAATGAGACATCATATCCCATTCTATTATATTACAACACTATAATGACCTAGGCTCTATTATGAGTCCAACTATGGAGTTTGAGATTTGACTAGAATAGGAGATGTGCCAAATAAGTATCATGTCTTTTGGTGTGATTTTTTACTTTTTAATATTTTATTTTTCACTTTTGATAATTTCCTTCTATTTTAATGATTAAGATTTTGAATTTTAAGAATTTTATTTAATCCTACTCCAAATGGATTTATAAAACCAAACATGAATGATATATGTAACTAGCACAAAGAATATTATACTTTGGTTACAAAAGAGAAATACTTAAAGCCAATGTTAGTGTTGAAAAGGATTTAGACCTACCCATAATTAGATATAAAATCTCAAGACTAATTTTATGTGTTCTTAAGATGATGGATATATGGGATAGAAAAAGGATAATTTTGACAAATCTATGTAAATAATGCTATGATGATGAATATTATGTATAACTAATCAAACAGAGAATATGATAGTGTAGGTTGTGGTTGATTTTATATGTCACATAAATGACTATATTATTCAACATGTGATCTATAAAAAACATATATGCAATAGAAAATAATCCCTAGATAAGGGAATATAATGTGTATATCATGTATATAAAGAGTTGAAATTAATGTGTAAAAGTTAACCATAGGAAGATTTAAGAGTGGTAATCAAGAAGCAAGAATGTAATGTAATTATGTACATATAAAAAATAAATAATATAAAAAAGATGTGAAATACATCGAAAACAATATAATAAAATATGAATATAAAAAAAAAATCATTTGGAAATATGAGGCATAAGATGCCATGACAAAACAATGTGTTCAAAAATATTAATTGATGTAATAGCATACATCATCAATAACATCTGATAAGTCCTATTATAACTATAATATATATTTGATCATAGTCTCATCTATTTTCACTAAGATGTGTGATATAAATTCCTATCACATTGTTTTAATGGAGAATTTAGGGATTTTAAAAGAAGAGGGTTGTGTGTGTGGCATCTCCTGTGAATGGTAATCAATGAGAGGAATTGGTGCCATAATGTGAGTGGAAGTTGTTGATATCTAGTATGATGAAGGTTTTGTGTAAGGGTTAGCCTTAAATCATGAATTAAAATAGATATTATATTGATAAGGTGACTGTGTAAGCAATTTAAAATCATAAAATTTATACTACAAGACTCTACACTTATTTGTATGATGTGTAGCACATTGATGCAAAAGTTACTAAACCTACCCATGTTTAGGTATGTATTTTAGAAGAATATTAGGAGGTAAAATATTATGAGAATAATTTTCTATATCCATAAAAAGTGCATTAGTAAAATATTGAAGTTATACATAATGTGTAAAGGTATGTATGGTTGTACCATGAAAACAACATGTATGTCTAGGAGTAGCTGACTATGCAGGTATACTATCTATAGTAGGAATGAAACCTAAATCCTATTATTGTGCTAATAACTTTTTATGTACTTAATAATACTTATCCCAATCACCAATAAACATATGTAAATCATAATATGTCTCATATACCCATTATTTATCTAGACACTCAAGCTTAGGTAAAGGTAAGATGTCATCACCATCAATAGTAAAACTCAAAATATGTTAGGATCAACAATTTTTCTATATGCATGTAATGTAAGTTGGCATAATTTGGTTGACAATTAAGAGGGATAAAAATTTAAGGATCATAAAACATGAAAAAATAATATTGTCCCATCATGGCATGATCAAGATGCATGCTCTAAATAGGCTCAATAGTGACTAAGTGATAAGTTGTGTGTGTGTGTGTGTGTGTGTGTGTGTGTGTGTGTGTGTGTGTGTGTGTGTGTGTGTGTGTGTGTGTGTGTGTGTGTGTGTGTGTGTGTGTGTGTGTGTGTGTGTGTGTGTGTGTGTGTGTGTGTGTGTGTGTGTGTGTGTGTGTGTGTGTGTGTGTTTGTGTGTGTGATCAATATCTGACTTGTGAAAATCAAGTAAAGAAGAGATAATTTCAAGTGCAAGAGAAGAAGTATATAAATAAATATAGCTAATACTATGAAATTAATGATATAAATAATAATGATATATAAGTATTTTTATGTTTTATCTTGAGAAAAGCCAACTAAGAAGGGATCATATAATTAATCAACATCATAATAATGAGGACTATAGAGATTGATAGTGAAAGAGTAGATGATATTATAAGTATAATAAGAATGGGAAATGGATTATTTAGTCTTGGTTAGAGTAATGAGAATATAATTGATTCTTTTTTGTTGAGACCAAGGAAGTAAAGGAGGTAATTGAGTAATTATGTATGAAGGGAGATCATAAGTCTTGATTTTCAAATTGATTTATCTAGTTCATCATTTTTAGAATCTAAAAGGTTGGGATGGATATTTCCTATAAGTTCAAGGTGATCATTGTAACCTATATTATATTTTATTGGGCAATTAAATCATTGAGATTATCTAAAAGGAATGTTAGGTAAAGGTTCAAGGGTGGGGATTTTGAAAACACCACATTCTTGGAATTGTTCAAAATTGTAACGGTTCGTATCTCATTAGATCTTATAAATAGAACTATTATGAGGAAATATAATACATTAGCATGCTGATGAGGAAATAGCTCTCATGAAATGTGTCCAAGATCGACCAAGTAAGATGTTATATGATAAGGAAAAATTAAAGATCATAGATTTAATTTAAACAATAATAGGAGGAACTATGATAGCAAGCCAAAACATCCTAGAGGATTGTCTTTAATCAAAGCCTTGACATGTATTAAGGGTAGATTTTAGATGGCATTCAAATTACCCAAGTTTTTTTTTTTAAATCAAGTGAAGAAACACATGTTCTATAACATTCATTAATTAAAACATGCTTAACTTGTATATCAAAAAATTGTACACTAATAAATAATGGAGGATCATCTACTCAAATAAAAATTCATCATTAATAATTTAGGCAATAGGAAATTTTATTGAAAGTGTAGTATTTATGGTTTCATCAATGTGTATAGATATTTATCCACATTGTTGAACAATAGTAGCTTTAGACCCAAATAAAGTGGCTCTATGCCCCATAGGTGGAGTTTAATGGATATTTAAATTTAATAAAATTTGCATTAAATGATTATGATGACAAGGATAATTACTCACAAGTTTGATAAAATTAATTTGATATGGGAGATGATAAATTTCTATTATAGGATCACACTCATCATAGTCGGTAAAAGTTATATCAGATAATAGTTCATAGTTTTCAATTAAATATGTCAAAGGAAGTGTCAAATTACATATAAATTTATGTTACTAACAAGTATTTTATTGGGACTTAGTGTATGTGGTTGTGTGAGGTGTATCTGACTAGGTTAAACTAGGTGATGTTTTAGGGGTCATGGTTGGAGTGTTTGTAGGTGGTGAAGAAGTTGTAGTTTTAAATAGGCTGGATTGAGAGGATTTTGATGATAAATGATAATTTTAAGTTGTATCAATGGAAAATTAATGAGTACCTACATGTGGTGTTTGAGTAAAATTTGCTTAAGATGGTAGATAAAGGAGTCTGGTGTGTTTATGGATCTATTGAGATCATTGCCATATGATGATTTTTTGTAAAATGAGATGGATAAGAATTTTGGATAGTATGGAAATTATGGAATTTTTTATAGTTATGATTTTTGTAATAATTAAAATAATTAAATATTATCCTCATATTATTCATATTTAAAATGTTCTTATAATTATTATCAATGGAAATTTTGACAATGTTGGTGGTGGAAGGCTGAGAAGTACTCGATTGATGATTAGGAAGAGGATCCTTGTAAACTGTAAGATGAGCATTATTTTGATTAAGGGAATAATATTTGGTTTTGGTTTCTTGAGTCTTGGATACCACTTAATAAGATTTTTTATGCTCCTAATTTAGGGTTTCATGATCAAAATAAAGACTAATAAGATATTCTATAAGTGTTGTGATAATGACCCCAACTTTCATAAAGCCACGAAAACCTGTGTGGATCATAATAATGCTTGGTTATGTGAGTATGATCAATATCTCATAGTTAATACATAATAATATTCTTTTGAATTTATTCCACGGAAATAAATGTATGAAAATATACATTATCTATGTGGAAAAATGTAGTACTAGGTTGTGGTAAAGAATTGGTTGAATGTAGTTGTGAATATTACTACTTAGAATAATAGAATGAATATCATGAATATAATCATAGTTATCCATAACACCATCATTGGTAGCATGTAAATTTTTATATTTCATAATAATTTGAGTTTAAATAGGATGATGAGAAGGTTTGAAATGTCTTGTGAGAAAATCTTGTCATTTGGCTTGGTTGAGCGATTCCTCCAAAGATTTGGGTCAAATTGTCATAATGTGATATTATGATTTAGGGTGAAAGGTATTGGTGAATAAATGGAAGAGATTTTCTTCTAACATGTTATGTTTAAATTTCTTGGATAAGGTTTTCCATAATTTAATGAACACTAGTGTAGTTTCAGACTTTTATTGCTTATAATTGATGAAGTGATCTAACTTATTTTCAAGGAGGATATTAATTTGTAAATATTGTACCAATTCATTATTTAAATTTTATAAACTAGATAAACTATGATATTTTAGTTGATTATATCAATGTAAAGCATCACCTATGAAGGTTTTATCTAGGAGTTTGGTGGTGTCAAAGGTATTGAGATTAATTCAATATTTGTATTAGTTTTTGAAAGATTTCAAGTAATCAACAAGATTAGTGGACACATTATAAGTGATAGTCGGAATAATACCGCTTATTTCAATGTATGTGATTTAAGGTATTAAGGGTTTATTTTTTATCCCCATTAAAGGGTTAATATTAGATAATAATAAAAAGAAAAATAGAGATGGGGCAGTCTAGATTCCTTCACAACCAGGTTGGTTTAAACTAAATTTTGATGGGGCATGTCAAGGAAATCTAGGAGCTTCAAGTACAAGTTACATAATCAAATATTATAGTGACTCTTTAATAATATCTATGTCAATGATTCTTCTTGATGGAACAAATAATGAGGCTGAATCTCAAGATCTAGTAGCTATGATTGAACTAGCTTATAATGTGGAATAACTTTTTTGGAAATCAAAGGTGACAATCAAGTCATAATTCAAGACTTGTCAAGATAAAAGACCAAGTCCTAAAAATTGGAAAACATTCTATCTCTTATCTTGCCTAAGTTGATTTATTATAAAAATTTGAGTTGTTCACATTTATTTGAAGAATAAATAAAGAGGAAGATTTCCTAACTCATGTTGGAATAGATCAAAAGGATGAGACTAGGATTGAAAACACCAAGGATAGAGGGCAAGATTGTTTAGGGGTAAAATTAGTGGATCTTTAAAAGGTTAATCTATATTTTAAGTGTATTAAAAATTTTTTGGGTTTTATTTTAGATTATTTTTATTGGCTTTATGAAGGGTGATGTTGGATGTGATGATCTTATTAATAATGGTATGGCTATGAATTTTATGGGGTGTTTATTATGATTCATGTGAATTAATTAGGTGAAAGTTTATCTCAGATATGGCCACCAATTTTTGGAATGTGATTTTAGGTGTTGGGAAAATTTGCCTCTATATGATGGATCCAAAATTTCATTGAGTCACTGTTCTAGCCACTAAGAGTTGGTAGGGCTAAAACTAGATAAATGGGTTTCACAGGTAGTGTCTATAGAATATGGCTCATGAACTTTTTTGGGTGCAAATTCTAGAAGTGGTAGAGGAATTGGAGCTTAATTTATATATGTATATGCTGTTATAGAGTAGGAGAGTGAGAGTGATTTCAATTTTCGTATATCTATTTGTGATAAATTTTCACTTGGTGGTGTCTGATTAAGAATAGTTTAAGGAGATGGTGGCATTTTTTGTATGGCTAGAGTATATGTTGGATTTTCTCTTGGATTTGGATAATATGCCTTTAGGCCCATTTTATGACCTTTCATTTTTGGTAAATATGGTCTTGGCTTTGATCCTTTGTCTGTAGCTAAAATCTTGGAAGAGATATTTGTTTTCCTAGTTAACTTGGCTCATGATGTAGAAGAAGTGTGCTTAGTTGAGGTGGGAAATAGGAAGTTAATGGTGTTACTATGCACTTATTTTAATATTTTATAAATCCCATACCATATTTTTAATATTAGTGTGATAAAAGGAGGACCCTATGTAGATTGAAGGTAATAAAATGGTTAATGTGGTGTAGCTTGAGGTCATTTTTAGGTGCCTCTATGGTGGCTTGAAGAGAGGAAAGTTTTGAAGATGCAAGGAATTATCAAGAGAAAGTTAAATTTTAAAAAGTGTGTGGGTTTTGAGGCTTCCTTATTTGATAAATAAAATAATTTGGATGACCCAAAGTTGGGTGAATGTTGACAAGTTTAACTAGTTCAGGTTCCTCAGATGCAGAATAAAGATACGATTTAGAGGTTAGGTCTATTAGATGATGGATCATAAAAGGAGGTGAAACTAATAGTAATTAAATAAATGTATGATTTACTTGTATTATATTATTTTTTATTATTTTGTTGATTTTATAACTATGGTTAGTAAATATTTGATGCTTTCATAGTCTGTATGATCTATTAAATTTTTTCTATAAAGATCGTGTATTAGTTTTGATGCTCAATGTTTTGGATCATATTCTATGATCCTTCATGAAGAGAAAAAATGTGATGAGTGGAATAGTAAGACCAAACATTTGAAATAAAAAATAAAATAACCTAGTATAAAATTCACAAAATAAATTGAAAATGAGGGTAAACTACCATTCCTAGATGTCCTCATTTCTAGAAAAGAGGATGACACCTTAGCTAGAAGGCTATACAGAAAAGGCACTCATATAAATATTTATCTTCATGACTCATCCCATCATCATCATGCTAAAAAATAGGATTTATAAGAACATTATTTTTTATATCATTACAAATTTGTGATAATGACAACATTGATCAGTAAATTGAGTACCTAAAAAGGGTTTTTAAGTGGAATGGGTACTTAAAGAAATAGATAGTTAGGGATATCAATCAAGTTAAAGAGAATATAAATATAACCAATAGTAAAAATAAATTTATATACCAACCTATAGCTTATTTTTCATATGTAGAATACATTTCCAACAAATTAGTTTTAATTCTCAAGTATAAAAACATTAACTACATTTTCCTTACCTTTAATAAATTATGTAAAAATTTAGGGTTAGTAAAGGATCATATGGATCCAAACCTTGATATTGGTGTTTAAATCATTGAATTTTCATGTGATATTAGCTACATAGAATAAATAGGAATATTGGTTCAAACTAGAATCAAAGAACATTCTACAGATATTCAACTTGAAAAGAAAGATAAATTGGCTCTCACTGAACACTCTTCCAAGACAAATCATGTTATCAACATAAAGGAAGTTAGAGTCATTGTTACAGCAGATCATTTTCATGAGCATAAAATTAGGGAGGTGATTGGAATGTTGAAACATCCTAACAATCTAAATAGGGATTAGTCATGCTTGGAAGCATTTAGTTTACACAATTTAAGGTTTCTTCTTATTTTAACACTCATTGTTGTGGTTGCTCCATGCTTTACTCATCTAAGTAGATTATTTACACTATTTTACTTTATTTATTAATTTAATATAATAATATTATATATTTTTTAATATATTATAATAATAATAATAATAATAATAATAATAATATTGTATATTGTTTAATCATTTATTACTTGTTTTAACCTTAGATTCTTTCATATTTATTTTATTTTCATGGTTTTTCTATTTTCTATTTTAAAATTTTATTTCCTATTTTGATTACAGTTTCACATTTACTCTTAGGAACTTTTAATAATGGTTAATTTTTTTTTAGAAATCCTTTTCAATGGTCATTTTATTTTTTCCTTAAAATGCATGGTCTTGTTGTTCCGCTCATCACATTTTTTCTCTTGATGGAGGATCATGGAATATGATCTAAAACATTAAACATCAAAACTAATACACTCTTTTTATAGAAAATATTTAACAAAATTATCATTAGTTTTAATGCTAATAGTAGATGGTATATTGTATAATATAAAGTATTGTAAATAAAAACTTTGGTATATAAGTTTGGATGGTAAGCTACTAGTTATATGCCTTGATAATTATGTTATCAATCCAAACCATTTGGTTTATTAATGCTTATATGTTCTTAGGATATTGATCTAAAATAAAGGGTTCATTTTTTAGATGTTTGATAGTCTTATTGAGAATCAGAGGTTGAGGTATCAGGTTACCT
Source organism: Torreya grandis (assembly GCA_037957365.1). NCBI lineage: Eukaryota > Viridiplantae > Streptophyta > Pinopsida > Cupressales > Taxaceae > Torreya > Torreya grandis. Next base: position 3,248,737 of record JARHVA010001239.1, on the reverse strand, counting down.
TATGCATCTCTATTGGGGGTGGGGGGATTTTGATTTTACACTCCCCATTAAGTAGGTGTAGAATGATTTTTTAATTGCAAAAGTTAATTTTGCATTTATATCATTTTTTTTACTATTAGTTTGAAAATTGGGCATTTGGTTCATGGATTGTAATAAAATTTGACTAGTGTTGATAGTATCTTGACTAGTAGAAGTGACTTGATATGTACTAGAGGTAGCATTTACTTGAGTGTGAATATGGGCACTTTGAGTGGGCCCAATAGAGGAAAGATTGGACATATTAATTGAAATACTAGGCAAGGTAAAATAAGAAGTGGTAGAAAAAGTGAAGGCTAAAGAGGAAAATGTCATAGAAGAATTCAAAAGTTGACTTGCCCCAAGGTTTGTAAATACATTATGCATAGGTAAAGGTGGGCGATCAAGATAAGGTCCCATCATGAGATTATAGATGATTATGGGATTTTTTCCTTAGTGTTAGGGATTTTATTTGATAAAGAGTATCATTTAAATATTATATTTGAGATCACTCTCATCCTCAATAATAAGCATGTTGGGAGGATAAATAAGTGGATCCAAGGTTTTGGGAGGAGATGATGCATAGTGTTTGGTTCTAGTGGCTAGTTGGATATTACTAGCATCTAGATTTTCTATGAAATTATATGGAAGTGATAATGAGGATGTTTAGGGGGGTTAGTGAAGGTCATCATATTTTTTTGAGTTTGCACTTAACTTTTATAGAAAATGTATGCATGATGACATGTGAATATATGAGTAGAAATTGGGAAACCTACTAAGTCAAGTTGGTAGAAATAGTTTTATAGGTAGGAATAGACAATATTTGGATAAATAAATAATTAAATAAAGTAAAATTAGTTGTATAGGTGGAAAATACTTATTTTTTTGAAATCCTACTAAGTCGAACTAGTAAACTTAGTTTGACAGGAGGAAAAATGTAGATTTTAAAGAAAGGGTACAAAATCAAGATAGTTAACTTAGTTTGAAGGGTATTAAAACACAAATTTTATGAAATCCTATAAATTAAATATGGTTGGATTAGTTTCATAGTCATTAAAATATAAAATTTTATGTGAGCCTATTAAATCAAGCAGGTTGACTTAGTTTGATAGGCAAGAAAAATATAAAATTTTCTAAAAGGCTACTAAGTTGAGATGGTCAAATTAGTTTTATAAGTTTAAATAAATTAATTTTTATAAAATACTACTAATTCAAGCTATTCAAATTATTTAGACAAGTGTAAAATTATTGATTTTGCATAATTCCTACTAAGTCTATCTGGTTGACATAGTTTGATAGGAAGGAAAAATATAATGGTATAAAAGCCTACTAAGTTGAGTTGATTGACATAGTTTGGTAGGTAGGAAAATTAAATTTATATTATGTCATGTTGGTCAATTTATTTGAACATAGAAAAAATATAAAAAATATTTGAACTATTTAGTGTTTAAGGTAGCAAATAGAATATCAGATTGTATACCACACCACACAAAAATATAGTAACACTAGTCAATACAATCTACAATATAATAGATAATATAAAACAACAATAAGAGAATGTAATTTTTTAACTATTGATACTAAATAATACATCTAAAAAGAAGACCAATAAGCAATACTAAAAGGTTTTTATTGATTTGTATCTTGATTCCAAAGATATTTGCTTGTATGTTGGATAGTGATAGACTATTGTTTTAGAGTACTAACTAGGGAGGAAGAATTATTACCATATCATGAAAAACCTATTTTCAAGGGTAAGCTAGATTGAATAGTGTGATCTTGTTGCCTAAAGATTGTAAATAGTGAAAAAAAACTAGATTTAGTTTATTAGAGAAAACCTATGAATAAAAAACAAAACTAGATCGACCAGTGTGATTGAGTTGATTATAAATCATGAATCTACAAATAGAGGTTAATACTAGATCGAACAATGTGATCTAGTTGATTGAAAGTGAAAAATTGAAAATTCAAGGGTTAGATTCATGCTAGGTTCACCATAACGTAAGCAAAAAATTAGGATAGATATATAATTTATCCGATATAGGTAATCTAAGATCAGATATCATAATAAACTAAAATCCATTAAAATACATATTTATATAAAGAGCATGACCAAATTGGATTTGCTAAACCTAACCATTGGATCTCTTACTACAAAACACTATAGGAGGGGATTCTAAAGCCTCTAGGAAAATGAAACTTTACAATAACCCTAGCTAAGTATACATACATAAAATAAAACTAATCTAGTGATCACCAAATTTTGTGGCATAAATGGGGATGGTTAGACATAAATAAATAATCAATGGATCATGGTAGGAAAATATGGGCCTAGATCACCTAAAATGAAATATATAACATAAAGAAAACCCTATATCTAAACTAAGTTTAAGCATTGAAGTAATCTAAGCAAAGAGTTATACATTCATAACACATTGACTATATAATATCTATCTATAAAATGAAAGAGTAAGAGTTAAGAATTTTAACCCTAAGTGAACTTGTCATGTCTCAATATATCCCTTTGCTAATGGTGTTTTGTAAGAGGTTGTTGCATATTTGTAAGGATCTCACTATAAAAATTAGTTCTAGGCTAAAATACTCCTACTTTGCATCTAAGACTTCAAACAAGAAATGTAATATTATCTCTAAGGTAAACCCTAAGAAATGGCTTCTTAGAATGCATATTTAGTATAAATTTAAATAGTAATGATGAGAAAATAAATTTTTCTCTCTATTGGATTCAAATGAGCTTTATATTTATAGTAATGGATAAGCCTTAACTATTCCATAGTTTTAGCGAACAAGATTGGCCAACTTGATCCTGTAACTTGGTAAAAGTTACCTTTAAACATATAAATAAGTCATTCAAGATAAATTATCTCCATAACATGTTTTTAGTCCTTTATAACAAGATCATCCTAGCTAACTTAGTATAGAAATGGGATAATTTCTTATTTAGAGGCTATTGAAAGGATAAATTCTTAAGGAAATGTGTATATGAGATTTGGATTGCATGGGGAGTTGGATAAGAAGGATTTGTAATGGGTTTAGGTAATGATAGAGATGAAAAAAATATTATGAAGTACCAATGGTTTTCTCACCCATTTCATAGTGAATCCTTTAAGTTGTACCTTTTGAGATATTGAAACTTGATAGGTTCCTACAAGAGAAAAAGAATCAATAAATGATAAAGTTTAAAAATATTGTGTGTATATGTGGCATTAGAAAATTTGGGTCTCACACATGTTACCTAGACTCAATCAACATGAAAGAGAGTATTTATTCCTTGGGTCATGTGTTGTATTGGTTGGGATGGGTCTAGTTGTTGGATTGTGTCTTTTTTTAACTTATTTTTAGGCCTTCTATCTTTAGCCATTTTTTGTTAGCAACTTTGACTGGTTTATTGGTTTTTATTAGGATCTTGAGGCCTTGATTTAATATTTTATTTTTATTAATAAATGGAAGAGAGACCTAATAATCCCCATTACCAATAAAAAAAAATAAGGTGTACTTAAACAAATATATATTTACTTTTTATAGTCAATTTGTTGAAATAATATTATGGTGTTTACAAATCTAATTTCATGAATTAAAATAAAGTATTATTAATAAGATTTGAAAATTCATATTAATGGGGATGTTTATTTTATAATGTCTTACTGATAAATGGTGGTAAAGTGATTATAATTATATAATCAAACATCATATATCTATGGACATACTACATAATATCAAAAATGATTTGTAGTATTAGGCATCTTAAGAAGAGATAAAAGTATAACACTTTAAATGTAAATATTATATTATTTTAGATATATTTTGGGGGTTGATGGGGCCCTCTCCTATACAAAAACTAGAGGGTATCATAAAAAGGTGGGAAAACATGAAAACATTCATGATCCACACACATATCAACTCTTCATTAATTAGATGGAAGCAAAAGAAGGGATCAACAAAACATGGGGTAAAAACCCCAAACATACAATATGAGGGAGAAATACAAAAGATTGTAGTTAGTTTTAATAGTGAATTGAAGATAAATATATGGATGGATACATGAATATTTTAATAATTTCCATGAGACCAAAAATAGTCTATGTGACCCAAAACTATAAATTATAACCCAAAGGAGTGAATAAGCCTTTAGAAAAGAGAGATGATTTTGGTTGTTTAACCCTAGTTCATAAGCCTGCCATTGTTATACCTTTAAAGTTTCACCCCATTGTAATATGTATTTTGATAAAAAAAAAATGTCCATTACAAATAATGTGGTGGTTACAAATCCAATTTCATGAATAAAAATCAAGTATTATTAATAGGATTTGATAATGTAAATTAATGGAAATGTTTATGTATATCAAATATTAATGATATATGGTACTAAAGTGAGTAAAATGAGAACATAACATCATACATATATTTACATACTAATCAGTATTGATAATGCTTTGTAGTATTATAATCATTATGGTATCTTTAGATTGTAAATATTATTTTTATTTATTATTTATTTTTAGATGTTGGGTTGAGGGGGGCCTCACCCATAAAAACACTAAAGAGTGTCATAAAATGGTGGGAAAACATGAAAGCATTCATTATCCACACCCATACCATGTATTTTCCAACTAAAGGTAAGCAAAAGAGGTGCTCAAAAAAACATGGGGGATAAATAACAAATATATAATATGACAAAGAAAGATGAAGATTGTATTTTGTTTTAATAGTGAATTTAAGATAGATGGATGGATGGATGGATAAATAATTTATTAATGTACACAAGACTAAAAACAATCTATGGGACCTAAACCAAAAATAATAACCCAAAGGACCGAAGAAAACTTTAGAAAAAGAGAGAATATTTGAGTTGTTGGACCCTAGTTCATAAGTGTGTTATTATTCTACCATTGAATTTTCACTCTCATACTACATATTTTGATAAAAAAATCCTTGTTACAAATAATTTGGTGGTTACGAATCTAATTTCATGAATCAAAATCAAGTATTATTAATGGGATTTGATAAATTATATTAATGGGAATTTTTATTTATATAAAATATTAATGATATATGGTGTTAAAGTGAGTAAACTTATAATGTGGAATCATACATCTATATACATGTTGTGTTGTATCCACAATGCTTCAAAGTGTCAAACATCTTATTGATATATTCATATGTAAATATTGTTTTATTTTTTATTTTTTAGATAGATGTTAGGGGTTGAGGGGGTTATTTATTTTAAAAACACTAGAGATCATCCTAAAATTGTTGCAAGACATGAAAACATTCATAATCTACACCCATACCAACTCTTTCCAATTAAAGGGAAGCATAAGAGGGGCTCAACAAAACATGGTATATAAAATCAGAAAATACAATAAGATAGAGAAAGAAGAAATATTGTATATATATATATATATATATATATATATATATATATATATATATATATATCCACATCATATGTGGAACACTCCATCCATAATAATTTTATGTCATCAAACATATTTATATTATTAATTTCTTATATTATAAGGGAAAATAATTCTTATAGTTTAATTACAGCAAATTTATATTAAAATCAAATGAAACACAAATTCACACATATCATGGTTTTGAAAACAAAAACATTAAGAAATAGGTTATCAAATATACAATAATAATTATATATTTTAGTGCATCCATATTCAAATTTGGATGCCAAAATAATTTGTGGAGATTTTAATATGGCATGTCATTTATAATATTGATGGTCTTAAAAAATATTATTACAGACTGAAGTGACTTACCTAGCATGCAAATATTTTGTATATCCAATGACAACTTATGAATTTATTTAGTTTCTATCAAATGGTAAACTACTTAGACTCATTGGTATTCTTAAAATATTGGATAAAATTTAAATGACAAAATATACAAAATATTTCTTTTTCAAAGATATTGATTCAGAAAAATGAAGATGACAATGGTCAAATGGAATGAGAAACAACCTATGCCTAATTCCTTATGATATGAATTAGTTATGGGCTTACTAAAGTAGATATGATTAATTTAATTTAATATTTTCATGTTGAAAGGATCAATATTTTTCACCAATATTCCATTCTTGAAATCTCAAAAACTCGATAAATTTGGGTAATAGGGTTTATAAATGTATATGGATTTGTGGGAAATATAGAAAAAATAAATCTTGAATGGATACAGAGATAAGAAATCAATTTTTTTTGTCGCATAATAATTTGAAAAAAATCACTCTATATTGGGCTTCACTATAGCCCAAGCCCATAAGGGGTTCATATAAAGTTGCATTGCACACATTTAATGAGAGACTCCAAAAGGACATTGCTAATTTCCAGTGATATAATTACAGATCCCCATATTTATTTCCCAATAATTTTTCCCTCTAATTTTTTTAATTAAAATGTTAATGTGATAATTTTATTGTCTATGGAATTAGTACTAATGCAACATAAGGAGTGGCACGAGCAAAGCCCATGTGTGCAAACCATGTGCTTTGGGCACTTTTGACATCAATATAGTGCACTTTAGCTAAGAACTAAACCTTTACACATGTTTAGGCCCTAATGGAGTATTAATTCCACAAAAATATTAAACAATGAATATTTAAATGGTCAAATGAAAAAATGAACTACCACTACCCAATTGTAAATAATTACATTAATTGCACTCTATTTTTTCAAATCTATATATAAATCTCTATGGTTATTTTTTTCTTCACATGACTAATACATATGATTTCCTAATCATTATTTGACTGGTAAAAGTTTAAAAATAAAATAACTATGTTATTTTATGTCATAAAACACATTTAAGCTTGTACAAGTAGTATTTAAAAATTGTAGATGAAACAAAAAAATAGTTGTAGTATACAATCTTAAAAATATATTTAGAATGTTAGTGCTAGGTTAAATTAATTTCATAAAATGGTCAATATTAAATTTTAACACTCTCCTCATTTCATTAATGAATTTATAACTATCAATATTAAATTTATACCCAATTATCCACCACTCTTTCATAATTTATCTATTAAAAAGGGTGCAATACAATGTCATTTATCATACCCATGCAAGCACTATGAGAAGGGTGTTGACTAAATGACCCATATAGTCTAACCTATAGTCATAATTAGTCATCAGACCCCTCTTATGATGATAAATGGAGAAGAAAAAATTGAAATATAGGTTATATGGTTTCTCAATCTATAATGTTATGAAACAAGTTAGAGATTCCATGTTTCTTATATACACAAGAATATCAATTATTTGAATTTAAATTTTTGTAATTTATTTGAAATTATATTTTTATAATATAAAAAGATGATTTTTTTAAAAATAATATTTATTAAATGGTTTAATGTATAGGAAAATAGGATTTTGATTATTTTTTAAAGTTAAGAATAACATTTTTAGAAATTGTATTTATGTTATATTTATTTATTTTCAATATTACAATTTTTGTGATATATTTTATTTTGTTTTTATTTTTATAATTTTACATTTTTTATTTACTAAGGTGAAATTTTTTGAATTTTATTATTTAAATTGGTGACAATGTGAGGCATATGGCATCATTTAATAGATCCACAATGTTGCAAACTATTTTTTATCCTTTACCCAATAAAAACCTTGTGAATGAATCAAAGTGTGAGATTATGACATGTGGAACCATAATGAAAAGTCATGTAATTTTTTACTTTTGTTCTCATTGTTATCCATTTAAAACTTGTGAATGCATGGAAGTGGTAGATCAAGACATGTGGCATAATTGTGCAAAGTGAAGTTATTGAAGACTTTTATTCTTTGGACCTTTGAAATTTATTCTAGATTGATAAAATTCTTGTGGACATATGTAGAATTGACACATGATTATTCTAAACATGTCTACCATATTAATAATATTATCAATTAATAATCCAATATTATTCTTATCTTTTGTAAAATGAACTATTGTTATAATATAGTCCTGCCTAATACCCTAATACTTAGGAGAAGTTTGAAATACCTTGGTATTTTTTAAGAGCACATATATGATCTTAGTTAATTTTAAGGGAATTTATTTCTCAACCAATTTATATGGGATTTATTTCCTTGGTAAATAAATAGGTGATATTATTACTCTTTCTACTAAGATTATAACTATGTGGTCAAGGTATTGAGCTAATAATCACCATAATATACTTATATAGACCTCCTTATTTCATTAGATATACTTTTTTTTAACTAAATGGGGTAAAAATTTATTCATAAATAGGAGAAACCAAGAACATTACATAGCTTTATCCTGGTCAACCAGAAGACCCAGCTCCTGGGAGAAATTCAAAGGTAACAACCTATGATCTAGAATCTTCCATTGGGGCCCCTGCTTAGAGGCCCATTTTGCCAAATAGTTAGCAACCCCATTCCATTCTCAGGGAATATGTTTGAAACACACCGATTCCAAAAAAGTACTTAGCTGAAGAACCTGCTGCGTAACCACCGCCAGCTACCAGTTAAGACTATCAAAATTATGATTATTTAACAAATTAATCACTACCTGAGAGTCTGACTCAGATAATTTTTTGCCAGCCCTGTTGGCAGCATTTTTGCATCACCTGTAAGATAGCCAACGCTTCCATAAAATTATTGGAATACCAACCCTTGTAGATAGAGAATAAAAATTAGACATTCCCAGAGCTATCACGCCCCATGCCTCCTATGCTTGCTTCCCCTAGGTTACCTCTCGAGGAGCCATCTATATTGATTTTAATAGTTCTAGCCAAAGGGGAGTCCATCATCCCATCCCGCAGACTAGTTTTTGCATCTACCTATCTCTTTTCCAAGGGTGCGTGGGAGGCATAATGATGGGGGCAACCAAAGGCACACCTAAAATGCTAGAGAAAATACCATATTCTTCCACCCCCAAATCATTAGTTTTGTAGCCTTTCACTAAAAGAGTCTCTTGAAAAGAATTTTAGATTTTCTCCCAGAGGGCGTTAAGGTCCAACTGATCCTCCCAAAAAATGCATCTATTTCTTTCAATCTAGATGTTCCACAAGATGAAATATGGGCCTACCAACCAAGCAGTCTAAAGAATTGGTGCTTTAGAAGGAGGAAGGCTCAATCAGCTCCAAAATTTTGATAGCGAAGAGGCATGACCACAAGGTCTACCCCACACACTCCACCACTTGTGCCAAATACACTTAGTAAAAGGACAGTGGAAGAAGAGATGCGCCCTTATTTCCTCATTCCTATAGCAAAGCACACACTTGGACGACCCCTACAATCCATGATTACACAATTTTTCCCAGGTAAGGCACCTATTATACACAAGCATCCATAGGAATAAATTGCATTTGGGCCAAGTAAAGGAATTCCATATTTTCTTCCCCCATAAGAAGTTTCCTTCTCCATATATTTGCTTAGTCAGGGCATGATATCCAGCTGAGACTGAATAGCACCCAGTAGAATCCCCTCCCCAAGCAAGCACATCATGTCTTTGTAAGGAGCTACAATTTCTTGATGCTAATATCTGAGATAGCTCTAACCGGTCCTCCCAGGAGCCACTCAGTGGCCAATCAGAAGAGTTTTTCCATCTAAATCTAGTAGTCATGCCCAGATTATACTCCTTGTATTGAACAACATTCATCTAGCCAGCAGCTTGAAAGACTTCACATAGAGATTACAAGTTCAGATGGGAGGACAAAAGTGGGGGTGATCCATCCCATGAGTCTTCCCAAAAGAGGGTCTCTGTTCCAGTATTGCAAATCCAGAATAGGCTGTGTTTAACCAACTGAGCTCCCAATTTGAGGGTATGCCAAATCATGAAACCACCTCACTCAAGAGGTAGCTGAGCGATTTTATAGGGTTCCACCCTTAGAAAACACTTAAAAGCTAGAATGTGGGCATAGAGTCGAGACTGATTGGAGCACCATCTCTAGTACAGTTTGGTAGCAAGAGCCGAACTAGCCAGGATGGCCGAGCATAGCCCAAGTTCCCCTTCCTTCTTTGGTCAGCAAATAATATCCCAGTTAATAAGATGCCATTTGGTGCTCTATAGGTTACTACTCTAAAGGAATTGGTGGGAAAGGGTGTTAAACTCCTTGAGAAAGTACATTAGGGTAGCCTTCACTAGGCATCAATAAATAGGAAGAGCCTGGATCACTGACTATAAGAGTGTGACTCTCCCCACAGTAGAGAGCCATCTATGTGTCTAATGATTGACTTTTTGCCTGAGTCTATCTAGCACATTATACCAGAATAACCATGGCTACCTTCCTACCACAATAGGAATCCCCAAATAAGTAACTGGGAGAGCTTGAATGTGAAATCTCAGGATGGCCACAATCCTCTACTAAATAGGTCTAATGTGTTGAAGAAAAAAATAGAGGATTTGTGGTCATTAATTTTCTACCCAATCACATCTAGATATATGTCAAGGGTGCCCTAAAAAGCTTTCACCTCTTGAATGTGTGCTCTCCCAGCCAAGATAGTATCATCTACAAATTGGAGGCGGGATGCGATTAAACCATTCCCCCATTGCCATCCCTGCACCATGTTCTAAGAAACTTGGAACCTGATAAACCACCCTAGCCCCTCAGCCAGAATGATAAATAAATAAGGGGACAATGGATCTCCTTGGTGGAGGCCTCTCAAAGCACCAAAAAGCTCAGTGGGTTGTTTGTTGATAAGGACCGAATAGGAGGGTGTAGTAACACATCTTAGCACCCATTAGACCCATGCCAGGTTAAAACCAAAGGCTAGCATGACTTTTTCCAAGAATCTCTAGCTGGCCCTATCATAGGCCTTTGCTAAGTCTAGCTTGATGAATAATGCTTGCTCCTGAGAAGTACTCATAGAGTGGATAGCTTTCGAATCTATGACCATCTCATCTAGAATCTGCTTGCTAGCAACAAATCCCCCTTGTTCCTCTAAAATAATCAAAGGGAGGCATCTTTTGAGCCACTCCACAATGAGCTTAGAAATGATTTTATATATCACATTACAAAGGGAAATAGGCCTGAAATGGTCCACCTGATTTGCCCAGTCTTTCTTCAGAATCAAGACAAGGAAGGTCGCATTTAAGGCCCTAAGCATTTCTTTATTGGAAAAGGATTCTTGTACCACTTCAAAGAGATCCTGCTTGATAAATCCCAGAAGTCCTAAAAGAATTCAACTGGGAAGCCATCGAGCCCAGGAGCTTTACCTCTTTTCATGCTAAACACCACTCCCTCCACTTCAGCCCTATCAATAAGCCTCATAAGAGACTCATTTAGTCTCGAAGTCACCATAAAAGGGATGCAAGATAGCACTATATTTTATTCCATCTCAAATGGAGGCATCCCATCTAAGAAAAGGTTAGAATAGAACCAGACCGTAGCTCTAGCTATATCCTGAGAAGTATTCAGTCTTGTCCCATCTAGGCACACTAGGTAGGACATATAGTTTCTATTATGCCTCAGCTGAACTGACTTGTGGAAAAAAGTAGTGTTCTTGTCTCCTTCCTGGAGCCAGTCTATGTGTGTCTTCTGCTTCCAGAAGATCTCTTCCCAAAGTTCCCATTCTGCTAACTCTTTAACCACTTGGGACTTAGCCAAATGGAGTTCCTCAGAGAAGATGAGGTCTCTAATCTGCCTAGTAACCCCATCCAGGTGGTCTTGTGCTTTCTTCCTCATAGTGTGAAGATTCTCAAAGCTATTTATATTCTAATATTTCAGCCTCCCCTTAACATACTAAATTTTTTTGGTGAAGGAAAACATACCTATACCATAGTTGGGTCCTCCCTGTCTCCACCACTATGCACTATTAGATCATGAAGGGATGCCTCACGAAGCCACATGAGCTGAAATTTAAAGGGAGGCTTCATTGTCCTAGGGATGTGGCTAGTAGAAAGCTTAATCAGCCAATGATCTCGATCCTCTCCAATCAAGAATTTTTGAAGCTAGGGAAGTGGAGCTAGATTGCCAGAAGTAGGACACTAGGAATCTATCAAGGCACTCTGAGATACAAGTGTCACCACTCCTCCTATTGCTCTAGGTAAAGATACCATTGAGAGGTTTGACATCCGAAAAGGTGTAGGAGGTTAATATTTTTCTGGAGGATCTCTGAAGAAGGCCCCAGTTGGGCCAGTCCTCCCCTCTTCTCCTCCAAGTTGAGAACCACATTAAAATCCCTAGTCAAGATCCAAGGTAAGTAGGGATGACAGCTTCTGACATACTAAATATGATTCCACAACTTTACCTGTCTAGGGAGGTCCATAGGGGTGTAGACATTAGTAACAAGAATGAACTCACCAAATTCCTTTGAGGAAGCAGTCATTGAAAGAGCCAAATTACTGGATAGCCAGCTAAGAGGCATTATTTTATTAGGATTCTAGCACATGGCCAGCCCACCAGAGCAGCGTAATGCACCCACACATTGGCTATGACTGGAATACCAAAATTTTTGCATATAAGAAAACTAAGAGTCCACTAAAAATTTAGTCTCCTGGATACAAAAGATATCTGAAGAATGCTCAATCACCAATTTATGAATAGCTCTTTGTTTAGGGGAGCTATTCAAGCCCCTTACATTTCATGAAAGGAAAATCATTGAGTAGAATGGGAGAAATGTTCATCCAGGGGCTTAACATACCCCACCTCTACTAATAGATCCCTTATGAGCTTGATTCTTTCTTGGTCCTTTTTGCAGCTAGCCCACAAGGGAGTGGAGACTGAAACCTTCTTAAAGGATCTTTGCATGAGACTAAGGCCTAAGGAAGAAACTTTTTCTTTCCTGGATGCTTCCATCTCCTTCACCAGATTAGCCTAGTGAACCTCCTTATCACCTGGGCTAGCGTGTCTGTGAGGGCAACATCCCGTGGGTTAAGGGATATCTCTTGGGTCAATCGAGGCTCCATGTCATGTGGTACCATCTCCTACGATGAGTTGGTCCATTGCCTCAACATCCTTCCCCTGTAGCATTTCAGGAATGCCATCTTCTATAGTCATATTGTCTAGAACTTCAAACCAGTTAAAGCCCACCTTAACTTGCCTATCAAAATTTGGCCTTTTCTGTCCATGATTCTTTGCACAATACCTGACTATAGTGAATCCATCCTTATCAAGACCCCTAGGTCTTGTAATACCTTACTCTATACCTGTGGTGTAAAGGAGGTTTTTACCTTTACTAGCACTATCTGGATGGGCTTGAGACTTCCCATTGTGGCTCATCTGGCTAGTTCCTCTATCCCCATTGGCCACCTGAGGCCTAGATGATTCTTCATTTAAGGCATTATCTCTAGTAGCCTGAGGACACTAGTGATGCAAGTGGCCATACATATGACATATGTGGTAGTAGAAAGGAATAGCCTCATAATCTATCTATTGAATCCATGAGGAAGTCCCCATACATATTTCTAGAGAATCTAGCAGAGGATTATTCAAATTAATATCAATGCAGATCTAGGCATAAGAAATTACATTTTTGTCTAACGTTTGGTGCACTATCACCATTGGTGTTCCAAGCATAGCCTCTATCTGGTAAAGGATATCCTCTCACCAAAATTCCAAGGGCAGTCTTAGAAATTAGACACAAGCTAGAAGATCTTTAGTAGAGTTAAACCCTGAATGCCAAGGTTTAAGGAAAAGACCAATTTGATCGTAGAAGTAAGGGCCTCCTTCAAAAATCCTATTCTAGTCCAAAACAGAGGAAACATTCACCATGAAATAACTATTTCTAGCCAACATAATGTCAAAGTCCCCCTCAATCTACCATGTCCACCAAATCCAGGCTTCCAAGGCTACTAACAAAATATGGATACCCAAGAATTTGTAGATTAGGGCATGGGAAGTCAGGTATTCTACCTCATCCTTCACTAACTCTGGGGAAATCACCAAAACCAGGCATTCTTGACATCAAGGTAAACATCCATTAATCTTCTTGAGCTTAGAGCTCTTAATAAGATACACCTTCTTAGCCTCCTATGCAGTCTCCCTAGGCAAAGGCCGCTCCTCCCTAGGGGCACCAAGCTGGCCATCCAGTTTCAGTCCGTCGCTCGCTGCCATCCACTTATTTCATTTACATTTAATTGCATATCAATTTACAATTCATATCATTAGATATACTTCATGGCATATGATTCATATTAATATTTTCATACACACATGGGTAAAAATCATCTGAGTTATATTTTTTATGTAAATCCTAAACCTGTCAATATAATTAATATGAATAATGGCAAATTCTTCACAAATCATTTTTTTATCATTTTTGGCTATCCATGAAAGTGGCCTTGAGAAAATTATGGTAACACCAAGTAGGACATAATACTCCCATTATTCGAGTCAAGTCCAAATCATCATAATCATTGTACTCCTTCACCCCTCTGACTATGTTCTCATAAATGGTTGCCTAATGAGGTAGTTGTATCCTTGTAATCTAGGTTTTTTTTAATGAGAACAAAGAAGGAGCTTGAATCTAAGTGGGAGCCATCAATATGAAGTATGGCCACCTTGGTATTTTTTTAGAGTACACATATGATCTTAGTCAATTAGAAGGAAATTTATTGCTCAACTAGTTTATATGGGACGTAGTTCCTTGGTAAATAAATAGGTGATACTATTACTCCTCCTCTTAGGCTTATAAGTATGTGGTAAAGTTACTAAGGTGATAATGAGCATAATATACTTGTATAAATCTCTTTATTTAATTAGATAGCCTTCATGGCATATGATTCATATTAGTATTTCCATACACATGTGGGTAAAAATCATCTAAGTTAAATTTTTTATGTAAAGCCTAAACCTATCAATATAATTAATATGCACAAAGGAAAAGTCTTCAAAAATCCTTTTTATCATTTTTGGGTGTCCATGTAAGTTGCCTTGATAAAAATATGGTAGAAAAAATAACATCAATCAAGTAGGAGATAATACTCCCATTATTCGAGTCAAGGGAAAATCACCATCATCACTATACTCCTTCACCCCTTTGACTATGTTCTCTAAATGATTATGTAATGAGGGATTTATTTCCTTGTATTTTAGTTTTTTTTAAACAAGAACAAAGAGGGAGCTTGAATATGACTGGGAGCCATCATTATAATAGATTTAGGGACTTGATGGTGGAATTTGTAGATTCAAGTACCAATGGAAAAAAGAGATTTGGATATTTTATTTTCACTAGTATTATGTTTTAAAATGGAATTAAAATTGATTTGAAAACATATAATAGTCATGAAATATTGATCCATGGTTAGTCATGGGCAAATCTTTGGAATTGGTTACTTCCTAATGGCTTGAGATGAAAAACTTTTCATTTGAATTTGATTTTGTGATGTATGACTTCATTGGATATTTCATTGAGAGGCATCAATTTATCATTTTTATTATAAGTTACTTAAAATATATTTTAATGGTAAATTATTACATTCTTTAATGTTCCACAGATAGATTACCATAGTGTTACAGGTCCATGGATAAATCTCTCTATTAAAGGATTCGAATTAATCTTTCTAAAAACATCTTTGGATTAATGTTTTTTGATAATATGTGTGTGTGTGTACACACACACACACACACACACACACACACACACACACACACACACACACACACACACACACACACACACACACACACACACACACACACACACACACACACACACACACACACACACACACACACTTACTTTTATGTGAGTAATAGATACATTGATAATTTTTGATACCATAGTTAGCTATTCTCTATAGATAAGTTTCATGATTTTAAGAGTCAAATAGTATATATGGTTTTATGTCATGTTTTTAATGTTTAACTATATATTTTAAGATTAAACTTGTAGTTTTTGAGGTTTTTGGCACAGGTCAATTTTCAATTCCCATAATTCATTTAATAGATTATGAATGTTTAGCATTTGTGCTTCAGCGGATAAAGAAGGATACCACCCAATTTACAATAAATATGTTGTTACTCAAAAATTTCAAGTGTCTAAAAATTATTTGTATATATTGATAATTAATGATGATAATGTCCAATTCTTTTCATGATAGGACATTAAGATTTAATTTGCATCAAACATTATTTGTTTTCACATATCACCTATCTCACATGTTCTTATTATTTTTATATAATACATATATATTCTTAGAAACACATAGATAATTATTAAATGAAACTTAAATTACATTTAATAATTATTATATGATTTTGTTTCACCTCAAATTTATGTTTAATTTTTATATCTGATAAGGTTTTACATATTTACTTTTATCTCAAGTTTATTTTTTGTACTATATCATTGATGTCTCTTACATTTGTAGAGGATGATCATGTTGAATTAGTTTCAAAAGGCACCAAAGTTTTAGATAAAAAAGTGTATCCAAACCAAATTATACTAAATTTTAGAGAGATGGGAAGAGGATTTATTGTTGTCAGTTTTGACATAGTATTGGATGGAATTTTTTTCCTTATTAAGTTCATAGATTTGAAACATTAGCAGATGTAGATAAAGAAAGATATTACATTCCATAGGAATAGAGTGATTTATCAAATTATCTTATCTATTCATTCCCATAGTTTTTACTAATTAAATTTTTAGTGACTTGGAGAATTATAATCCCATAGAAGTGGGATATTCCAGTGATGACAATGAAAACACAATCAACTATAGGACCTAAAGATATAAGTTATTTTGTCACAGACAATGTTGTTCTCAAACATAAATTTTCTAGAAGAGACAACGACATAGTTGAAGGTTTTGTAACTCATGTTATATAAGATCATAAAATTCATGAAGAGAGATTTAGACCTTTGATGTTTGGTGTAATGCTAGAAAATGTGGTAAATTTATGTTTTAATTTCTCAAACTTACTACAACCCAATAATAAATTACTAACTTGTCCAATAAAACATCTACCTTTCAATGAAAGAAGACGTATAATTATGGTAAATTAAGGTAGTGATAAATTTTATGGTATGTACCTTATACATATTAGTGAACATAATTTGAATTTCAGGGGAGTTTCTACAAAATTGATCCATTTGTTCTTATCTATGAGCAATTACGTTGTAGAGGGAATAATTAGACATGTAATTAGAGGAAACATGGTAAAATAAAAAGGATTGGATACCAATACCTTTGGTTTAGATATTTATAGAATATTCGACCCTGATTTCAAAGGATGTTCCCTATATAAAGGATCTCTTATGCAATGGCATACTAGGAAATTGGCTAACACAAATGGTTCTTGTCTATATGTGAGATTCAAATAAGTCCTAGATGAGGTTGAGATGAAAATGTGGGATGAATTATAATATAAAAACCCCCATTAGTTATATCAAGGCTTTTTTATTCCATTAATTACAATCATTACAAAAAATTTATCAGAAGACCTGACAATGATTAAAAACATCAAAAATTGAATGCCCCTCTAGTTAATTTGTCGAACAAAAATGTTGGTAAGGATATAAAATGATAAATTGTTTTGGATGAAATATATAATGTGAAAAATAATTATTTAAAATATAATTGTCTAAAAAAATCACCCTTGTATTTAGTCACATTTCAATGGCACAAAATTATATCCATAAATAAAGAAGACAAAAAGAATTTTATGTTAGATGCATTAATATAAAATACCAACTTTAATGTGGGTGATGAATATATGGGATTTAAATAAAATTTGATGGGATGGATTTATATTATAATTCATGAAACAAATCTTATGGGTACCTAGGGAATACCTGTTATAGTGAAAAAGAAGACTTGATAGGCATGTAGGAAATGGTAACATTGGGAAAGATAAAGAAAGGTCAAATACCATCAAAATACTTACATGAATATCAATAATGGTTGAGATAAATTTAGATATTTCTTTGAATTTAACTCATTGTGTAGGATATGATGGAATAAATTTTTCTCAAAGGCTATTTCCTACTTTATATACCCATAATTTAATGCAGAAGAAGTGTAACGAGGAACTCAAATTATTGAAACTTCCACAAGTAGTATATCCAAGTTTAATCAAGATAATGACCATAATATTTCAACATGTTTAAATTTTAAATAAAAACTTATTGACCAATTTTTATGAGTGTATGGATATATAAAACAAAATTAGATCCACCACATGACTAGAAGCAATCTCAAAACTTGAAGAGGAACAAATATGACACAATAAACACATTCAAAATTGTCATGCAAATTACTACTCCCATATATTACAATCAAAATAATAACCTCATGGATTATTTAGAATTTTACATGATAAAATGGAAAAAATGAAAACTTCCATACCATGGATGGGCAAAAAATCAAAGTTAATAAGTAATGTGATAAACCTCTGAATTACATTGACTACTATGCTTACATAGACATAAGACTAATGTTTTTGGCCACTTTGTCCTAACATTTGGGGAATGTGGAATAAATGACATAGTCAAATAATTTTATTTGTTTACCAAGAAGATTTAATAACCCATCAATAATGAGTATGGAGATTTATTATATAGCTTTAGATCATATAAACAACCATTGTGTAATGTACTATTACAAAATTAAGTGTATGATAAGTGTAAAGGGTAAAATTAAAAATTTATCGATGATAAATTAATTAATAGGGTTGATAATATAATTAATTCATTCAAGAAAAAATCATTGATCGTCTACTTGTAACCTGATAATGCTTTGAGTGACAACAAGAATAGTAACATATTTTCATTTACATCAAAGAAGGGTATTCAACGTTGTGTATGTAAGCTTACTCCTAGTGGGACATACCCATGAGGTTATAAATAAGAAATTAGAATATCATCATCATTATGCTAATTAGACACATTTTCTTTTCCACATATCATGGTTAACTATAGAACATTCTAATAGGGGTCAATTACATTCACTCCTTACCTTAATGATGAAGTGTATAACCTCAAATCCTTCACAGAGCCACACTTTTTGGATGAAATCCAAAAGATAGTGGGTATTATAAAACATAATATGTTTAATTCCTATGTTTTAGATGTCACACTAGTCATAAAATAGAAATAAATAATACAGGATATATAATGGTCTTGTCCAATCCCAAATTTGGCATGTAATTAAAAATGGTGAAACAAACTTATGGGAAGGGAAACCTCATCTAACACCTTTTAGATAAATAAAAGAAAGGGAAGATTTGAAAAAAGTTAAAAAAATCATATATTGAACATTGGGTAAAATGTGCAATAGGTAAAGATAGAGAATAATGGCTTACAAACAAAATATTTGGGAAATGTTTTATGTGCTTTGGATAGACCATTTATAAATTATATCAAGATGTCAAATCATTATTTTTAAGTATAAATAATATAATAAAATGACATATATGACCAAATAAAGTGAGTCATTCATTTATATATACAAGACTATATTAATCAACATATCCCAATCAATAATGTTATTTATGTTGGGTCTATTTGTCGAAGATCTAAAAAGGAATTCAATACATTTATCGATGTGTATGTGAGATATATGCTTCTAGTATGAATAAAAAATTAAAATTAAAATATATAGATGGAAAGGAAGATGGGGAAATTTCCTTAAATATGAAGGTGAGAATATGGATACAAAGGTGAGGATTGAATATTAGAAACCCTCAAGGAGAGAAGGTGGTGAATCATTGTATCAGGGTTGTTTGACACCTAGTAAAACATAGATCAAATTAGATGAAATTAAATAATAAATTGATGTGTATATCATAATTTGGGCATGGACAACAAAGAAAAAAATAAAATGTGGATCCATTAATATTCATAAAAAAGGACATGAGTCCATTGCATCATATATTATACTACTTTAATAGGGTAATGAATACTAAGGTGAAATTGTTGAAGGTCATAAATTAATATGTGATATCATCTTGGCCCAAGATGTGGGTTTTTTAAAATTTATATTCCAAATCACTCTCAAATAACATAGCCTAATTTTTTTAATATGAATTGAATATTGACATTGATTGCTTTTATTTTACTACAATATATTCAATATTTTTAGCCCTACTTCCATTCAAGATTATTACTACTTCCTCATTAATGGGGTAACCATATTGTTTATTAAATATGAATGTAATATAAATATTATTTTTAGAATATTTTTTTCATAATTGTGTAGAGATAATAATATATTTTGATTAATGTTTAACTATGTAATCAAAATATTATTCATTTACTAGCATTATGCTACTTAAGTTCATAGGAGATGTGCTAGTAGCAATGCAACACCATAAGTCCCAAGGTTCTATCATAGTATGTTATTGATATGTGTTTTATAAACACAATAAAATATGGTGATGTAAGAAGGAGATGGTTGTGAATTATTTAACTAGAAACAAATTATTTAAGTTTATGTTTAGTTCGTTAGGAATCCATGAAGTTATGGAGGTCAATTTTGTTCTCAACATGGCATCAATAAAATACATTTATCCATTGAGAATTTTAGTTCACTTTATCTCTCCATATATATGAATGTACATGATTGAAATATGATAACATAATATGGATTATATGTTAACTATAAAATAAAAGGGGACTTTGTGGACATGTTAGTTTTTGGATTTCACATTAGACTATGACTAGATCCATTAGTCATGAAGACATCATGCACTATGTGGCATGAGACTATATTTTGTGAACCTTTATTTAAAAAATATATATGTGGTCATAAATTTTCATAGACAAAATAAAATTAATAAACATCTATTTATACAAGAATTGATCCATTGATGGAAGTTTATGTGGGATTGATGCTTCTAATATGACCAACTAATGAAACTGAAAAGATATGGATGGGAAGGGTAGATGGGGATATAAATTAACTTAAAGTGAAAGGTGAGAATGTGACTAAAAAGGTGAGTTTTAAATATTTTAAACCTTATGGAAGAGAATAAGGTGAAACATCATATTGGGATTGTTTGATACCTAATAAAACATGGATCAAATCAAATGAAATTAAAGAATAAATTGATGTAGAAAGTGTCATCTTGGCATGGACACCGAAAAAAATGAAAATGAGGATCAACTAAGATACCTAAAAAAATACATTAGGGTATTGAATTATACCTTGTACTACTCAAATAATGTAATGAATGCTTAAATCTGAAACAATTTAAGATTATAAAATTATATGTCATATCATCTTTTCCTAGGATGTCTGTTATTTGAAATTTCTATTTGAAATAATATTGCAATAAATTGTCAATAAATTTTTACTATTTTTTAATATGAATTGAATACTAATATATTTGTCATTGAATTATTAGGAATACAAGTGGAATACTTGCATTAAAACCTTAAGAATGTAATAGTTATAGATAATAGCTAAAACATTTAAATCACATTAGTGTGGCTGAGAAGTGATTAGTTTTGTCAAATAATATAACTATAAATAAAGTGTGAAATTTTGAAAATTTATTTAATTTATGTGGTAACCACTTTGGTTTTATAAGAACATGCACATTCTACATAGGAAATGAATAATATAGGCCTATGTTATTATCTTGGGTATAATGGGCACATGCCCATTATATACACTAAGATACGAATAATGACCTTTAAATTTATAATATGAGAAATTCATATGTTATTATCTATTATATAATTATAAATTTCCAATTCTACACAAGATATGAATAATGATAAGTATGTTTTACATTAGGCACATGGGCAGTGAAAAGTGTTATCCTATACATGTACATGATGACAGTTAGTATGTTTTATGATGTTACACATATTTTTAAATCTTCCATATCATGACGTGATTGGTTAATATATGGTAAAATTTAGATAAATATAATATAGTTCTATAATAACTATAATTAGTTAATAGTATGTTGGCTATGGGGTCATAGTATGTAAACTATCAAGACCCATTTACGCTATTAGACCATGCTCAACTATGGGACCATTTACCCTAAATATGAATTTAAATGTGAAAAAAAAATTAGAATATAATTATAATCCAATATAACACTAAACTTTGGAATCCAATAATATCTATATTTTAATTTGATATCACACTAATTAAAACCAATAATATAAATATTGGAATCCAATATCAAACTTACTAAGAACTAATATTAGAAATATTGGAATCAAATTTCAGCAATTATAAAACCAAAAATGGTGATACTATAAGTCCAAATTCTTAAACACATGTCAATATTTAATTAAATTATGGTTAGAAGTTGATTTACACCGAAGAAGTTGATGGTTAAAAATATGAGTATTATGTAATAAGGGTTACACTTTACCAATTAGTTGGTGTAGAGTTGTCTAAACTTATGCATGATGAGGTGTTCAAGATACCCATGATAATACATAATCACATATTATTAATATGAATAATCTATGAATTCCTTTCAATAGGATGTTATGGAGGTGAGGAAATGATGAATGAAGTTTAGTATTAGGGATATAAGGATCTAGTGGCCTATTGTGCATAGGGATGTGATATCTTAAAAATAATTGGAAAGCCATTTTTTTATTTGATAAATTAAAAATTATAGGTTTTAAAAGGATATTGTAATCAATTTTAATAGATAGATAAATAAATAAAACAAAAAAGCTAGTCTTCTAGACTAGTTAGTGAAATAGAAAGTCTTTCAGAAATCTTCCCCAAAAACACCCATAAACTTATGCCAAAATTGTACTAATAAATAGCTAGGACAAAAATTAAATAGGGAAAAAGGTTAAACATAAAACTCTTAGGAATTTTAGTAATTTACCAAATTATCCAATTTAGTAATCTCCTTATCTTCCATAGTTTTGTCTTTGTTTGTCTATCCAGGAGTTTATCTGCTCAGACCTTCTTCCTTATCCTAATATTTTTTATTTTTTACTTGATTATTTGAAATGGTTTATTATCATAATATTTGGAAATTATATATTTATTACCCTTTATACTACCTAATCAAATTTACATTTTATTGGGGATCTTTGTAAGGGATTGGTAGGCAAAATTGTTCATGTCACCCCTTTTTCCCTCTTAGGCGAGCTAGTTTTGCCTCATCCATTTGAGGGTTGAACCTTATTTCATAATAGTCTCCCATTCATTTATATGAATATATACATCTAACTTCTAGGAATTACATTATTTAATTAGTTGATTATAAGCCTTCCTTAGTTCTCCAGTTTATCCTCAATCTCCATTAGTTCCAAGTTAAAGGTTAAGTGAAATCCTGATGTGTCTTTCCTCTCAATTTATTCCATTGATTACTTTAGGGGAGACAAAGAAGTATTCCTACATGTTATTAACACTCTTATAATTATATTTATTTATATTTTCAGATTATAATCTCCATTGAATGGGAGCTCTCTGACTGATCCTTGTTCCAAGAATATTTAGAATATTCATGACATTCCTCCATCAAATCCTCATAACTTTTGGGTTCCTTCTTGGATTCCTAAATCATCTCATTATCCCTTTAATATATTTCCTTCCCTCTTAGAGCATTCCCTTTCTTCATAATGATTAATATTAATCTTGATGGATGAGGTAACTAGTGTGTTTTTATTTGAAATTAGTCATTGCTATTTCAAGACATTTAAGCAAAAATTATGGAAGAATAATTTTATCTAATTTTAAGTGATTTAAAAGAATAAAATGATGAGATAATAAGACATGTTATTTACCTTCCAACATTATATATTTCATAATATGTAGGAATACATTTAACTAATACTTCAGTATGCTCATCCTTGGGAAGCCCTTCTTGTCAATGATGATATCCACATTAGAGTTGAAGAATTTATTATGAACTTCCTACTTCCCACATTTATCCTTGAAAGCTTTGGTACCCTTATATCTCATGTTGGTAACCTCATTAATAAATTATTCAATGATTTTCAACTCTATCCCCCTCATTCACACTTTATTGTGATGCCAACTTAGGGTGAAATCCTTTGACACTTATTCATTATAACACACAATTATATTCATGAACTTATCCATACCTCCCTTTACTAATTTTCACCAAAATTTGTTATTTTCCTTTATTTTAGAATAAGGTATCAGATCAATTCTATCTATATCCCCACCCATCACCACTTTCTTCCTCATGTTCAAGCTCTAAAACAAAACTAGCTTAACCAATATCTTTACCTTATTCATGTAGAATATTTTTGTTATGTAATTAATCATGTTATCATGTCATGCCTTAATCCCATGTTTCATCCTTTCCTCACAATGATAGCATGGGTCTTTACAATATGAAATCATCAATGATGGTCTAATATAATACATACACCATGTGAAGAAACCTCTCCTTAGGCACAATGATGGTGCCGATATCATTATTAATTAGGTAAGTAATTTGGGGTGGTAAGTCATCAACCTTATGCTATGACTCAAATTTTTTGATTAAGTACCCCTAATTTAGCCATTCCATCATCCACCTTGTTTCCCTCCCTATATACATGGCATACAATGGCTTATTTTCATAGTTTTAGTATCTTAAAATCATCTTCAATTTATTTTTTAATAAACTTGGAGGGTGAAGATTTACAAAAAAAGGTGTTGAGAATGTTTAGTGAGTCCCCTTTGACCATAAATTTTTTAATACCAGTCTACATCACCAATTTAATTATGAGAGATTTGTTCTTTACTATACCACATGATTAGTTTTATAACCCATAGGCTATGTATAAGAAATAATGAATCCCCATTTTGAGTCTTAAATGACCCCCCTTTGGCCCAACCTATGTTTCACTTAGCTATCCCATCAAATTTCAACTTATGTTATCTTGACTAAGGTCTAGATCATTTCACCTTTATTTTATTCATATTTTGATCATATTTTATTATCATTGGCTCGATATTACATCCTTTAAATATAAAAATCTCAATATTGGAAACTAGAACTTTGTCTTTCAAAACAAAAGACTGGTCAATTTTCTACAATCACTAAATACATCCTATGAAAAAAAGATTTGGGTCGGGATATTTTAATAGCAAAAAAGTAGTCATTCCTAGATTTCCCACCAGAGGTGGGGGGAGAAGTAATATAGGAATTATAGAGAGGCCAACTTCTAAGGTAGTTTCCACTAAAAAAACTAAGTCCAAGATGGATTTTTTTGACTCAATATACATTGAATTTTGCTATTAGGATGTCACATAAATTTGTAACAAAGGAGAACTCCATTAGTAGGTGAGACACTATTTACTCATTGGATTTACATAAAACACCTATTTGGGATGCTAAGACCTATTTTAGATAATTTTTCTATGGTGAGGATCTTATATTGAGCTACTAGCTAGAATAATATGTGAATATTGGAAGTGATGTTTATAATACATAAAGGCCTCCAAGCATTCTAGTCTTCCTCATTTCTCAAACCCACTGAGTAACTAGAATTTACAAAATATTTACTACTGTCCTCCACCGACTAGAAGAGGCAATCTTCAATGAGATGTAAAATAATATTGACTGATTAGAGATTAAAATTTAGATCTTGAAGGGCTAAGGATAAATGAAACTAAAAAAAGAAACATGTAAATTATTTCACTTCTTTGAACCTTTACTCCCTCACAATAATCTTTGAATTTTGTCCCTAAGCAGTTTATTAAATTAAAACAAGCCTCAAACTTGCATTATTTTTTAGCTATGTATAACTATGAAAGCCAAGGGTCATCCCATAATTCAACCTTTTCCCCATTAACACTCTTCATATAAAATCTTTTCGCAAGAGAAACTTTTAGTTGAAATGGATTTCTATAAGTTAGAACCATCATTGGGTCCTTCCTCCCACAATAGGCTATCATTGTCCCTTTTTTATAGATAAAATGGATGTAATTATCATGATATCTATAGGTACCTTAAATGATCTAGTATCTATAAATCTAGGATCACTTGTATTAGAATGGGGATACTTATATAATGTGGTTATGAAAAATTCTATAGATGTTCTTTGGTATGGTTTTAAAGATTGTATGGCTCCCCTTCTATGGTATGTTGTAGTATTAGTATGGAATTTTTGATAAAGGATGATTAAAAAATTAAAATTACTAATGTGTGTACTGAAATATAATTTAGACAATCTCAATGAATGGTGAGGAAATAATATGAAAACCAAAGTGCCCTAAAACCCATGGTTATTACACAAATTATAGAGATGAGAATATTGTCCTTACAAAAATATCACAATGAATATGTATCTGGGGTATAGAATTTATTGATGTGGGTTTAATGAACACCAAATATTATTATGAGAAAGACCTAATTTTAGGACCGTTGATAATTCACTCCAAGGCACAAGTTATAAGTATCAGTTTTGTAAATAACAACATGGTGGAACAACAAAGAGTGCAATGATTGGTTATCTTAGATAGTTAAGATATGACTTGTGTATAGCATCTAACCTAAAGCTATAAAAGATAAAATAAATTGTATATATGGATATTATAAAAAAAATAAAAAATAAAGGGAAGGTAGGGTAGAAAAGAAGGGGATATGTGATTCATATTTAGGACTACAACCTTCTAAACTAAGTGGTTGTATTTAGACTAGGAAAATGTCGCTAACTAATGTCTGCCATAAGCTTGTTTCTAGTACAAAACACAAAAACCATAGTAAATATTTTTATTGAATAATTCAAATATAATCAAATCACCACAATCAAATATGATGTTAGTATTTAATTTATAAGCATAATCACTTTACCAAAAATATGAAAGTATGATCTAAAATAAAAGGACTAATAATACTAATGAATAGTTAAATCTAATCATTTAAATATGACACATACATAAGATTTCATTGAGTATATAAAATTAAAATAAATTATTCAAGCAAAATAGAGATTTGGAAGAGATAAGTAAATAATTACAAATGTACAGAACATTTTCAATAAATTTATTTGCTTGCATTAGTTTGACAAAATTCTACACATTAGAATGAATATGTTTATGGAAAATAGTTTTGTATGGGCACCACATCATATTCAAACCTTAGCTACATATTTAAAAAGATTATAATAATATTAGTTCTTAGTTTAGCCTATAGGATTGTCATGGTTACAAGGTTTATAAATAAAACAAGTTTTGATTTAGCTTTAGGGCTTCATGTATAAAATAACACTTCATGACTAACAAAATATATAAATAATATGAAAAAATTAGACATAAACATGTCACTTTATAAGGTCTGAGTGAAACTAATAGTGACAATTAGACTCAAACTACACAAAACTCTAGTTGAAACCATTTGTATAGTTAGACTAAAAATGCGGGCCAATGATATAGTGGAAATAGTAGTAAATGAAGGGATGGTTTTTGATGAAGCAGTTATAGTGACCATGAATTAATGACATCAATTATGTCCATAATTGAAATAGTGGTATATGAATGTGTATGTAATGGGGATGAAATAAATCCACCTTGGGAAAATATAGATTTAACAAAACTTAGAAAAGAGGTATGTCCTAGAGCTAGAGTTACAAGTATCTATGAATGAGTTAATGGTTCTTGACCTACTATCCGAGTATCCAATTTTTTTTATCTACATTATCTTTGTATTTACTTATCTTATATGTAGTTTTGCATACTATAAAATTAGTTTCTATAAATTTCAAATAAATGATTGGTATTTTGAATAATGCCTAAATTTTTCCCATCAATTTATTATGAAACACCAATGAAGTCATGAAATAATTATCAATTTCTTGTGATTAGCCCAATGTATCTTTATAAAATGTTATCATTTTAATGACTTTATTAATGCTCATCTATACTATGTTATCAAATTTTAATTTGAAATTATTGATGGTCGATTGGAGCTAAATTTTAAATAATGTTTATTTACCACATGCCTTAGTGGTGTATATTTATTAGAGATACACATATCTCTTATTATCTTAGTAGTTTTGTTATCTTGATTGGTAAATTTCTTAACCAATTTCTTCATCTGGTAAGGTTATTCCATGAGATCACTTCTCTTTTTATTCATATAATTTTTGGTAGTTGATTAAGGTATGGATAAGATTTATCACTCACTAACATGGAAATAAATTATAGTTTTGAATTTAATATTTATAGGGATTCATTGAAATTTACAACATCATCCCATTATGGCTAAGACTCTACACTTTATTTATGTATTAAGTACTTAATATCATATACTAATTTATTTAATCTTGACACATTTTCCAATACATCCTCAAGGGATTATACTATGTTATATTAATCTAGTATTCTATTTTCATGATGTATACCATGGAAGATATTTTCCAATACTCCACCACTAGAATCAACCATGGATATATGATCATATTGAAATTAATTATGTTCCCTAGGAAGGGTTTTCCTCATTTTAGTTAATGAGAAGACTTATTCTTCTCTTATAAACTCAATCTATTTATCTCCACTAGTCATTATCCTTTTTTGACCCTCTTAAATTTTTTAGAAGTGTCATAAAATTATATGGTCATATTGGAAATTTTAGTAATAAATATGTTCTATCTAGATAAATTTTTTGTTTGAATCTATTGTATCCATGGTGATGTCAAAATAATGTCATTATAGGAGGTCTAACTAGAGGATGGAATGATAATATATGATGTGCTTTGTCAGGGTGGAATAATAGTTTAAGGTTTAATTGAATGATGTGAGCTTGAATATATGTAAGGTGTAGGTGTATGGAATGGTGGATTGAGCATCCTTTCTCTAGAGACCTTGAACTGAATAGGAATCTTAGTGATAAAATTTATTTGATTTAGAGATTCGTGAATGATTATGACTACATGGTTTTTTTTAATGACCTTAGTCATTGATATCCCTAACTTGGTAGAAGTGTGTATCTTTAATGGATACATGGAAAAAATGGATTGAAAGACTAGATATTCACAATGTGAACTTGGAAATTAAATTAAAAATACTTTTGTTGAATTTATGGTGTGATGTAAGTAAACATAGGGTTAAAATACAATGCAATGTTATCTTGTGTTATATTTTTCTAAAATTTCCCAATCATTATGAATGTGATAGGTATAATTTTTATGTCAACTAAATAAATGGTGGTATAAATGGGTGTAATAATGGAATAAACATAGACCAAAGTAGAAGAAACATCCACTGAATCCAATGGGGTTTTGGAAACTAAAGTAGTAGTGGGAAGAAAAATTAGAATAGATAAATTAATAATTGGAGGAATAGGGGCACCAACTTGGACTATAGGTATGTAAATATAAGTAGAAAGAATTATTTATAAAGGAGTATCGATGCTACTAGGTTGTATTTTTTGCTTATTTATTTATAAAAAAGACATGTGTCTTCTACACATGTTTTTTTTATTTTGTATCACGAACCTAAAGGAGACTAAGGCTGGATATTCTAAAGGTTACTTATGTGTAGACACTTGAAAACTTCACATGATAGCTTTTGATGTCAAACTTCCTTTTGAACCTCATCTGACCTAGCATCTAGTGGACCACCTAGTCAACTAGACTCATTTACTAGCTTGACCCTACCAAACCCCTAACTTAACACATTTAACTAAACCATTTAATTCACCCCTTTTCTTTCTTTAACCCATTTTATTCTAGCCCCTTAACCACTGATGTTCAACCTAACCATTGATGGTTGGCCTGACCATCGATGGTTAGGTCTCCAAGTCTACTTTAAAGTTTTAAATAATTGACAACTTTTTGTGAGATAAGTATCTCTCTAAATCACAACTTGCTTTTAAAACTATCTTTAAAACCTCATGAATTGGTAACTTCATCCCCCTATAAAATTAGTAACTTCATCCCAATTAGCAAATTCATCCTATAAAAGGAGAAGAGGAGAAATTAAAAAGGATCCATAATTGATAATATTGAATCCAAGCTCTTTTACACAAATGAATCTAACATCTTTTCTACAAGCAAGTAACATCACTAGAGACCTAAAGCTCTATCACAATCACTTTTAAAAGCCAAAATACTATCACTCTATCCAAATTACTTTAGCCTTCCACCATCAAGTTTTAGGTATCTTTCACTTATTTTCATTGATTTATCTTATTTTGAACCTCCTTATCCTATTATACCCATAAATTTCTTATTTTCCACCCCATAGCCCCTTAACAGACCTTTGTTTGCCAAAATACCCAATCTACACCTTCCTTTTTGATCATTTTTTGATATACAATTAATCATCGATAGTTACCACAACCATCAATGGTCACTTCAATCATTGATGGTTACCCAAACATCAAAGGTCAGCCTAAACCATCGATGGTTCACCTGAGTATTGATGGTCACTATGGCATAAAAATATAACATGTTATTTTAAGTCTTGTAACCCTAGTCAAACCCAACTTTCTCTATTTCTTCCTGATTACAATACCTTTTCTAATTTTATTGACCAAACCCCCACCATTTTAGCACAAGCATTGACCAAATTTGCTACTTGTGGTAATTTTTCTATTAACTAGCATTCTACTTTCTTTGTATTGAAATTTAATTTATCTTATGCAAGTAAATATTTACTTTATTATTTCTAGCATAATTTTTATAATAGTGGATTGATGGCCTCCTAGTAAATAATATGCTTCCTAGATCTAGCTCACGTGAGGTAGTTGACTCATCTATTTGATAAAAA
Organism: Torreya grandis; assembly: GCA_037957365.1. NCBI lineage: Eukaryota > Viridiplantae > Streptophyta > Pinopsida > Cupressales > Taxaceae > Torreya > Torreya grandis. The sequence continues at coordinate 3,218,129 of JARHVA010001239.1, read as the reverse complement.
ACCACTTTTTGAGTGTCTTTCTTATCTATAGGTTATTCTTTCCTAGCCAAAGAGGAGTTCCCATCATCATTTGGATTCACGCATGCACTTTACCATGTATTTTTCTACACATCCTATTACTAATTTCATTACTTGTATCCAAATTAAAAAATGAATAGAAATTAATCAAAACATTTTGGCATGCTTGGTGCGACTTGGTTCCATTTTTATTCCTTTATTGTTTGCTCATCAAATGAAATCTAAAAATTTATTGTTAAGCTTAAAAAAAACCTCTTACATACATTGATTGCCTACTTGTCTTAGTTCATCTAGTAACTTAGGATGAAAAGTAATTAATCATAGATTTCACAATTGTTATCACACACTTAAGCCAAACCACCAAATAATTATCACATCAAAATATAACAGAGACAAGGCCCAACTAGGATTTCATCAATTAGCGGTAACCTTACCCCTTCTCAGCTATCCTACTTGGATTTCACCACCAAGGGGAGAACCAATTTAGCTCTTTAGTTGAGTATAAACTTTTAAATTTAGTATACTCTAGCTAAGCACCTGATACCCCTATTATTATCAAGTGTGAAGTGATTGGGTAGGCCCCAATATCAAGCAACATACCAAAGTTCAATACAATGTTCTCTCTTGAGCACCTGAACTCAACCCAAAACTAGCCTTAGATTTCCTCTTCATACCTAATCTACAATCTAAATTCCCTCTTCACACTTTCTAAGGCATAAGCCAAAAGTGATCTAAAAATAATCCTATGATTTAACACGCTTTTAGTATATGCATTATTTGCATTGAATTCTTTTCTTTTGATTTCTCTTTGATTGAGGTGTGAGTTGCATTATATTATTTCATATTTTATCACATGGTCTTTACTATAAAATAGCTAATAAACCAAACCAATAAACCACCACCTTCTTCTTCCTCTATGGAATGTAAGTCTAATGATGAGGGTTCACCTCATTTTTTTCCCTCCTACTATAATCCTAGTTGTTTCTAAGTGTAATGCAGATTTTGCTACCTTCCTTGACAACAAACTGGTGGCCGTTCAACATTATCTTAACACCTTACCTTAATGTACCTCTATTTATTCAATTCCTCATATGGATCCTTATTATGGTATGCCTCCCCATCTTATGGTGGGTGTTACCTTAACCCAACCATTGACCACCCAAACATCCTCTTTCTCCACTACCACTACCCAAACCCAATCCAATGTTCCAACCTCTAACCAAACACCTCCTACCACACCCCACACCTCCCATATAGGTTCAAATTTACCCTTAGTTACCTATAATACACCTACCATGGGGTTATCTTCTACCCCTATTTCCACCCTTCCCTTTATTACAACCAATCCACCAACTTCTACCCAATTTTAGAACTTGGTACTTTATATACCTCAAACACTTCCACCCATTAGCACTAGAGTCATCACTCAACCTCCACCTAGCCAACCTCAACCCACTACCTCAACCATACATTTAATCTAACCCACATCCATCCCTCAAAAAGTACCCATGATAACCTATCAATGTGTCCCTAACCCACAAGGATATGTAACACCTTCCACCCAACCATTTATGCCAAGCAAACCTTATGTGGCACCATCTAACCTATTATGTCCACTTACCAATATGTGGCTTATTCAACACCTTATACCACTTATCCTTACATATATTCCAAACAACCTTAATAGAATGTGCCCCTTAATTATACATCTTCCCAACTTCAAATAGATTTGATCAAGATGTTAATGGACAAAATGACCAACCTAGAGTCATCTATCTCAGGGTCTCATAACATTTTATCCTGTGATCAAATTTTTAATGAACCCATTCATCCATCTATTCCCATCCATTCTTATCTTCTTCAATGGGAATTATCTATGTTTTCCAAATTTAAAGGCAAGGAGTACCCCCAACAACATTTGAGAGCATTTTGTCATTCTTTTTATTTGATCACATATGATGATTTTCTCCTTCTTCAAACCTTCCCCACATATTTATTAGGACCAACTCCTTATTGGTATAGTTCTCTTCCTATGCACTCCATCTTTTCTTTCTCCCAACATTCCCAAATATTTTTAGAGCATTTTTGAATAAATATATCTAAAAATGTTTCTATTATTGACCTCTATTCCATTAAGCAATTTGATGATGAGTCAACTGTTCATTTCATGTCTTGATGGAGAGGTCTCATCAACCAGCTTTCTTTTCTCCTTACTTCAACCTAATTTGATTGAACTCTTCACCCAAGAATGTGACAAACATATTAACCCCACCCTTCAAGTTCAAACTTTTAGAACATTTGATGAGGCATTCACCATGGAATGTAAACTAAAAAATTGGGCCATTGATGAAGGGAAATTGAAATTATAAAACAATAATTCTATATTTAAATCCAGTATCCCTTCCTCTACCAAAACCACTAACCATCTAATACCAAATAAAAAGCATCCATAAACTTATCCAACCACATCAAACTAATTAACAAAACCAAAAATGAAACTAAGCTCCTCCAAAATAATATACTCCCATAGGGGATTCTTATGCTTTAAGGAAAAAATTTATCAAACCTAATCTCATTCAACTTCCACCTATCAAACCACCACAAAAATTTGATGTTTCTCTCCCTGTGCTTGGTTGGTACAATGAGAATGACCATGGTGCCTTTCACTAAGTTATTGGACATGACATAAATAGATGTAATACCTTAAAAAGTCTAGTCCAAAGCTTAATAGACAGTGGAGGACTTGTATTAAATAATCCTAATGTGCCTCCTAATCATTCCCTTGACATCTTTCATTAACATTTTACTAATCATGCTCCTTCTACCCATCACCATGATAACCAACTAGAATTATTTTACTCTCATGAGGTACATATAATCAAAATTATTATTAGTAAGCCCATTATTGAGGAAACCACTATCATAACTACCTCTCCCACCATTTCACCCATATAAGTAGTGGACTCACATTCTATTCCTTTTGATACCCAAACAAAGGAATCAACTACCCATCTCTTTTCACTTGATGAAACCTTAGTTCCATCTACCTCTCTTTTGATGGAAACACCAAAGGAGAGAACCTTTATATTAAGCATTTCATCTTCTTCCACTCCACTCATTAAAGTGGTAGAACCTCCTTCCATTCCTTTAGACATCCAAAAAAAGGAAGTAACCATGTCCATTATTAAAGACACTATACCTACCTCCCCTATCATATAACCATCCATTTCCTCTTTGGAAACCATCCCATAGGAGGACATTACCTCATCCACCCAACCACCATTTTTGGAACCTTCACTCAAAGACAACAATGAAGATCCATTCCATCTTCTTCACCTAAGGGATTAATTTTTGAAACCAATGACCAAGGAAATAAACCCATCTACAAGCCCTTTTTTAGACTAATCCAAATTTTAGAGTTTACTTCTCAACCTAACTTTGATAGAGCCACCTTTTGGCATCAACTTAGACTCCCTTACCAAAATAAATATGAATCATTAGCCTCCCTTGAATCCACCTTTAAACCCATTATTCCCTCTCTATAAAACACTTCTTATTCTAAAACCATAAGTGAATCATCCCAACAACCTCCTTCTAACATTGACAAATTACCTTATGCCACTCTTACCAAACTAGTCAAGAATTTGGGAATCCTTCCCACACCTAGCCACACTCACCCCTCTTTTAAGTTGGATTTAAAACCATCTAGTACACTAAATAAGCCCTCAAAAAAACCAACTAATAAGGTAGAGTTACCCAAACCTCAACCTCAAACTAGACCCATAACCCCTCCTTCCCACTTGCCTTCTATTTTAGGACCCCATCCTTCTACTATTCCAATTAGCTATTCTTCCTCTTTTAAACCATACCCCTTTTCTCCATCAATTCCTACACCCATCAAACCATATAGTTCTCATTAATTCTTAAATAACCTATCTATTTCTAATTTCCCACCCATATCCAACCTCTCATCATCTAAATCTTCCACCCTTAAATCATCTACCCTAAACACAACCATAACTAAGCAATCCCAACTACCTAATAAAACCATTCCACCACCTACAAATTCTAACATGAAAAATACTTCTAAGTAGGCTCTCATCCTAAAATAAATAAATCCATCACCTCTAAAACCTTTTAATGAATCCTAGTCAATCATATTACAAAGGTTGTTGAAAACTTCTTCCATTAACTTACCCCTATCAAACCATTCTACCCTTATAATGCCAAACCCTCCTAGTTCAATGATAAATTGACTTATACATATCATAGGGTGTTTAGGAATGACACAAATAACTAAAAATATCTCCAAACACTTGTCCACAACCTTTTGGATGAAGATGATCTATTGGAGGAACCTAATTTTAGACCATTACATACCCAACTACCTAACCAACTTATCCAACAATCACCTACTCCCCCACTCCCAACCAAGAGTAAGGAGGAGGAATCAAAACAAACATCAAACCCATAAAATCCCCTTATCCACACTATTCATGTGGTTACTTAATCCCATGCCCAAGAAAAAGATAAGGGAAAAGCCAAAACATCCATTCCATAGAATTACCCTTTAATCCCTCAACCTTTCAACCACACCAAACGCCTGCACCTTCACCTATGCCACCACAAAATCCCAAAGTATCCATTTTGGAACCCTCTCCCTCCAAACCATTTAAATCTATCCAATGTATTGTGTTAAAACAACTTCACTAGACATCAGTAAAAATGAGCCTTTATCAATTAGTCAACACATCACCCCACCATTGTCATACACTGATTAAGGTTTTATAATCGATATAGGTTCAACAAAATGATCCTTAACATCTTATACCCTTTGTTGGAGCCCTCCAACTTTTTTTCCTCATCACCTTTCAAGATTCTAAAATACCTCCTAGTCATCTTGAGGATTTTGATCCTCCCCTCTTTGTTACTACATACATCAATCAAACCTGCATCAAAAGGGTGATTATTAATTGAGGAGGTAGCATCAATATCGTCTCCTCCCATTATTATGACAAATTTTAGCTTCCAAAAAACATAATGTCAAAAACTATAATGGTCCTTTTCTCCTTTAATGATACCATGACCACTAGCCTAGGGATTATTGTCCTTCGTATCTACTTGGGGCCTCATACCATTCTCAAAATATTTTACGTTATAAAGGGTGAGCTCCAATATAATGTGTTACTCAGATGCCCTTGGATATATGCTATTATTTTTGTCCCTTATACCTTACATTTATGTGTCAAATTTGAGCATGAGGGATAAGTTATTACCATCAAAGTTGACCCTAGTCTCATTTCCTCTTATAATATGACATATTATCCTAATGACATCCTCATAAATCATTCATCTACCTCATAAACAACTTATAAAAAAAACCATATGAGAGTAGAAGGTTTTAGGGCAAAGTCCACAGCAAAAGGGATTTGAAGAAAACGAGTATGGCTCGTGAAAGGAAGGGTGAACCCCATAAACAGGAACCCAAGAGCTGTGAAGTATGGAGAGAGAAGCATGAAATCTGGAGAATCTATTGAAAGTAAAAGTTATGAGCTACATGGAAAGACTCCATGGCTCAAAACCACATATCACGATGGCCTTTTTCAAAAATTGGTCTGATGAAAGGGTCACCTTGCATGGTATATCAGTAAACTTAACAGAGGACTTTATTGTAGAGGTTACAGGGTTGCCAATGGATGGACTCAAATTTTCCAAGCAAACAAGCATCTCGAATGAGGCCTTCTGTAAGTTCCCCAAAATGGATGAGGAAGAGTAGAAGTTGGTCAAAAATGGGGATTTTTATGAGCTGGACCAGATTAAAGGGATATGGAGGGATGTCTTAAGCTGTATAAGGGAGTACTTCATCATGGACGGAAGAAGCAAACGAGTGCACAAGTTCCATTTTGTTTTCCTCAACCATTTTAGGCATAAGGTTAGTCTGTCTTTTCCTTTTTATCTTCGATATTACCTGGTCCAAAGCTTATATGCTCATAGAAAAAAGGAAATGCACCCTATCCTCCATGAAGGCCTTATTCTGCTTATTGAAGGTTACTGTAAGAATAGGGCGCTGGTTAAGTACCCCAAACAGGGGAAAAATAAGGTGTTAGGAGATAAAAAGAATGAAAGAGTAATCAGGAGAGTCAATTTCAAGTCCCCCAGTCCTAAACAACAGAATGTAGAAGAAGAAAGGGGACGGGAGAAAATTGAAGAACCCGAGAAGGAAAAACTGGAGGAAGAAGAAGGAACCGAAAGTTGGGATACTAACTCAAGTGATGATGAAGAATGTTTTGAGGAAATTGAAAAAGATAAATTGAATACTGAGGAGGATTCTGCTAATAGAACTGTAGATACGGAGGAAAACCAGAATGTGTCGGAGGAAGAATTTGACCAGGAAGATCCTGTTGAGGACCCAACTTCTAAGAACGAAAAGGAAAAATCTGATCAGGATGATATTCAAATTAAGAATATGGAAATACAATATGGAATTAAGGAGCGGGAATAAAAGAGTCAAGAAGATATCTTTGAAGAAGCCAGGAAAAGTCCTTATAAAAAGCCTGAGGATTGGAGAGGGAAGAATCAGAATGATGAAACATATAATCCTATGACCTGGGTTAACTGTAAGGCAGAGGCATATTCCCAAATTGACTCCTAGATGTGCAGGGAGGTCATGGATCTCAAGAGAAAAGTGGAAAGTTTGGAAGATTCCCTAAAAATTGCTTGGAACAAAATAAACAACATGGAAAATCAGTTAAGTGAGATCCCAGTCAAGCTCAGAGCTTATGAAAATAACCTCTGAGAACTTATAAAGGACAATAGAAAGAAAATGGAGGAAGTAACATCCAACATTTGTGTTGTTGCTATCAATATAGGTAAATGAGCCAATGAGGAGACCAAAGCACTAGAGGGTCCCAGCAAAAGGATGATGCAAAGCTCTAGAAAGAAAGATACACAAAAAGGAGCTCTGCTGGAGGCTATCACTGACCAAAACCATCAACACTCTCACCCACAATAGTGATGAAGCTTTAACTAGCTCATCTACCCCTTTTGTAATAGGGTTTTGGTGCCCCTTCAAAACCTACTTTTACCCTCAATCTAAAACTTATTAAAAAACCAACCTACCAACCAAAACCATCAACACTCTCACCCACAATAGTGATGAAGCTTTAACTAGCTCATCTACCCCTTAGAATCCATGTTTTAGTGTCTCTCCCTAGGGGAATATTGCATTTTAGCCTTGGACACTTTCCCTACTCTCTAGGAGCATGGGAACCTCAAACATGACCCTTCCTAAAATCCTAACACTAGAACCATCATTCCTTTTATGCTCACCAATAATCAAGAAATTTTCATTTATGGGGGACTCGAGTATCTACTTCTTGCACCAACTGCTACTCCTCATATCTAACCATTCACCTCTATCTTCTCTTATCTTAAAATACCATCCTTTGTATAATCTTACATTTATAAGTGTATTTGGAAGGAGTTTGGTCTTAGTCTTTATGAATTACCTCATGAGTTACCCATAATCAAAACCCAAAAACATCATGACTTATTCACCAGAAAAACCCACCTCACCAAAACCCATAACTACTATTGATGAGGATGTTCCATCCTCACCAACCCCATGTTATTCAAAATATAAGGACTCTAATACCATACCATCTAAATTTTTATTTTATTAATACCATTAGATTAGGCCCCCTGACCTATCAAAATAATAACTAGACTAAAACCCTTCCTCTCATCCATCCTGAAATGATTGAACATGATTTTCCTACCATCAACACCATCTAACATCAAGATGATGATTCCATTATCACATACCTTAGTACATGGGATTTTTTAATTCATAAATATCTCCCTCCTAAGAATCAAACTATGTTGAATGAATCCACTATTGATGTCAACTTGGGTACACAGGATAACCCTTATATCATCAAAATTAGCCAATATTTAAATTCCAGAGAGCAGTAAGATTAGCCTTCTTTCCTTTAACACTAAACCACATCATTTGATTGTTCTTATCAAGATACGCCTAGAATTGACCCTTTCATTTCCCTTTGTAACATTGTCACTTGTATTGAGGTAAAGCTAGTATAGTAAAATCTTTATAGGATGCATCCTCATATAGCCCTCCTTGTTAATAAAGAGGTATCTGTAATGTGTTTCTAACATTGTTCCCATCACCCAACCCATATGGGGCATTCACCTCTACATCATATATCATGACCTCAATCTCAATTACCCAAAGGGTGACTTCTATTTGCCCAACATCACCCAACTTATTGATCTTACAGTTGGCCATGAAATGATATCTATCATAGATGGTTTCTTAGGATATAATCATATCTTGATTTTACCTAAAGATCGACATAAAACTCCCTTTATCACCCCATGGGGGACCTTCTACTATAGGGTCATGCCTTTTAGTCTAAAGAATTATGGGGCAACCTATCAACAAGCCATGACCTATATCTTTCATGATCTCATCCATAAAATTGTAGAGGACTATGTGGATAATCTCCTTGTAAAATCCAAACACCATGAGAATCACCTATTTTTTCTCACAATCATCTTTGATCGACTAATCCATTATCATGTCAAGCTCAATCCCAAGAAATTCATTTTTAGGGTCTTATCTAGAAAAATTCTTGGATTTATTTTTTCTCTTTGAGTAATTGAAATATAACCCACAAAAATTAGAGAAATATTGAAAATTCCTCCTCCTACTAATCTTAAGTAACTTTTTAGCCTATAGGGGAAGCTCCAATCCATCTACCAATTTATCTCCCTATTATCAAATAGATGTCAACCCTTTCACCATCTTCTCAATAAATACTCCTATTTTAAATATACTAAGGACTATCAATAGGAATTTGATTAAATTGAGTACCTTCTTTCTCCACCCATTCTTATTCCTAATAAATATTTCCAACCCTTCTTCCTTTATATATCCACTATGGACCATTCCCTAGGGGAAATGCTCACTCATCAGGATGAACACAACAAATAATAAGCCATATATTAAATTATCCACACCCTCATAAAATATGAGAGTAGGTATACCCATCTTGAGAAAATTTTCCTTGCCTTAGTTTTTGTGGCCTCCAAACTCTATCTCTACCTTCTCAATCATAAAACCTATATCACTATTAACATTGACCCACTCAAGTACATGCACTATAAACCATGCCAAAACCAATGTATGGATAAGTGGCTCATGTTCCTAGCTATGTTTGATCTTGAGTTCCACAAAAATATAATAAAGGGTATGTCATCACTGATAAATTAGCCAAAGCCCCTCTATTAGACAATCAACCATTTCCTCTTACCTTTCTAGATGAGTCCATTACAACTCTCTTTCAAGAAGAACCCACCTACGAAATGACCATGTTCTTTGATGGATTTAAATGCCAACATGGTGGCAGTGATGGATTGATTCTTATTACCCTTAATGGTGAACCTCTTCCCCTTTATTTTAAACTTTACTTAGAATGCACCAACAACATAGCTAAATACGAAGCCCTAGTCATAGGTCTCCAAACTACCCTAGCCTTAGGAGTCAAAATAATTAGTGTCTTTGGCAACTCCCAACTAGTCACAAACCAAGCTAATAGATATTATCAATATAAAAATGATGTCTTCCTAAAGTAAAATAAATTCATGGATGTACTATTAGCATCATTTTATCATCACCTTATTTAATCATTTCCTTAATATACTAACAAGTTTATAAACACAATGACATCCCTTACTTCCCAAATCCTATCTCAACCTATTGAATATAAAATATTTATCACCATTCACCATTTTATCACACCTTCATATATCTAATCTGATATTACTACCATTATTAGTGTGGAAACATCTCCTTCTAACATTTGGTATGACCAAACTTTCAACTACCTTAACCTTAACATTATTCCTCCCAACCTTTTGAAGAATGCCTAAATAGATTTTGTTCAGGGTACCTATAAGTACACCATACTAGGGGTAATCTTTTACAAACATGGCTTTGATAACATCCTTCTCCATTATTTTCATAGCCATGAGGCTTCCCATGATATCAAGGAAATGCATGATAGAGTATGTGGGGGAAATTTTACTGGCCTAGCCATCACTAAATGTATCCTTTGCCTTAGTTATTATTAGCCTACCCTCAATCAAGATTGTTATGAATATATAAATAAGTGTGTCAAATGTAAAAAACATGCTAACTTACATCATGCACCTCACCATGGCCTTTAAGTATCTAGAGATTATTATCCCTTCTTGTAATGGGGTATTGATCTTATTGGGAAATCAATCCTCATTCTTCACAATGACATCAATATATCATTATTACTACCGAATATTTCACCAAGTGACTGAAAGCCATCCCCCTTATCTTAACTAAAGCCAAAAATATTATAAACTTCATCAATCACCATATCATCTACCACTTCAATGTTACTTATAAAAATGTCAATGATAATGGTAGATATTTTAAAAACTAGAAAGTCTAAGGTCTCTATTATGCTTTTGGCATCAAGATGATCTTTTACTCACCTTACCATCTAGAAGCCAATATATAGGTAGAAGCCTATAATAAAACTCTCATCAAAATTTTAACCAAAGTAGTATTTGCTTTAGGTCAGGATTGGCACTTACACATCCCTTTAACTTTATGGGCCTATCACAATAGCATTGAAACATCTATAGGGTCTACCCCTTTTTCTCTCATATTTGGTGTAGAGGTAGTCTTGCCTCTCAGAGTCTAGATTCCATATCTTCACATATATTTACATGAAATCCTTTTTGACAGAGATTATTATCAAGAATGCCTCACACATTTAAATATTGGATGAACATTACCTTACTTATAATCATATTCATGTGTATCAGGAATGAATCAAGTGAACATACAACAAAAACTTGAAAGAGTAAGAGTTAAACATCAGAGACCTCATCCTTAAGGAAAACCAACATGTAGCTAATATGGAGAAAAGTAGAAAGGGCAAGTTTTCTTTCAATTGGCTTGGACCCTATATCATAACCCATTAGTATGGATTAGGAGCTTATTTTTTGTCCTCTCTCAAAGGTAAACCAGAACTTGAGCCTCTCAATGTTTTGCATTTGCATCCTTTCTATTGTTGAAACTAGGATTGAACTCACCTTTGTGTATAACTTAAGATCATCCCTTGGTTTATAATATTTTCACTTCATTTTATCTAAATATCCCTAATCCCTTTAGGGATGATTGATTACAACATAGAACCATGTGATTATCCATCATAGTTATAGCCTAATTCTAAACATGGGTACCATAGCTCTACCCATGGCATGGTTCTCATGGATAATTTTCATCTCTAATATGATGGAATCCCATGATTAGTTATATTTCAAACCACCCCCTCATCTATCATTAACCTTTTTGTGGTAAGGTTTTGCCTCCATCAAGGTAAACCTTTGAATTCAAATAGACTTGTCTATGTCTAACCTAGCATTCAAAATTGAAAAAATTAGGATACCAACATATCACTTGGGTCCATATCTCTAGTATTACAGACTTATCCTTGAAGGATAGCCTCCTAACACCTAAAATATGCTTAAAAATAGACTGATCCCTAGAAGAATAGCTTTCAAAATCCAAGTTTAAACCATTTTTTTGAAGGATGGCTAATAAATAATCTTTTTAAGCTTCCCCGCATTGATCAAATTTAATAAAATAAAAAAAAATAACAAATAACCCTATGTCAAAATCCAGGTAATTAAGCCATAATTGACTCTTATAACTGTCATTTATAGACTTCCAACATCGATCAATCTATGTATTATCCCAATACACTACAATTGGCTCCTATATATGGCATTGGTAGACTTCTCGCATTGATTAGTCTACATATCATATTTAGTTATGGAATTTTCTATTACAATTCTTTGGTCACCTATAAAAAGGGCAATCTAACCTACGTTAGGTTACCATTTCACCCATTTCCCATTCAACCATATACTTATCACCTATTTTCCCTACACACCTTTTCTAAAATCAAGGTACTATGAGCTTACTTGATGTAAACTAATCAAGATACCCTCTTTCTAAATTAAAGCATGATTTTGTGAAGCATTCGATAGACTTATGTTAACTAAGTCAATCCAACTATGCTTTCTTGTTGTTAGGTCCTTATCAACCTAAAACATTATGCCTTATCTTTGTCCTCTATTAGTTCATGTAGACATATGTCTCATAACTCTTATTTCATTCTCACAGTTAGTTTGTTACCTACACCTACTTTATGTTCTTTCATTATATTCCCATAGTAAATCAATACATTCAAACATCATTCTTATCAACACAATAATCCTCATACATCATAACATTATAAACCATGAACCATATCCTAATAATAAACAAAATATCAAGAATCATAAACCATAAACAATATCATCATAACATTATGACATCATAAGATCATATTACCATCATCAAATGTCATTAGCATCATCCTTACAACAATTCTCAACATCATCACATTATCATATTATCTTATCTATAAGAAATATTTATCAATGAACATGCTTACATCCTCATCCTATCTATAAACCACATTATCACAATAATCTCATAAGCAACATCATCCAAACACATCTATCATATATTCACGATCATGAACAAACACATCCTTAACTTTATATGACCCAAGCATCAGCTAAACTAAAAATTTCAAGAATCTAATAAAATCATGTTTCCAATCATATCATCATCTAAACACATAGTCACAATCATCCATCATATTAAATAATGTATTAGCTAAACACAACCTCAACATCATCAAATACCTAAACTAAAGAGTCAACATAAACATAAGCATGTAGTATCATATATGTCATCCATAATCCATAAACATAAACACATCATGATCATAATCTACACTATATCATAATTATCATCATCATAATACATTAATACGTAATCAACTAAACACAATAAACATAAAAACATGGTTAACATGTCATCAATATAATCAGATGTCAATGATATAATTAGCATAATCAATATATAATCATCATATACATCAATAAGGCAATATATGACATAATGTATCCATGTCTCTCTCATTCATATGCATATCACATCTTCATCACATAGGTTGATATCAAAATTAAAATCATATATATCATAAAATCTCCTCTATCAAGCCCTTAGGGTACTGGAGCCACTACCACCTACACCACTACCATTGGCTCAATCTATACTTTCCCCTACACTACCATCTATAGGTGGTCCCATTGATATCCATACCTACCATATTATTAAGTCCCATCATCTTCAAGTATCTATTGATGGGCCACCTACTAAACTATCCTTATACTCTCCATACCGCATCTTCAATGGTAGTTACACTAGCAATATAGCCTCATAATATCTTAGCTCCTCAATGGTGGCTAGGTACCGTGTCCTCAAAAATATGTCATGTGGTCCTCCTATTGATAATACAACTACTCTTTCCTTTATCTCAATGAGTCTCTCTCTTGAGTCAGTAGCCTAAGAGACATCCTTTCCTGATCTCACTCGCTAGTCAAAGTAGCAACTTGCCCTTATAAGGTGGCCACCTATCCCTATAATCCCATGATCTAGGCTTGTGCTACTACCAATGCTACCTATTCTTATCCATATAGTACACCACCATGTAATGGTGACCTATCCACATCTATAGGTTATTGACCACCATCACCCCATCTAAAGTCAACACTACATATCAAGCCTATTACCAAGCCACATATCCATATGTAACACTAGAATCATCTATAAGAGCTCTCATTGGAAACTATTGATAGTCAAAAATGATGTCCTATGGCTATGAATTTGAGAGTAAGAAATTAGTATCCTCCCTCTTATATCAAGGGAAATTTGGTGGGATCTTAGGCACTAGCCCAAACTATCTCTATACTCAGTCAAATGGGATAAGCTCCATCTTACCATCCCACCTCCCATAGATCTAATTCTAACTTTATATTAATAATGTGTTGTATATATACCCTATCCAATTCATCCATCTCACATAGGGCCTCCACACTATGTCTCCTACCACTAAACCCTCCAAAGAATATCTAAACCACTCTATGTCTTTGACACCACCACTAAACCATGTCAATGCATAATCACATCTCCATATCATAAATCTAACCTTGTAGTCAATTGTCACATACCCATCCCAAGAAATCCCCAATGGTTTTAACACTTTTATGTGCTTGTACACCCAATAATGGAGCATAAATCCAATGCTAATCTCATACTGCTAGTGTACTCAAAAGGCCTAGAGATCCCTATATATCTGCACCAATAACATAGGGTCCTAATTGAACATAGTCCTACCTAACAACATCTCCACTAGTACTCCTAATAGTAAACATGAGAATCAGACACTACTCAAATCTATCAATGCAAAGTGTGACACCCCCATCATCATCATAGTCAATAAGCATTTATCCCCTGGGACCCTCTAGTATAGGGATCCATAACAAACCCTACCAAGATGATATCTAGCCTAAACCCAATATACTCCATATATTATGTCCATAAAATAATCTCTCTCATCACTCTTCACATGATACATTGACTCTCCCTGAATGGGTATCCATGTGGTGCACTGAATATCCTCTAAGAAGATCAATATCTCCCCTATTGATAGCATGAATGTGTTCATGGCTAGGTCTTATCTTTTGATGAGCACCATGATCATAGCCACATCACATGGTAGGTGCTGGTAGTGTCTCATATAGCCTAAGCCCACCTCTTCCATATGCCTCCACTCAACATCTGTCATCCCATCTTGAACCTCAAAAAATATCCTAAGGACTCGATCCCTTATCTATATTTGATCATGGGCCTATAATAAAATAACATTAGCATTCCATTTAGTTGTCAAAGTTTTCCACCTCCTACTAAATATAAATCTACCCTTATATTTTTCATCCTATTTTAATCTAAAACATTAGATCTACACAGATTGTTCTATCAAACTACTCACACTAACCTATACCACTCACAAATGCCACCTACACAAATACTAATCAATTATATTTTGCTGACACCCTACCCACCATCTTTATCTCAACCTCTCAACCTAAACCACTGATAATGGATCATAACCTAATAATTTTTTAAATACTACATATCTAAAATTTGACATAAAATGACTATTCAACACTCTCAACCCATAACACTTGTTAAACAACTTAAAACAACCCTAAGTTAACACATCTTACACATGTTGAGTTTCAACAATCTAAGCACCCCCCCTCTTTTATCATACCTTTCCCCTAATTCCTTTAACTACCAATGATTCCTTGAACCATCAATGGTCCCTTATGGACCATTTTCCTCTTGAGCTCAACCATCGATGATTGAATTAAACCATTGATGGTCACTATTTGTGACCACTGATGGTGCAACTTGAACCCTTAACTTCCTTAAAAATATACCAAAACACCTAAACCCCCCATTTTATCTACCTAAACCTATTCCCACCTAAATTTTTACCCAACACACCCTTCCCCTAACCTAGTCATTTATACCTTGGCCTCATGCAATAAAACCTAAAAATGAGGGCATCACTTCTACTAATACCATTTCAAACCCTCACTAAAACATTACCCACTACCTATAATGCCCATACCATATAAAAAATTACAACATAATATTAATTTCAAGACAACTCCTACATCATTCCATGATTGTTTCCATGATTGGAGCTCTTGTTTATCCATTTTAATATACTCTCATCCACCCTCCATTTGGTCAATCGTTGAACACACATACTCAACCACTCACAACACTACAAATCAACAAGATAAAAACATAAGCAAAAAATATCACAAAATACATAGTGAACAAAACATCAAATAACTCAAATGGTAAAAATTAATTACCATTTTCCTTTTTATATCATGACTTTTTAGGGTTTTCTTGATCATCAATAGTTAGGGTGACCATCAATGATCGACCCTAGTGACAAACCTAACCATCAATGGTTAGGGTCCCACATTATTTTGCCTATTTTTAATCACCCCACTTAGGATTCCTATCCTTTTGAGGAGCTTACCTTATCCCCTCTTTCAAAATAACCCCACTTCACTGCTAAACTTTTGGAGAGCTAAATTTGGCCTAAATTTCTTATTAGATATTATGCCCATAGAACTATATAGGTAACATCCACTTTCCTAGTGTCTATGGAGTCAGCTTAGCCATCCCCTACCATCCCATACCTAAAAAACCAATCATTACCTCATATCTGCCTTCTTATTTGTCATTTTTGACCCTAACCATTTGTATGTTTTGTGATGACCCTCCTTAGTCATTTATGACCACACCAACCAACCTTTCCATGTTGAAATTTTGAAATTTACTCCACCTCATGCACAACCTAACCAATTATGTTATTTCATAAGATTACTTACTACCATGGATACTTGTGACCAATATCAACCTTATATAGATGGCTTGATGGGCCCACCCCGATCAACTATGACCAATGATGTGGACTAGTTCTTCCTGTCACATGTCCCTCTATAATCAAACTTATTTTTACCAACATTGGAAACTTTAGTCTTTGTGTGATCTTGACCATCACCCTTAGTTGCATTTTTTGCATGTGTTTTCACCTCAAATACCCAAACTTTTTATGTCACCCACCTTATGACTACCTATTTACCATTTATCAAACCCTAACCTGATTTCACTTTTGCCTCATCAACTCCCAATTTGAGGGGGAACACCTCCTCACATACTTGTGGCAACTAGACATTGACTAGTGATCCATTTTTATTTTGCATCTTTTGAAATCAAAGCCACCTAACAAAGAGGGGGAAAATGTAGACACTAAAAAACTACACATGATATATTTCAATGTCAAACTATCTTTTGAACCTCATCCAACCTCACATCTAGTAGACCACCTAGTCAATTAGACTCATTTACTAACTTGACCCTATCAAACCCCTAACTTAAAAAAATTAACTAAACTATTAAATTAATCTCTTTTCTTACTTTAACACATTTTATTTTGGACCCTCAACCATTGATGGTTAGCCTAACCATCAATAGTTGGCTTTACCATTGATTTTCAAGTCTCCAATATTGATTTAAAGTTTTAAAGCATTGATAGATTTGTGTGAGATAAGTATCTCCCTAGATGGCAACTTGATTTTAAAACTAGATTTAAAACATTATGAATTGGAAACTTTATCACCCTATTAAATTAGTAACTT
Organism: Torreya grandis; assembly: GCA_037957365.1. NCBI lineage: Eukaryota > Viridiplantae > Streptophyta > Pinopsida > Cupressales > Taxaceae > Torreya > Torreya grandis. Next base: position 3,200,861 of record JARHVA010001239.1, on the reverse strand, counting down.
CCTCCATCCCAATTAGTAACATCATCTTATAAAAAGAGAAGAGGATGAATCGAAAGGGATCCATAATCGATAATATTGCATCCAAGCTCTCTTTTATACATTTATCCAACATCCTTTCAGGAAGTAACTAACATCATCAAAGACCAAAAGATCTGTCATAATCACTTTTGAAATTTGAAGTATTGTCACTTTAGCCAAATTATTTTAGCCTTCCACTATCAAGTTTCAAGTATCTTTCACTTATTTTCATTGATTTATCTTATTTCTAACTTCCTTACCCAATCATATCCATCAATATCTTATTTTCCACCCCTCAACCCCATAACAGACCTATATGTTCCCAAATACCCAATCTACACCTTCTTTTTTAATCATTTTTGTATTTATATAGTTAACCACTAATGGTTACCACAACTGTCAATGATCACTTCAACCATTGATGGTTATGCAACCTCTGATGGTCAGCCTAAACCACTAATGGTTCACCTAACTACTAATGGTCATTGTGGCATAAAAATACAACAAGCAATTTTTAGCCCCATAACCCCAGTCAAACCAAACTTTCTCTATTTTTTATTGATTACAATACCTTTTCTAATTTTATGGACTAAAACCTGACCATTTTTGCATAAGTATTGACCAATTTTTATACTTTTGGTCATTTCTCTATTAATTAGCATTCTACTTTCTTTGTATGCATTTCATTTATCTTATGCAATTAGATCTTTACTTTGTCATTTCTAACTTAATTATTATAACAGTGGATTGATGGCCTCCTAGCAAGTAATACGCTTCCTGAATCTAGCTCAAATGAGACAATCCACTCATCTATTTACTAACAATCCCTTTTTTGAGTGTCTTTCTTATCCACAAGTCATTCTTTCCTAGCCAATTAGGATTTCCCATTATCATCTAGATTCACGCATGCACTTTACTAGGTATTCTTATACACACCCTATTAGTAATTTCATTACTTACTTCCAAATTAAGAGATGAATGGAAATTAATTTAAACACTATGTAGGATCCTTATATAATACATCATGTGTAGTTTTTTATTTTAGATCATCCACTCATATGTCATTATCTAATTCAATATGATCTTATACATAATCATATTATGTATCTAAAAAAATAATATTCAAGGTTACCCCTTAATAATATTGTGGCATTTCCTCTTATGTGATCTTAGGATATTTCAAAGTGCCAGACAATGTTTTCTTGACTTAGGTGGCCACATAAAGTCTTATTGTAGCTTTTATATTAAGAAGAATAGGTGGATGAATTGTTGATTGTAATGGAGTTGGTTGATTAGAAATAAATACATGTGCGAAATAAAATTTGACTTGAGGAGTAAGAGAAGTTTATATGGGTGCAAGGAAATCCTATTTATATATATTTTTAGGTGTGGAAAGTCCTTTAAGTACCCTTATCTTTAATTATTCATTTGTGTCTTTTATCTCTTCTAGAGGCTTGTCATCCTTAGGATTCTCTATCTCAATTGCATAATTCATTATAATAATGGAGTCATTTTGAATCATATATGTAACTATTATGTACATCCTTAAATTTCTCATCTTAATGTAAACATGGGAATCATACTCATTATTCAATAAAATAAATTCATGGTAATATACCTTGTGTCCATAATTGGATTTCAGTTTATCTTGAAATATTTTTAAATGATACACCATTGTGATTCTAGGATCCCAATTTTTTCTTATCTATTTAAGATGAAAATAAGAACTATGCTAATAATATATAAAAAAATGTTTCTAATATTTAAACTATTCTCTCCTTATGTTAATAGTCATTTTGTGTAGAACCCCCAATTTGTAAATGTTTTATAGTTATGATCAACACTATTAGATAAATGATAGTCTATTTCTTATTCAACTAATTTATTTTTAACTAAATTTGGTAGATAAAATGGTACCACCAATTTCCATTATACCCTTATAAATATATGATAAAGATAATAATAGTAGTCCCTAAGTGATCAAGTGACCTTTCTATCTCCTTGAATAATATTGGCATAGGTTTTGCATTGATAGCTTTATAAATTACTAGGTAAAATGTTTCTATAATATTTTATATGTAGTTTCTAAGCATATAAATATGTAACATGTCTAAATTATCACATATATTATCTTATAATGAATCTTGTAAAGGATACCATCTAGATAAATTTGGAGGGCTTATTATTACATAGTCTACATCTAATAAATATGATAAAATATAGAAGTTTTCATCTAGTTTATTCTAGGAAAAAAATTTTGTTGCAAATTGAATATTATAATTTACACAAGTGAATGAATTCCCTTGGTGTCTAGGATTATGGATAAAATAAGAACCCATATCTTGTTTACATTTATAATGAAAGGATCACCATGGATTTTCTTCAATGGGTTTATTTTTTTGATTCCTAGTTTGAATTATATGATTGGAGTGGTGTTCACTTTCCTTATTTTGAATAAATTTTTAGGATCACATGCCCAATATTTTAGAGTGTTATTAAAATAATTAAATTTGAATCATTATTGGAATATTTTTGGTTATAGGGTGCATTATGTGTAGGCAATCTATATAACTTTTAAAAATTAAAACTAGTTATGTAGGCAATTGTTACCTAACTACCACTTCCATGAAAAATGTCATTTTTTCATAACAATGTTACCTAACTACCACTTCCATGGTCAATTATGTTACATGTCTATTTAGGGAACTACCTATATTTTATCTACTAATTTATGTATCTCAATGTATGTAATATAGAGTAGGTCAATTATATATTCCCTATCATGAAGAGATAGGTAGACTTCATATTTGTATGGATGAATGGTTTTGACTTCCCCATATATGAATGAATAGTGTAGTAACCTATTGTAGAGGGAAATTGAGTTGAACTCTATGTATTTGAATTATAGATATCATGACTGATGAATATATAGTTCATTATATCTACTTCATAGGGTCATCATCAACTCATTGTGTTTTTAAAAGATATTCAATTTTAACAACCATTCAATATATGATCCTTATAGTGTATTGGGAAGGGTAAATAATCATTAATTTAGGAACAAATCCTTTTGGTTTCAAAAACCATTCTATGTTTTCCATAGCAATGAGTTCATAGGGGTTAGCATAGGCCCATTTGTGTTATCAAAATTCAAAACTAATTCCCATATCCTCATTTTGAACCTTACTAATGGGACACATATATGGTGTGTGTCCATTTTTAATTTTATATAATAGCTTATGTGTTTCTTATTTTTTGGTGTTTTAGATTAAGGTAAAAATAGGTTTTGAAGGGGCCCCGAAACCCTTTAATAGGATCAAAAAAGATAAAGCATTATCATGCACCAGGAAAAGCCAGCCTTAAACCTACTAAAAAAGTAGCAACAAAATAAATTATACAAGGATAACCTCAAAAAACATTTAAACGATCAACCCCCTAATATCCCAAGAAATGCACTAATATCTATTTTTAGGGGTAAAATCCAGAATAGTTGCCTATCTGCCATCAACACTATTCTGCATACTTTCTAGCTCTCTAGTTTTCCTTATGGGTCTTCTTCTAGGTTTGTCAGGAGAGCCAATATCTAGTTTCACCTTATGATGTTGTTCATCTCTTTTCCAAAATTTATCCCAAATAGAAACAAGCTATTTCACCTTTGTTTGCTGGTCTTTTTTACTACTTATAGTTTCTACTCCCTTAGTGTTCGTATTTTTTCCACCCCTTTTTCTTTGGTTCTCCTGAAGCTCCTCCAAAGGGATGTCATTATTAGCTTGAATCTCCCTAGACTGAGAAAGGAGAATATCTCCCTCTTTTGAATTATTTACATCTTCAACCAAGATTTCTCCTTCTTCTAGTACAATTTTGTCATCAGCATCTCCCCATCACTCTTCTATCCTTTGATAGCAAATGATTTGTCCTGATAAATCCATCAAATCTTCTATTCTTTGTACAAGAATTTTGATATTTGTTTGCAGTTCATCTCCTTCTATTTTTGAATTTTCTTTCTCAACAGAAAACTCTTTATACACCTCAATTTGTGAAGCTTTAGGTTCTTTACAAGAAGGATCTTTATCTGCCTCATCATCTAAATCTTTAGAATCTTCACTATTATTTTGTTCTTGTCTACGATCTTCCTTGAGTTTCCATTCTTTCTTATGCTGAATTTTTCTCCCATCCAAAACACCACTCAGAAGGTTTTTGCTTTTAGATGGACAGTTTTTAATGAAGTGCCCCTATTTCTTATAAGCATAGAAAGAATTAGGCAAATCTTCAAAAAAAATCCTTTGAGTTTTTTTTCCCAGCTTGGATATTATATCCACTTGTTCTGGAATGTGATTCAGATCTGCCACTTTGACATATAGTCTGGCACTTTGAAGTTTGGATCTAGAATCCGTAGCTTTATCCACTGCCACAAGTTCACCAAAAGAACTGGAAATACCTTTAAAGATTTCTTCATGCCAAAACTCTAAAGGGAGTCTAGGAAGTCTAACCCAAATGGGAGTGGTTAAGAAAAAATAATCTGATAGATCCATGTTGGGCTCCCATTTTTTGATAGTAAGAGAACATTTACCAAAAGACCACGGTCCTCCACCCAGAACCATATTCATGTCTTCCTTACAATTGAAGATAAACGAGAAGAAACAATTCAATATTAGTGCCATTTATACCTCTCCTCTAATTACCCATTTCCTTTTAACCATTTTTTAAGAGATTCCAGATCTGGTCTTGCTCCTAAAAATTTACCCACTAGGGGAAATCCATGGAAGACAGAAAAATCTATTAAAGGGTCTGGAATAAAAACTTGAAACTCACCTTTCTCCTAGCCAGATTTGGCAGTCACCGATGGGAAAAGATATTTTCCATTGGGTTTCTTGCCAAACAGAGATGACCACTTCTTTTGTTCTACATAATCTGCCTTCAACACTTCTGAAGAATTTTCCTTATTAATCTACACATTATCTTTCTCCTTTTCATGCTCCTACCCCAACACAACAGGAGTAGAATCTAGATGGGATACACAGATCCCACTGAAAGGATTAGAACCATTTGATGGTTTTCCATTATTTATAATAGCGACACATTCTGCCCCAAATTTTTTTCCTACACCTCCTGCTGTCCCTCCAAGGTCTATACCTACTGCCTAGTTTTCCACAATTAGTTTTTCACTTGCCTTCAAACCTACGCTCTCCACATCTGATGGGGCGCCTTCAATCTACTGCCCAAAAAATTCAAATTTAGGGTGCACTTCCAGCCCACCCAGTGCGTCCCGCCTATACATTATTGAGAATCCATTTAGTATTAGTTCCCTTTGGCTAATGTTCTTATTTTTTGGTGTTATTGTATTGAAATTATAGATTTTTTATTTATTTGATAGAGTCATCATTAGGCATAGGGAGAAAATTACAAAGTTACCAAATATGAAAAGTGTGAGTTGTCTAAGTATCACTTATTTTCAAAAGAAATATTACCACATACTTGTGTCAACACTTTGATGTACATCAATTTATTAACATGTGTATATTATATATATTAACAATTTTTGAGTTAAAACATTACCATTTTTGTGTTTTTATTTTTACTTAAAATTTTTCCCATGTCATCATTCCATTTTCAAATAATTTATGCTTTTTTCCTATCACTTAAATTGCTAAAGCTCTCCTCACATCATCTTTATTAGGTATATTGGACACCACTCATATTCCCATGATTGGAAACCCAAAAATGTCATGGACATGATTCAGGGTGATGATCACCTTTATCATTTCCCCATCTACTACCCACTAAAAGGTATATGTCAATATTTTCCATGTTCCTAAGAACATAGCTACTAACTCCAAGCTTAGTGGAATTTTTCACATTTCCATGATCCTATCAAACCTAAGGATAGTCAAATGTGACTAATCCACTACCAAAAGCCTATATATCATATTAGGTAACCATATCCTATCTATCAATATCCATAGTCTCTTGTGTTTCTAAGAAATTAAAAACATAATTAAAAATAAATATAATAAAAAAATTTCAAACCAAATTGGTTAGGCCCATTTATTATATAGAGATACTTGGTGCCAAGGACTATCACCTAGATAATTTATAAGGTAAAACATTGAAAAATATAATGAACATATTACCCTTATGATAATTCATCACCTAAAACATTTCTTGTTATTATGTTTCCAATGGGTCATTGTATCCATCATTCTTATCTCTATTATCTATAAATTTCCATTAGGTGCATCTTACCTATCCATTTCCATAACTTTATAAATAAAAATTTCAAATATGGGAATTGTACTGATATTCATATTCAATTCTATCTATGCATTCCAATTGGTGCATCATAGCCATACATTATCCATCATAATGAATAATCTTACCATATATATATGGATATTACTACACCTATGTGCCTATTGATCTCATATTTTATATATAATTATGGTATTTCATGCCTTATTTATTACAAAAATCTAATCATATTTCAATTATCACAATTGATATATTCATTTCTATATCTTTTGCATATTGGGGCACACCATTATAGTGTGGTATCTCATTTTTCCATTATTGCATAATATTAGTATAACATAAAATGTATGCCTCTATTATCATATTCCACCATCATATGGTTCCCATATTACACTCTCACATTGGTTAGTTGATCCTTTGGCAACCTTACATGTCATAATTTCTTAATAGCATCTTAATATGAGGTTACATATTACGTATTTATCTTACATGCTTACATATTTCTATACTACTATACTTGTTTATGTTATATATGATATTTCATAATATTAAAATTTTATTATTTTATCTATGTTTAAAAATGGCATTCATTAATCTTAGTTATGAGATGAATGATATCCCAAAATAATATTTGTCACCACAAAAGGAAGGAATCTATTTATACTAATGTATTACTAGCTATAGTTTCTATAAATATTCATACTATCATGAAATTAGACCATATATGTTCCCATTATCATTAATTAATACTATATATGTGTAGATAATAAAAAAAATTATTAAATGCATGAAAAATAAAATATTGACACACATTTATCAAAATGACCTCTCTAGTTGCATTGACCTAGGAAAGGAGATTGCCTTTTGCTTACCCTTCCACACATTACTAAACTTAATAGTTTGTATAATTATTTTTATTAAAATAACTTATGTTATTCTAATGGATGTTCATATTGAATCCATAAAACTATGATTACCTTGTGGGCATAAATATAATTGAGACATTTATGTACTTTGGATGGAACTTCACATAGCTTATGAATCTAAGGTCTTTCCAATAACATATCAAAGACTACTATAAGTGGTATATCTAAAAATATGGTGGTCACATGTGTTATACCAACCTATAAATGTAAATACATCTCACTAAAAACCCCTTGTAATTTTCCATCAAATGCTTTGACCATCTAGGTTTAAGGGTATAAATCATCATGTCTATATCCCAAATGTGTGAGTAATGTCATAGTACATACATTATTGCTAGAACCATCATCAACCATAACATTGAATATAGGTTGATGATAAATATGAGTTAAAATAAAAAATGAGTGAATATTTGAATCATCATCCAAGAATTCAATATCATTAAATGTGATAAAAGTCATATGTGGAAATTGAATTTGGTCTTCACTTCTCATTGTGATAGCTTGTTTAACTTTATATTCAATTTTGATAGTTAGATCTTAAGGACAATATAGAGCTCTAAATTATAATTCAAATATTAACTAATTCACAAATGGAATTTTTTTAAGTGCATAATCAATAGATAAAAAATATTATTCATGATAACTAATTATTGCATAATAGTCCATGTCAACTCTCTTTCTAATTCTAATTTAATTTTATGACATGTGATTTCATAAGGCTTTGTTTTACATGTGTCAATTTGTAATAACTTTTAGGAACTTTGTTATCTCTTTTGTCATTAATATGTTTATCTACATTTTATAGTTGTAAATATCTTGATTAGTTGAAAGTATCTTAATATCATTTATGTGTGTAGAAATTTGAATGTGTAAACAGTAATATGTGTCTATTTATCAATTTATGTTGTATTAGACTATAAGCACATATGGGTCACATTGAAATGTTTATTTACATTATTCTTAATTATGTCACCATGGGACACATGGTGGCCTTTCAATTTATCACTTAGCTTATGACTTTTATTTGGTATTTGAGTCTTATGAATGTAAAAATAAGTGAGGAGATGAAATGTGGCATGACATGTTGTAGTTGACTATTATGGAATGGAAACATGACAACATATATGAGTGATTCATGGTTGTTGACTATATTAATGGTGACATGTGGTAACTTATCACTTTGACACTTGGTCAAAGTCTGTATAATATGTCATATTTGGTTAATGGTATCCATGATATGATATGATGACATGTGTCATGCTCTTAGTTATTCACTTAGTTTCAAGTATTTGTAACATATACTTTTAAACCAAGCTTTGTGATACATAGAATGGTGACATGCATATAAATATCTCTTAGTTTCATAATTGAAAATCAAATTAATTATAACTTTTGAGTAAAGCATTGTGATGAGGTGAGATGGAGACACTTGACATAATCTCACTCAGTCACTTTGTTGTGAATATAAAAAACATAACTATTTTATATCTAAGACCTATGATAAACTAAGAGAGATAGAGACACATAGAATAATATAGTGTAGTTAGGTTATTGATGGTGTGTAAATTATAATATGTCCTTGATGTGAATGCTAAAAAAATGGGTTTGAATACCTAATTAGTGAAGAGTCCTTTTACTATTTAATTCTTGAAAATACACTGATATTCATTTGATTTTGAGAAAAGAAGTAACACTTAGAAAAATGATATAGGTAACAATAAGTTGTTGACCTATAAAAATAAAAGGATTAAATTGATTAATTAGATAAATCAAACTATAATAAATATAACCTTTTAATTAATTATTATCTCAATTTTAATCCAAAATTCATTCTATAAAAAAATCAAATATTAAAACTTATGTTTTGGTATGTTTGGGTCTAAAGTCATTTTATGGCTTAATGGGGACCAAAGATAATATTTTTAAGAATAAATGGATCCCTATTTGAAAATTTTAAAATGGGGAATGTTGGTCATAGTAAATGGTGACTCAATGGGGAAATACTTTGGAGTATTTAATAACATATAATTTTTGGTTTAACTATCACACAAAATTTCAAGCTTTATAAGAAAGAAATAAAAAAAATAGAGAAATGAAAGTGATGCAAAGCATCACTAAAGAGAAAATCATGTAAATAGGTTTTAGATTTCATTGTAACCATGTTTGGTGTGTAATGAGTGCTAGAGGTATTTCAGGTATCATTAGGTGATGTTATTATCTTTAGGATTCATTGAAGTTGTGTGTTGGTAGGTATTCTAAACTTTATCACCAAAATGCTTCTTTTGAAAATTTGAATTCTAGAGTTAGCTTTAAAGGGTATTTTGATGCCTTGACATGGAACCAAACTTTATGGAATGTTGTGTTAGGTTATAGGATGTGTGTTAGGGTGTCTTAGACATGTAATTAATTAAATAAATCAATGTAATCCAATAATAGAAAATTTGTAACTACCCCTTGCATGGAGGTGAAAAGAAAATATGGTTAATTGCATGTTTGGCGAGGGAAAAAAATAATTCATGTTCATAGAGTGGGTGAAAGAGAAGAGTAGGAGAATAGGAGTAAAATTTTAGATAAGATAGATTAAAAAACATAAGAGAGTCCAAGAAAAGATCAAAATCATAGAAAACTTTGTCCTTCTTCATAAATTATGTACATTATTATATATAAGAATGATATGAATGAATTAAATGAGTTTTTAAAGTGATTTATGATATGTGTTAAATCTTACATTATTTTATATTTAGTTTTTAGAGTTATTTTAGGTTACTATTCCATATGTTAATAACATTATGCATTATCTAGACAAGATTTGGAAGAACTCTATTTTACATAGTCCATTGGAACTAATAGGAATTAATCTTGGAAAGATGTTCGAGTATTGTGGCATGGTGAGATATAAATATTCTTAATCAATTTTTAAAGGTTAGATTACATTTAAATTTTAATAATTTATCACATTTTCATTGTATCATATACAATCCCAGTTTTGGAGCAAATTCAGAGTCTACTCAGTCCAAGAATAGAACAAATCAAGTGCTAAGGAGTTTGGTAAGTGTTGAATAATATTGTATAAGTTGATTTCAATAGTGTATAATATATATTTAGGTTTTTAAATCCATTTTGATGCTTAAAAATCCATTTCGAGGCTATATAACCTACATTTTATTATTGCTCAATCTACTTTTACATCTCAAAACTCTGTATAATGCTTCTTATAGTCATTTAGTGATTGTTTATGATCAAAAAAATAATGGAATAGATGAATAAATATAGGTAAGACGTAATTTATGTATCAATTTTTTTAAAATTTGTTTGACATTCCAAAGAACACATTTTGAAGACTCTCAACCTTGCTCAACCCTCTACCAACCTTGCCTAGGGTTTCAAAATGAAAACTTGAATAAGTAGAGTTGAAAGCATAAAAATTTCATAAAATTTGGATCTTTTATGTATTTTTATAAGTTATATAATAATATAGTGGTTTTTAAATAGTGCTATATGGTCTAGTATAGTTTCCTTATTTGGGTGCTTACATTAGGCCTAAAAAACCTAATTCAAGAAGAGATAGGGTGTGTAGAAGGTCTATATTTTGAATTGTATTATGAAATTTGTTTTGAATTAGAAGGTAATTTATGGGTATTTAAAATATCATTTATTTTTATTTAATCTCCATGAATGGTTGTAACTTGCTAAGTTTATCCAAAAGTAGGGCTACTATAAGGATGCATGATTAACAAAAGGTAAGTGAGGATAGTTAATTTGCATAGAGAGTTGAGTCATAAAATTTTACATGAAGTAATAATATGGTAAAGGGTATCCAAAATAGATATTAATTTTTTGGGATATTTTAAAATTATATCAACCTACTAGGATTGTGTGAACAGAGGGCTACAAGGAGTACTACTTCAATAAAAAAGAGTTTATTGGTAAGATATCAATATTGGACGTTAAGTATTATGTTTATATATATATATATATATATATATATATATATATATGGGAGATTAATATGTAATTTAATGTTTATATGAGACTAAATTGAGGAGTCCAAAACCCTGAATCCATGTTTTAGGCTTTTAAGCCTATGTGCCTATGTAAAAGGGAGATAGATACAAGTTTGAGTAAAAAAAGGTAAGTTAGGCTTACATATTCAATGAAAGGGAGATTATATTATTAATAATATGAGAATAATATATATGGAGTAAATTATGATTTATCTTTAAGAGAGAAGAGAACTATCCATGTATAAATAAACTTATGAACCTAAAAAAGTGAGATTGATAGAGGGAACTAAGATACAATCAAGTACCTACACCAAGAGGAAGAATATTTAAATCTAATGAAATGGATAAAATTAAGAAAATAGAGTTAGGAGATGATTTATGGCATTGTAGGAAATATGTCTACATCAAGTGGTATTAGAACATGTAAGCTTTTGGATCAGTGTATGTTTTTTAAATTGGATATTTTTAATTAAGTTTAGGTTGTTACTTTATATTGATAAATATTTATATGGATATTTCATGAGGCTAAGTTATATAGGTAATTTAAGAGAGAATATTTTGGTATAGGTACAACCCTAACAAAAGAGTTAGGAAAATCTCAAGAGAAAAATAAAAGTCATAGATAAAGGACTAGAAGAAGAAGAAGATCCAAGTGAGGTCATAAGGATAAAATAGACTAAACTTGATAAGAAGAGATAGGTCTAATTGAGGCATAAAGATTAAGGAGTAAGAGAATATGAAGATATAAAATGGAAATAAGATGTAGGGCTCATTAGAGATAGAGTACCACAAAGAAGAAAAGGTGAAAGAAGACAACAAACGAAAGAATATGAATGCATAAAAAGAGATAAATGATATAAGTGAAGAGATGGGACAAAGTATATAAAGTAATAAGCTCTTGTCAGAGATAATAAAATAATAAGAAGAGAGCTAATAGTATGGATGGGTCATGAGGAAGAAGAGAGTGAAGTGGCCTATAAGGTTATTCAAGGAGAGAATAAGGAATATTATCATGAGGGGTAATGAAAATAAGAATAAGTTTCTATGTAGGAATCTCAAAAAGGAGATGAATAAGTTTATGAGGGGTACACCAATTGGTAAATAAGAGAAAGATGAGAAACACCTTAAGAAGGATAATATATCCATGGATATAATTCAACCTAAGAAGGAGGAGATGGAGAAAACAAGCATCACATTTTTAAAAATAAATATTTCTTGTCATGTGTGTATTTAGGTACAAGAGTAAATAAGGAAGAAGAAGTCCATTTGGTGGACATAAAACTTGAAATCATGAAGAAAATCAAGCATGAGAATAGTTATTGTGTTAAATAAGATTCTAATTAGATAGACATGAATAGATTATGCCTCTTGGAAGGCATAAAATAAGAAATATTGAATCAAGAAGATGGAAACAAGAGGTATGGAGTTCAAAACTTTGAATTTGTTGAAGTAATAAAATAGGTATAATACCAAATTATGTCTATGAATCATGATGATATATTATGTGTTGATAAGAATACTTTAATATTTAATGAAGAGTATTTAGTGGAAGAGATAGAGAAGTTTGAAAAAGAGTATGCAGGTAATGAAAAGTTATTAGAGGAGAAACAAGACCAAATTTTTATTTATGAGAGTTAGGATTAGCTACAAACAAAAATGGTAGCCTTGGAGCATGTCATCCATGATGAAAAAAAGGACAAAATGTGTCCTATAACAATAGTTGAAAAATATGGAGTCCAAAGACAAGAGATGAAACAAGAAAAGGAGATTTTAAAGACAAAGAGTCCACTGCCCTTAGAAGAACTTCTAGAAAAAATAAATTAAAATCATACAAGGACATAAAATTAGTATAATTAAATTATTTTTAGCCAAGTAACTACACAAGAATTAATACAAGATGATGTAAACAAGGTTACAAGCTAAGGCGAGTTGAATATAGATTCTTATGAAATGATCAAAGAACAAGAAAGGGATATGGATTATGAAAATCAATGAAAAAGTATAATAGAATGTGATAGAAAACCAATAATATGAAAGAAAATTCTAGAGTCTTGGAAGAAGAAGGTCAAAGCAAGAAATGATCTCAAAAACCATGAAGTTCTAGAAGAGACTATCAATTATGAGTGTAATTTGATGAATCCTAAGTATGATGGTGTAGGTATGAAGATGAAAAATATATATCCATTCCATGATTAGATGGAGAAGAGAAGCATGAAGGTGCAAAAGATCATGATAGAGATAATTTAAGAAGAGGATAGTTATAGAGTGGATTGGAGAGAGAATGCATGATAATAAGAGGACAAGATCAATCCAAAGATGATTTATGGATAGAGTGAGAACAAGTTATCTTAGAGATAATAGAGAGAGGTAAATCCTATCCCAAGAACAAGTTTAATAATCATGCCTAAATTTGAATATCAAAAGCTCATGAAAGGAGAGCCACCATCAAACTAGTTAGAATACAAGCAATTAAAGCATGAACAAGGTAAGCGGTTAACATATTCAACATGTGATATTATAGTTCAGTTGATTGTTTTAGAGCATGAAGAGAGTAATATAAGTTTCTAATAAGTTTGGTGCTATGTGAAATAATATTTGACATTAAGTACTATGTTTGGATATATATGTGGGAGATGAATATAAAAGTAAAATGTTATATGATATTAAATGGATTCTAAAACCATGAATCCATGTTTTAAGATTTTAAGCCTAAACAAAAGAGAGATAGTGGAAAGTTAGGGTTAGATATTTAATAATAAGGAGATGATATCGATGATAAAAGGAGGATAACAGAGATGGAGTAAATTATGATTGATCTTAAAGAGAGAAGAGAAATATGCATGTATAAATAAAATCAACCTAAAAAATTGAGATTGATAGAGGGATAAAAGATACAAGCAAGTAACCAAGTGTAAGCAAATTCAAAGTTAATGAAAGGAATAAAATTTAGAAATAGAGTTAAGAGATGATTTATTAGGTTGTAGGCATAGTTTCTACATTAAAAAGAAATTTAAACATAATCATGAAACATATTAAATTTTATCACATTTTAGATCATGTTTGAGTATTTAAATGTTATTTCCAATTGTTACAATAGTTTTTAAAAAAATTAAACAAAATATAATTTCTTTTTGCATTATTTTCTTAGGTTATTTTAACTTTTAAGCATAAATATATGAGAAGTTAGGTAAGTATATATTGTGGGTTAGGCCTTCATATCCCTAATAGAGATACCTTTGATTCCATTCTAATCATTTCTCTACTTCTATCTAGGCATACATAGCCCTGATAGATATTACTTGAATCACCTTTCTTCAATGTGTGTGTTTTTAGCTTTCTTAGAATAAGGGTTGGGAACTACCATTGGTTGTGTGTATAGGAATACAATTTATTTTAAATAATATCACTCATATTTCATCTTTATCAATGTATATCATATCTCAAGCAAGTTTTAACCATGTAAATGTGTAGCTGATCTTTCAAAATGAGAAGTATTTCTAAAATTTTCATGAAAATATTAAAGCAAATTTCATGAATCTAATAAACTTATTACATTCAAATATTTTTTTATTTATAGTTATGATACATAAATTGAATCCAATACTCAAATAAGTCATGATCAAGCCATGAATAATCATTATTTTGAACTAATACCTTCTATAAGATATTTTAGAAAAATCTCTTCAAGTGGTCAAGATGACCTTATTCCTAACCTATGAAATAAAAAAATATAATCTAGGAAATAAAGGATATATAAGTTATGAAATAAATGAAATCTAATCTATGAAATCAAGGAAATATAATATATGAAATCAAGGTAATATAATATATGAAATAAAATAAATCTAATCTAAGAAAACAAGGAAATATAATTTATGAAATTAAAGGAAATTTAATCCAATCCTACCATTAAACTAGAAATCATAATCGTTTTGAGATGCTCCTAGTTAGATTAGTCATAAAATAGTACTTTAAAAACTACCCATTAAATGGAAAAGGTATATCATTATCTTGGAGATATTTTAATTAAAAAAAATTATTATCCAAAATTTCATAAATTTTATATGGTCTAGTCCATAATGGAGTGAAATTATCACAATGTCATTTATTTTGATGTGATTTATCTGATAATATTACCAAGTTTGAAACCTTGAAATTTTTGACATTAAATCTTTTTTAAAACCATATCTTGATGATAAATTCATGTTTTTTGAAATTATATAAGGTTTTTGTTTATGAATATATGATCTAAATAGTGTCTAATAATTTAGACTAAATTTTATCATCATCTTCCATATACTATTACATAATTTGATATGTTGGGAATTTGAGATTAATGGAGATAGTATGATGTTTCCAATATACTAACAGAAAAGGTGAATATCTAAGGTCTTATTTATGCCCAATTTTATTCTCCCATAATGTATACTTTATTAATAGATGACATTCTCTTTGTTTTATCTCTGAAGATTTATTAATGACATCAAAATTTTCTTATTGGTGGATTCAACTTCATTACCTTGTGGATAGTAATTTGAATAAAATTTGACTCTAATCTAATTATTATAAGCCCATTTGGTGAATTTTGTTGATTTAAAAGTAGGATCATTTTCACACACTATGGAGATTAGTGTTCCAAACCTAATTAGGATATTCTCTTCAAGAAATTTCATTACATATTATGTTTTATAGTTCTTTATATCAATCACTTTAATCCATCTCATACAATAAATTGTCATTTTTAGTAAAACATTATGTCTAATTGATGAATTAGAAATAATTAACACTAAAAAATGTATGTTGTGTTGTGAAAAGTGAATTTATAAATCATAGGTTCCAGAGGCATGGATACATGTGTTTTCCTTTTCCCAAATACTTGAAATTGATGGAAAGTTATGACATGATGGTGTGCATCCTTGAAAATAGTAGGCTATTAATATCTCACTCTCATAATTTTTTTGGAAACGGAATTCCCTATAAGATTCCCACTACCTATCCTCTAATAAAAAATCAAGGATATACATAACTTATTATTTATAAACTCATGTCAAGTAGATACCATCATTAACTTTTTGATACAACACTCCCTTATTTATCATATAATGTGACTATTTGAGTCTGAATGATATTTTTTCTATTTAGTTAAGAAGGACATGTACTTATAAGCAAGTAGTGAATAATTTGGTTGTGCGATGCATGCATAAGTTTGTATAATGAATTAAATTATGCCTTGTCTTTGTACCACTTGAGCATGTCTAATTTCCATGTAAAATTATTGTAAATTAACATCCAATTCCTCTTCATTCACCTAATTCATTATCCCCAAGTGTAATCTTGATGGTTGGATCTAACATAATGATGACTATTTTGTTCCACATAATGTAGTGCCTGAACATCCTCATAGCTTTGATCATAGTATAGATTTTTTTCAATCATATAATATTTCAATTATACATCTTTCAGATTGGTACTCATGAAAACAATAGGATGTTCACTTTATTCAAACTTTTGAGTGAGCATCATTGCTTAGAAAGTTATGATGCATATAAATATTAAAAAAATCCTTGGTAAAATATATATTGATCATAACTGAGGCCTAGGAAATGGAAATTTTGATGTCTTGAAAATATTTTCTTAATTTATTTATCCATTTAACATTAGCATTCTATTTAAACATATCATTCTATGGATTTCCAATATCTGAAAATCTAGAAATGAATTTTTGAAGTAAATTTATTCTACTAAAAAATGATTTGAGTTCATGTTTATTGTTAGGATTGTGACTCTTGAAATATATTAAACTCTTTAAATATCAATATAAATACCTTATTTGGTGATAAAATGGCCCAATAACATAAATTATGTACCTCCAAAAATACTCTTTTGGGGGTTTAATGAGATTATATACTTTTTACATACATCAAAAACCTTATGCAAGTGGTAGATATGAATTGTCCTATCCTTAGAGAAGATACTTAGGTCATCTATGTAAATAGTGAAACACTTAATAATAAGTCCTTGAAATTTGAACTTTAGGGCATGTCAAAAATTAAAACCTATATTGATTAGTCTAAAAGGCATTCTCTTGTATGAAAAATTTCCCCATTTAGTAGTGAAAGGTTTTTTCATTTGATCATCATTTTGTACTAATACCTAATTATATCTTGAAAATACATCTAAAAAGGACATGAATTTAGACCCAGTAACTATTTGAATCACTTCATATAGTTAAGGTGATGGATAATTATCTTTATTTGAATCCTTTCTGATATTTTTGAAATCTACGCATAGTCTAATTTCAAAAAAATTCTTGTCAGAAGAACTAGATTATTAACCCAATTAGAGTGTTAGATTGAGAATATAATTTTAAAATCCAAAAATTCATGAACATCATTTTGAATGCGGGTTTATAGAATGGTATTAACTAGTCTTTGTCTTTATCAAAGGGTTGCATTCCCCTATAAGTGGTATAGTATGTGTTATCACGTTAATATCAAAAATATTTAAATATTATTAATACCAAGGAATCACATCCTTATGTTATATGAAAACTTTTAATTTATATTTGTATTTACCATAACAATTTAATCTAATATTTACATGCCAATGATGTTCATATCTTCCTCGGTTTACCCTGGTATAATCAAAGTCATTAGTTTTGGATTATTTCTACTTTTTAGCTTAGTGATCCATGTTGAAAAATAATTATAATGAGACTATCCCTTTAGGTATTATATTTTATTTGATTTGGATGATACTATCATATTTGATGTGTTCTTTGTTTACTAGATCAAAATACTTATCATTGATAGTCTAGGACTCAAAACCCCCTAAATTATTCATGAACTGTATAATGTTTTTTATCTTCATAAAATACCTTAAAATTTTCAATATTATAAGGGAATAAAGAAAAAGGAACCAATTATATAATTTTGACTCTTAAAGAGGGTCCAAATTTGTACCAAAAGAAGCCATAGAGTCTGTAGTGTGATTTTTAGCTCTTATGATTGAATTTATATTAAAATATTAAAATGATTTAATAAAACCCATTTTTTATATTTTTACTTATTAATATATGTAAATTTTCATTAATATTGAGTCTTTCTTTGGTTAAAAAATAGATCTGAGTCACCAAACATTAGAAGTTGTTTGATATTATGTTTTAGAATAAATTATAATCCTCAATTCAAAGCACCATACTCAACATTATTGTTGGTACATGGAAATTTTATTCTATAGGTAGAAATATACTATCTCTAATTAGTGAAAATAAAGGTTATTTATACACCAAATCCTTGCTTGGATTGAGCACTACCAGAATATAAAGATCAAAATTATGAAAGACCTTAAAATTCTCATTCATCATTCTTATGATTTGTTTTGAATGTGTACACTTCTACATGTGATGAGTAAAATTTGAATCTTTAGTTTTTAGCATTGTATCATTTAATTTCCTAGTTCATATTTTGTTTTATATAAACTATAATATGATGGGACTATCCTTGACAATGAAGCCACATTTGTGATAAGTTTGCTCCCAAGTATCCATTAAATTTTGTTAACCAATCACAACTCAAGATTAATATATAAGCCTCATGGATGTCAACTATGATAATACCAAAATATTATTTGACACATGGATAAAAATTAAGTTACATGTAGACATTAAAATTTTTCTTAATGACTGGGATAAAAGATGTGTCTAGTTATAGGACCACTCTCTTAGATTTATCTATGATCAATCATAATTTATTGTATATTCTAGTGTGCATCACATTTTTTATAGATCTTCAGTCAACCAAATAATTATGAACATCATTTCAAAATATTATGACAATCAACAAGAAAGTTTGAACTTTAAGTTTATCTTTATTAATGACCATATTGGTGTGTGGAGCCTTCAACTTTTCAAAAGATGATTTTTTAGTTAGGGTTTCAATAATAGTTCTCTTTGTTCTATAATCTAGGATAACTCAAGAAGGTTGATATTTGATTTGATATTATTCATGTCCTAAATTATATTATACCCACTCATTTTAGGTGTACCAACATTTTTATGTTGATCATTTCCCTTAGAAGAGGTGGATTAATATTGGCTTTTGGATTATGAAGAGTAATAACACTATTTCTTGGAGGTGTATAATTTATGGTAGGTTATTGATTATTGTTTATTACATTATAATTATTTATTTAAAATAGATAAAAATCATGAATATCATATATGTTATCTTTTGGTTCATTCTCATCTTTAACTAGAAATGGGAAATCATATGTTTCAAACACCATTGCAATATAAGAATAACTAGGTACACTTGTTGTGGATGAATCAGGTTGATGGGGGATAATATCATACCCCTCCATATTATTTTATAAGATTTAATAATCATTATATAATTTAATGCAATATAACTCACCATATTCTATAGTATTATAAACTCTACACTAAGTGTGAAAAACTACCTCACATATGTTTATTTATAGGAGATTATTAGGGGATGGATCTAAACTAGTGTTTGGCTTACTAAATGCCTCATTGTATCTCTAGAATTATAAAATCCTATCACATGTTTCCATTAATATATTTTTATAGTGTTTATACATGTTGATAAAATCATTACTAAGTTTTTCTACCAAGCATTGAATGGCTTCCAACTCTATTTTGGTGGAATCAAAGGTTATACCATAAGTAGTTGAAGATTTGAGAAGAACTAGGGTTTGGTTTTGATTCTATTGGTTATACATTGATATGTAATTATTCATAAAGACTATTCTCTAGTTTTGGGGAAGTATGAGCCAAAGGGATGGGTTAAAAAATTGGTTTATATTATTGGCTATGACATTTTCATTAGAATTTATAAGAAGATTCAAGTCTAAGAAAGTTGGATTGACAATAGGTATGGCCAAAACTTTTGATCCTTGAGGATTTAGTTCATAATCAAGATTTATATCTTCAACATAAGCATCTAACAGAGTATTAATGTTTTGATATCTACATAGAAATACTTGATTCATTGAATCTAGGGAGATTTTATACATTTCTAGGGCTAATTTAGTGGTAGGTCGATAAAAGACATATATACATATATACATCTTTTAGAATAAATTAAATACTTTGATTGGCTCATTAGGATATCTTTTCATGCTATAAAAGTATTGATACACCACACTAAGATTGGTAACTTGTCTAAATTATGCAAAATTTGTACCATGACATTGATTCTATGAGGTTATCAAATTATCTAAAATATTTAGGAATTAATCATATACAACATCCTATAAAGTGAAAGGTAAAATTATGAATGTAACATTTTCATGGGTTACATTAAGTAATCCCAATTAAGTCTTAAATGATTTAAATTGTTACTCTAAATTTCATCCCCCATAAGGAGAGAATGAAGGCAAATAATTTTTTATGTTCATGGGTAAATCATGGATGACACCAAGTATAGTGATGGAAAAACTAACTGGATAACCCATGGTATATTTTGAGGTTGAGTCCATTGGGTTAGTGAATTTGGATAAGTTACATATATCCTAGGGATACTTATATCTGATCTTGGTCTTTGATGAACATGAAAATGTGATAATAATAAAATACTAGGAATAGAATTAGACCTTGTTAACCTTGTTGGTTGATCTAGTGTATGAAAACTCATGTGAACTTAATATTTAAAATGTTATGGCCCTCCTTCTAGTGTGAGATAAAATATATTAATATGGTGTTTATGTACACAAATTACTATTATATGAAATACCTTCTCATTTTATGACCAATGAGAATTAACTCCAAGGCAAAAGTTGTGAGTGTCAATTTTTTAAATAAATATGCAATCAAATAGTAGTTAATGTAGTGGTTATTTACATCAAATAGTTTAGATATGACTTATATCAAACATATAACCTAATGTTATAAAACTAAAGTATAGTGGATAGATGGATCTAAACTAAGGTGTATCTGATTAAAAAATTAAAAAAGAGGGAAAGTTAGGGTATAAAAGAAGGGGATCTATGATTTAGATTGAATATTAAATGCTTAAAATCTAATTAAATTTATTTATATTGGGTACATAGACCACTAACTAATGTTTTCCATAAGATTTATGCTAGCACAAAACACAACAAACATAATAAAAAGTGTGAGGAAATAGTTGCAATATAATCCAATGAACATAATCAAATTTTTTGTCAATATTGAATTACTAAACATAATCACTTTTCTAACAAGATAAAAGTATAATATAAAATCAAATAACTGATAATACTAACATGCATTTCAATATAATAATTTAAATAAGAAACATGCATAATATTTCATACAATATATCAACTTAATGTAAATTATTCAATTAAAAACATAAATTTGAAAGATCCAAACAAATCATTAAAAATATATATAATAGTTGCATACACTTTGTTTTCTTGCATTAATTTTCAAAATCTTTCCACACTTTACAATGAAGAAGACTAAGACATATATATCTTTGGATGTGTATCGCCTCATCTTTAAATATTTTTTATATTCTCAATGTCTATAATAAGATCAGTTCCTAATTTAGCCTACATGGTTTCCATGATTATAAGGTTTATAAATAAAATAAGTATTCATTTATCCCCGTAGCTTGCATTTATTAAAAAAATATTCATTATTAAGAAAATACATAAATAATATGTCAAAATTACACATAAAAATGCCAACTTATAATTTTTTAGTGGAACTTATAGTGATAGTTGGACTTGATCTAGTTAAAATTCTAGTTGAAACCATTTGTCTAGTTGGACTAAAAATAGGGCTTATTGATGTAGTGGAACTAAAATTAGATGACGGTCTAATTGTCAATGAAGCACTTATAGTTGAACCTAAAATATATGCATCAACTATGCCCATAAATAAAATAGTGGTAGATGGATGTGTATGTAATGGGGATAAGATAGAGCCACCTTGATAAACTATAATTATGATATAACTATTGAGTGATACATGTTCTCAAGATAGAGGAAAAATTATAAATAAATGAATTGAGACTGATTTACCTACTATCTAAGCAACCAACTATTTTTGTTTCTCTAAAATATTGGTCTTTAATTTTTTTATATGTAATTGTGCATGCTAAAAAATCACACTCTATGACATCAAAATTGATGATTGGGATTTTGAATAATGCCTAGATTTTTCCAATCAATTTATTATGAAATCTCAATAAAGTCATGAAATATTCATCAAGTGATTTTGTATATCCAAACTTATCTTTATAAATTGTGATCAATTAAATGACTTGATCACTACTCTCATAGAATATGTTTTAAACTTTTAATTTGAAATTATCAATGGAATATTAGAGTTGAGTGTTAAAAAATAGCTTATTCACCACTTGAAATAGTTGTGTGTGTGTGTGTGTGTGTGTGGGTGGGTGGGTGGGTGGGTGTGTGTGTGTGTGTGTGTGTGTGTGTGTGTGTGTGTGTGTGTGTGTGTGTGTGTGTGTGTGTGTGTGTGTGTGTGTGTGTGTGTGTGTGTGTGTGTGTGTGTGTGTGTGTGTGTGTGTGTGTGTGTGTGTGTGTGTGTGTGTGTGTGTGTGTGTGTGTGTGTGTGTGTGTGTGTGTGTGTGTGTGTGTGTGTGTGTGTGTGTGTTGGATATATGCATATCTCTTAGTATATTAGTATCTCTTTGTTATTTATTAGTCAATTTAATAATCAATTCCTTCATCTGGTGATGTCATTCCATGAGATCATTTCTCTTGTTTACTTAATTTTGGACCAAGTTTATAAGTATAAATGGTAGTAGGTTAAATTACAGATAATATTTATACCTCACTTAGGAATAAATTATAGTTTGGCATCCACAATTTTTCTTGGATTTATGGAAATTTACCACATTGGCCCATTATGGCCAAGATTCTACTCTTGCTATGTTTATATAACTCACAAGATCATATAGTTATTTAGTTGACATTTACAAAATTTCCAATATATCTTCAAAGTCTTTTATTATGTTCTATGAATATAGTATTTTATTTTCATCTTATAGCAAATGTAATATATTTATAAATATTCCACTAGTAGCATTAACCATGGAGATAGGTTCCTTTACAAATTCTCATGTTCCCCTAGAAGGGTTTTCCTACTTTTAGTTAATGAGAAGAGCTATTATTTTCTTGTAAAATAAGTTTATTTCCCTCCATTGGTCATTTTACTCTTTTTTACCCTCTTCAATTTGTTATAAGTCTCATCAAGTTATATGGTCAGCTTGGTCACTTCTATAATAGCTAGTTATGTCTAGATAATTTCTCTATTTGCATATGTTGTATCCATGATGATGTCAAATTCAAGTCATCAAAGGAGGTTTGACCAGAGTATTGATTGATAATATATGAGGTGTTTATATGGGTGGTATAATAACTAAAGGTTCAAGAAAAGGAGGTGAAATTAAATATGTAGAAGGTGGATGTGTGGGGAATGATGGGTTGACCATCTTTTCTTTAAATACCTTAGACTAAGGAGTCTTGGTGATATATTTTATGATATTGGGAGACTCCTGAATGACTATTACTATCGGGTATTTGATTTGAGGGCATTTACTCAATACTATTCCTAATTGTGTGGAAGTATGTCTTTATAATGGATACATGGTAAAAATGAACTAAGACACTATATTTTTAAAATGTGGAATCATGAAAGTAAATGAAAAATACCTTTGTGGACACTTTAGTGTGATGTAATTAATTATATGGTCAATTTACTATGTAATGATAACTTTGTTAGACTTAAAAAATCCCATTCAGGATGAAATTGGTAGGTATATTATTGGTTTCAAATATATTAGTGGTAGTATAAATGGGCATAATTTAGTATTGGTAGTAAAAATGGAAATAATAGAGTAGTGGTAGTAGCAATGGGCATAATAGTGGTAGAAACATGTACTAAAGTGTTATAAAAATCCATTAATTGAAATAGGGTTGTGGAAACTAAATTGTTTTTATTTGATGGGTAAAAGTCAAGTTTTATAGAGAACTTAAACTATAGTAAAAAAAAGATATAAAATACAAAAAAAAGAGAGACAAAGTAGTACCAGGGAACACTGGCCTACCATATTCTAAACTTAGGCAAAATTACAATAAAAAATAACACCTGAGAATAAACAAGACTAAAAACTAATGCTCCTAATAGATTGTTTTGGAAATATCATTTTTCTTGTTGCCTTTATAATTATTATTGGCACTAATATAAATCCCTCTAGTTTGGGTGCCATGTCCTTCTACCAAATTTATCATGTGCTTCACCATCCATTTTGCCTTTTTAGATCTTTCTTTCTCTTTCTTATTAGTGTAACTTCTTGGGGTGATAGTGAGAATATCCTTTCCTTTTTATTTGGGGTTTCCTCTAACCTCAGCCTAATACCTTACACCATCCTTGGGCTCCCCAAACCTCCCTCAATTTATTCACTTCCTACTTTAGGTTATTATATTACTCCATCAATGTGACCAAGTACCTTTCCATTTTATATAAGTTTTCAAGAAAGTTTTCCAGTTTATACACAATCCCATCTAGGAAAAGCAATATTTCACTACCTTTATCCCTCTTAAAAAAATTATACTTTCATTTAATAAATTTTAAAATTAGGGTTTTCAATACCTAAAGATAATTCTAGGATTATACTAACTTTATTTCCTACAATATTCTCCTAGCTAAGAGTGTCATGAGACTTCCTTTTCCATTTCTTCTTAGCCACTTGGGGTAAAGAACTCTATGGGGTAAGGAGATGATTATTCCATCCTATCTTTCATAAAGTTATTTGTGGAATCCATTGAGATTTTCTCATTGTCACTATCCCCATGATTGATATAAATGTTTCTAAAAAATAGGTGTCCCTTGGTTATAAAAAAATCAACCCTTGGTCGATTAAGTCAGAAGAGGGCTTATCTTTGAAAGATAAAATAGAGGATTCTTATGACATAATAATATAGTAGGGAAGGCTTATGTGATGACCTTTTAAGTGATTTAAAATAAGAAAGTGATGTGAGAATATAGGCATAAACTTTCCTTCTAGAGTAAGATATCTCATTACCTAAAGGCATATATCATGCCACCTCATTGGAAGGTCGACCATAGGAAACCCTTTTTTTAGTTTAAAACATAGATTCCATATCTAAAAAAGTTTGTATTAACTTCTAATTTTACATTTTATCCTTGAAGGCTTTGGTTCCTTCACAAGACATGCTAGTAACATCCTCAAATAGTTATTCAATGACATTAACCCTGATGTCTCTAATATTATCTTCTCATTTTTTCCAACCCATATCAAAATACCTAGCCAACAACTTGTCATGATCTTCAATATGATGGATAGATTTGATAAATCCTCCTCTTTTTATCTTCCTCTAAACTTTGTAGTTCATTTAGACTTTCACACAATATATGGGTTCACATTGATCCCTATCTCTACCCATGAATATGTTCTTGTTTTGGCTTGAGAAATGAAGGTTATATAGTGTTGACTAGTAGTTTGAGATTCTTCTATTTTTTTTCTCCAACTAACATTATCAATAATATTTTTGTAATTATTTAATTCATCCCTACATTTTAAATTAGTGTCATAATCATGGCACTTAGTGTGAACTAGGCTTCATTTAGGCATGATCACCTCCTGTACCTGTGTCTCCCCCACTTTA